>CM062818.1:1139177576-1139777576 GCA_031772625.1 Pinus tabuliformis | reverse complement strand
CTGTACATAGTCATCTACACTGAGGCTATTCTGTGTCCTGCCTCGGGAATGTACTACCTCTCCCCTTCGGGAAAGGCCCGTGATAAAATATATGTCTACCACTTCTACCTTGAGTGGCATCTGATCAATCACAAATGCTTCCTCATCGACATCCCAATAGTTAATAAGCCTCTCGAGCAGACGCGTGTTTGCTTTCATATTTGGCAATTTGAAGAATTTTAGCAACCCGCATCCTCGTAGGGCATCCAATGCCTCATCATTGTTCATAACTTCATTATCCACGGCTGAGTGCTCTCTTTCACGCCATGTGATAGTCATCCTGGAAGAAAAAATCATTTTCATCCGTTAGTTTTGTTTATAAAATTAGTTCACTGCGCACACGCGGGTTCATATATACACAGTCGCGTGTAGGGCCGCCGTATACGCGAGTCCAATATTGCCAACCCGCGTGTACGCCACGAAGGAATTTTTTGCAAAAATCCAACGGTAAAACATCAACTAAAATTCCTAAAAACTATCACAATTGATTGCAAGACAAGTTTGAGGCTTACCTGGAAGTTTTCGGCAAGTTTGAACGGTTGAATTGATCACAGGGAAGTTTGCTCCTTTTGCTCCACAATTTTTGCTCTCCAAGTCAAATGGTGAAAATGGTAAGTCAAAAATGCCTTTTATAAGTTTTGAAAATGCAAAATTTTTTCAAAATTTTATTTTGTTTGGCCTCATGTCACTTTTAACTTGAGAGCTTGGAATGCCGAGTTTGGTTTGTTTTCAGGACATTTTGGATATTTTTCGACAGTTCGAGACGGTTCCATGGCCGCTGACCCGTCATGGCAGGTATCGTGTTTTCACTGGCATATAGGTTAGGGACACCATTTTTCCATTGCATTATGCATACTAGCCTCCATATGACCGATACATCTGCCGTAGGGTCCACCCCATCGTGTTATGGTTAGTAAGCCATTTTTACTCGCCGATTCTTTAAATCATGACACGGTGGTAGAGCCATCCCTTTACATGGGCATCGTAGTTAGCACCTCACTGACATTTGTTGCCCATGCTGCTTCGTTTTGAGTAGGCTCGGGAGTCCTCTGTAGTCCCGCCATGACTTATGCATTGAAGACTCATTCCTCTTTGCTTCTTCACTTCGTTCTGGCCTTATACCCTAGAGGCTCCTATGTGTGTTGAGTTGTACTTCTGCATTGCATGTTGACCATTTGCACCTTTTGGCCTAGAGAGGGCTTCACTTGGACTCGTGTTTAAGCCAACTTTTGACCATGACATCTGCAAAATCAACCTTGCATACCTTTGACTTCTGCAGCTTGACATACCCTGATCCGTGGAAGGAACATACCTCTGAGTGTCACGGACCAGTTTTCACCTTCCTGCATTAAGCATAGGAACGTTCCTTTCCCAGGAACTAGATCATCTGTTTCACCGACACTCGTTCTTTCCACTGTACCATAGCATTCTTTTATTCTTTTTCCGGCTTAACAGAAAAAGATAAAAAAATTAAATATTCCAAAAAATAGCGGGAAGATGGACATTATTTCCATTTATTGTTGGCAGCTAGAGTCAGTCGTGTCGCCCTTGAACAAAGCACTCAAAACAAAGTCTCCTCCACATGAGTGGGATTTAGTTTGACTTAGGTATGCCACAACCTTGTTATTGAGTCAGTTCTCCCCCGATTGGTTATCTCTTCCAATCATATGGAGGGTTCGTTCGTGCCTCCTGCATGGCGAACTTATACAGAGTCATCATATGCTGCCACATAGTCACATTGAGTCATGCTTTTGTTCAAGGGAAGTTAGCCTGAGTCGGCCTTTCTGCGGTGTCTCTTGACTCATTTTTCAGTCGGCCATCCCTGGTTGTCAGTATCATGTCTATCATCACATCAGCTATATTGGTCCTTTACTCGTGCCGGTTTGAAAAGGTCCCCATTGACTTCTTGTTGGCGTGTCTTGTCCTTATCGACGACGACACCTTGCTCTGAGGACAGGCCTAGAGCCGCACCCTCGCCCTATTTTCATTATTGATAGGTCACCTTGTGCTCAGCATCGATTAGTATCATGGGTCTTTGACTGAGTGGTTTCCCTTGTGTTCGACGTCAACATACATTATCACACATTGGGATTCGTGCAGTACCTTGGTTTCCATTTGACCCTATTGGTGGATACCTCGCCTCTGTTTCAGCTTTCATTATTGGTTGGTTCAGAGGGTTTCTGCCGTGCGCTAGCCACATCTTGTGTACGCCTGAAACGTACTTCTGTTGGGTTACTACATCTTTTTCGTCCGATTCCTTCCACATTATTGGCCTACGGGTTACACTCGCACTAGATTGATGGAGGATGCCTTAATTCCTTCCTTCTAGCGGATCTTTCCCTATCGACTCCGACTCATTACTCTGGGGCAAAGATCTAGAGTCCATTTGGCAGTACCTTGGGGTTTGCAGTCATTAGTGGCAGATTCCTCGCTATCGACAGTGGGAAACCATCATTGTCTCCTGATCGATAGATTCTTATAGGTGTTCGACTCCAGCTCATCTATTCACACTTGTTAGATTGTACTGGGTACCTTGACGCTCATTATCATTATCGGTGAGTAGTCTCACGTTTTTTAACAGTATACATCAATGACCGGTAATCAAACGATTTCTCACATGGTCGACTTCAAATCATTTATTCCCATGGTGTAGAAATGTACCACGCCGGTCGGTGAAGACCTCAGGTTGTATCAGCATTCATTGGTTCACTTGACAGTTGCTCCTGTTGCTGCTAGTTGATACCACTCCACCTTCTATGTTGCAGTCAGTCATGGCGACATTCTATATGCTGGCACCTGAGTTTGCAGTGTAGTACCATCCTATTCCGTCATGTTCAGTTGGTACCTTTTGGGATCAGTCTTTGATATCAGTGATCCGTTGCATCTTTCAGCATCATTGACAGTCTTATATGTGATATTCAGGCATGTACTTGCTCCTTATGATCAGATGATCCATTATGTATCTTCCAGTCATTTATACTTGTATACTTAGTGGATCCACTTGTACTCGATATGCGGACATGCTTTACCTTTTCTGAGCATGGGTATGCCCGCCTCAGACAATGTTTCTTTCTGATCTCCTTTTGGTGGCTTGGCAGGCTGAATTCTAGTGAAATCCTCCTCGGTTTTTCGACAAGACTTCCTTTCCATGTTCTTACATAATATATTTCGGCCATCATGTTCCCCTTATGACCTCATACATTAGGGGGCATCTGTTATAGCTCCAAATCTCACTCTTATGGTTTGTGATGCTGCACTCATGGCCTAGGGCAACCCCTCCTTCCAGACCTGGTCCTAAAATTTAAAAAACAGTGTTTTATCCCCTATACGCGACATTGCCCTGAGTTAAACGCGTGTACACGCGGGTCTGTGTATACCCAACCCGCGTGTATGTATTAAAACACTTAAAAAAAAAAATAATTCCTTATTTTCGGGCGGAGATCGCGGGTTTTACCTGCTCATCACCTGTTAGTGCCCGTGGCCCAACTGTTCCCAACCAACTCCTAACTAAAAAACTACTTTGGAGATGGTATAAAAAGACACCAAAGGGAAGGCCTAAGGGAGAGAGAAAAGAAGAGCAAGATTATTATGCTGAGATTTTCCCCTTAGACCAGGTCTGAAGTCCTTGGTGCCTTCTGCACTTCCCCCATTTCGCATAGGAAACCCTTGTTTCCATGTGTATTGGTGATCATTCATCCTTTATATCACCATTGAGTAAGACTTGGAAGGAGCTCTTGTTGGAGGCTTGAGGCTGGAACGAAACCGGGAGGAAGCTTTGCTTGGAGCCTGCTGAAGGTGTTTCAGGTGAAATCTTTTTGTTATATGTACTTTACTTACCTTCATATAAAGAAACACGTCTTGGTTCCCGAAACAATATTTCTTTATGCTTATGAGATTGTTGTCTTGAATTCTTGTGCAAGTAGTTACTTAAAGATTTTTATAACTAACTTTATAGCATGAAGATGGTTTTCATATAAGTATTTGTCCATGTACTGTTGTGTTTGTTGATTTTTTTGTTTTACAGGTCAAAGAAGAAGAAGGGAACTCCAAGAAGGGTTTGGACCCTAAAGGCCTTCTCGAACGTATGACCTTAGGTACGTACCCTAAACATTAGAATTTGCTTATAGTAAAGATAATGGCTGTGTGTGTGTTTCTTTGAATAAGCAATTTTCAGTCTGGTAGAGTCTTAACCCAAAGGACCCTAGGGGTACTTTCCCCTCAACCAATCACCCACGCTGTCGATCATTGACTCGATCATGTCATAGGAGGATTTGTGACTAAATTCATGGTCGACACCTCAGTTAGCTACAACGAGGTGGAGCATCTCTTTTTCAAAGGACCGAGAGGTAAGTGTTATGCTCCTATACCAATAGGCGTCATATATCATGATTGACTTGATGAGTTATGTAATATGTTCATACCTTTACTTGTTGTAAAGGTTTTCCATATTTGTAAAAAAATAAAAAATTAAAAAAATGTAAAGAGGGTATACCCTAGAAACAGAATAAAAGAGTACAATGAATAAAGAAAATGTCAAAAAATGAAAGAAAATGAATTCCAACGAAAAGAAAAGACCATGAAAGTGTGCAAGCCTAAATGCCACTACTATTTAATCTATGTATAATAAAGATTGTGTGCAACTTGTTACCTATGCCACAATCCATGGTTACCAAATAGCTTAATCTTGGTTATTCCATGTTTTCAATTTCATGTTTTAGATATAGAGAATAAAGATCTTGCCAAACAGTTTAATCTTGGTAGATAAGTAGATAGGTAGAGTGAATAAAAGGAGCTCAACAGTTTAATCTGAGCACTTGGATGTAATAAGTGTAGATTTAGATAGCTATCACTATGTAAAAGAAGAAAATGTTTGAAAAGTGTTTTCCAGTTCAAGTGCACCCTAATAAAGAATTAAAAATGCTAGGCAAAGTAGGTAGGGTAGGTAGATGATGGTTGCAGAATTATATGTGGTGAAGGGTGACTCTAAATGTGTTAATCTTTTACTTTCATCACATGGCAAAGGCATGCGTTACATTGAAAACATCTCAAGCAAAAGAAAAGTCAAATAATTAACTTCCCTACTCATTTTCCCTAAATTTTCACTAATTTCCCCTAAGTACCATGGTATCTATTAAATTAGAGGGGCTCAGAGCATTTCTCTTACTTTTGGAGGGACCGTCGGCCCAATAATTTATAAAGCCTAAGTACTTAAGACCATCCATTAAACATCATACCCCTCCATAAAAATCATTCATTCCCTTGATAAGTTTTTCCTAAGTAAAATCCTATTTTACTTAGGAAAATTAAAATATTTCCACAAAAACCCTTTTTCACCTTAGCCTAAGTTTGAATACACACTTTAATGTTTATGCTTAGTGCTTTTCCACTTCATAAAGTCATATTAACTACTAATTTACATTATTAAGCAATTCCCCTATAAAAATTCACCTGGCCTAGTATTAGTTAAACTATATAAAACCTCGAATTTCTACATATCCCGCCCCTTTGTTTAGTTATAACCATAATATATCATTAATCGGGATTAATTAGTTAATTAGTAACTAATTAACAGCCCTTAATCCCCCGCCACATTAATAAGGGATTAATTAACCCTCACAGTTAATTAACAGCCCCGTGCCCAATCCCGTCAACCCTGATATAATTAATTAATCCTTAAATGTATCGGGGCCACCTTCATTAAATCCCTGCCATCTCATATCCCTGAAAATCATCTGATCAAGGCCTCGAGATCTGACTGCTATTATCAATATCGCACGACCCTTTGTGACCGCACATTAGTGCGTGATCACAAAGCGGTTTTGCACAGTGCCTCCACCACGGGTCGAGTGATCTATGGAATCGTTGGCTTGAGGCTAAATACTTCCCCTTCCCCATAAGTGGTGCGATATAAACCACTTACTGCTCCCAAGCTAAGCGACAAAAAACATTACGTCACCTTCCCACTGATGTCACCCATCCCAAAACCCGCCAAACCTGGACTTCGTGTAAAAAACAAAAATAATGTCATTTTCATTATTTTATCTCATGAACCTCTACACCCATGCAAACGATATGTCGAGGTCAACTAGCTTGAATTTTTAGCTGCCAACCTGCTCCAAACTTCACAGCCAACATCGTCAAGAGCCATCCAGCTATGCCCAGTACCTACATTTTGTCGCCCGTCCCCCAAAAGCAGGTATTTACCAATTTCTCGATGAAGAAACCCTACAAATTCTTGTTTTCATTGCAAATTGATTAAAAAACCAAAAATTTGCCATAATTCTGCCATTCCATTTGCAAATTCAAGTACCCAAACCTGCAATTTTATCATTTCCACCTAGTAATCCTCAGTTTCCCTCCTGAAATCCACAAGAACTAGTATGGAAACTCCGGTGGCCCTAAATGTTGCTCCCATTACTACTCCTCATCGTGACTTAGACTATTTGCCTCTGGTAAACAAAGATTTCCAGATAAAAGACTTAGTCACAAATAAAGACCACCTCAAAGTCTTCTGCCAATGCCGAGATAACCATTTGAATGGATATGATGCCATGGGACTATGGGAATCCAACCTCCCCATATATTTTCTCCCCGATGTGTATATTTTCTCTGATATAATCCATCAATGCCATGCAAACTATGACCCCATCCGCAGAGCAGTCATGTCTCCCAACCAAACAGTCCTTTTTACAACAACTACTGAATCAATTAATGAAATGTTGCGATTTCACCCTAGTCAGGCCCTTACCCCCATTTCCCTTGGAAATTTCCTTGAGAAATCCACACAATTATCCCAAGATGAACTTACCCACCTCAACCAGACTTTCATGTTACCATGGTACCAAACTACAGATCCCCCACCTTATATGTAAGTCTCCTTCACAGATACAAGCAAGCTCATAGTTGATATGATATCAACAGTCATGGGGTTCAACACTAGTGAATATGTAGATGAACTAACCCTAGTGATCATGAAAGAGTTTTCAAGTTCTCCACCTTCATATACCACCTCATCCTCTACTATCAATTAGACCACTTGCCATTCTTTGTCAAGAAACTTGATACAGAGGGTAATCCAAAGTTTCTTATCTTTTGGTCTTCCATCTTCCATAAAACTTTTGATTGCCCTTATTCCTTTAATCGTTTCAATGATTAGTTTGTCGATCCAGTGGCCACCTTACTGACAGGGAGTTCCTCTCCGAGAATTAGTGATGACATCAAAATGATTCTTCAGCTTTCCAAATAGTACAAAGTGGGTGATTGGTATTTATATCCAAATCACACAGAATTCAGGATATATGGGTGTGAGCTTTCCCCATTCAAGCTATCGGAATATGTTCCAATGAGATTGTTTGCATTGCAATACTATAGGCAGATGACACACCCATATGTGACACATTTCACTAAGGCCGAGAAAATAACCCAACTCAGAATCAGGGATCACTTAGGACCAATTTTCGGCAACTCCAGAGAAGCATTGATAGTAGCAGAATGAATTTTAGAAGATGAGCTGAAATTAAACAGAAGTTTTAAATGGAATCCATATGCCCCTCATAGTTTTATCTGTTATAGAAGGATGAAAAATAGATTATCACCATACTTCCATCACAGAATACCAGAGATCGAGCAATTTGCCAATATGGATGAATGGAGGGAAGGAACATTGATAGAAACAGATATTGAACAGGTTGATATATAAAATGTAATGAAAGATCTTGAAAAAACACTTGACCTGGATTCTTTTGGACAGGTGCATTTTGAGACTTCTCAGAAGTCAGCATCAGGAATCAATTCCTCAACAGCTAATACCTCACAAAGGCACTCACAAGAGACAGGTACACCACCAGTAGAAACATCACAGGGAAGAGGGAAAGAGACAAGCACTCAGGCTACAGAACAATCAACAACGTCTAAACAGCCTGAAACTTCTAAGGAGCAGGCCCACACACACACTCTTCCAACTCAAGTCAATGTGGGAGAGCCCCCAAATTTGTAGACTCCTATGAATGAGGAAAAGAACAAAAATAGAGATAGGGAAGTAGCTACCCCTACCAGTGGCCCATCAGGCCAGCCTGGTGCTAAGAGGCACAGGCTAAATCCTCATTGAAAAGAGGAAATTTTTGAAGAAACTACTGATAGTTAGAGACAAGAAGGTGTAGACAGTCATCAAACTTTCCTAGTAGGTGGCACACCTTCTGGCTCACAGAGACAGGAGCTGGAGAGGCAACAAAGTGCTAATGTGTCATCCTTCAGGCCCCCAGGAAATGACAACCTGGATATCAAAAAAAAATTCAAGGAAATAAAGGCTATAAAATGAGCCATTGAGGATTCATGTCTACAACCAGTATTTAAAAATGGCACCCACCAATCAAAACAGGTTGATGTCAGCTTATGACATCAAGGAGGGCAAAATGCAAATGAGCTTCTTCAAGCCCAAAGTACAGCAACCTCAAACAAGGGTAGATTATCTTCAAACATACTTTGAGGTTATGGCAAAAGATATTCATCCCCTGGACCAGATTGAGTTACACAAACAAACAGGGGAAATTGTGTATTCAATGTTCACTACCAAAGCCATGATGGCCCAAAGATTGGAAAACTCTTTAAATAATACAACTGCCCAACTAAAACTGGAAAAAGCCTCCTCACAGGCTAAAGATAACATAATCAAATCTTTGGAGGAGTTGGTGATTGGGTTGGGTCATAAGCCAAAGGATGTGAAGGTAGCAGAAGCCTTAATTGAGAAGAAAGATGAAGACATAGTTGCCTTGAGGAAGCAGCTAAAGTTGCCACCATTAAGACATCCACAAACTATAGAAGTCGTCCAAAAGAAAGCTGAAGAAGAGCTTACGGACTTAGTCCTAAATCTTAATGAGCAGTTGAAGGAAACTGAGCAAGAGTTAGAAAAATCATTGAAGAAAAAGTAGGGAGAGTCGACCTCTCAGCCTCCAAATGTGATTCTAGAAGTGTCCACTGCAGTCCCCTCAACACTTGGAACAACTTTGGCACCAAACGTGCTAGTGATCACAATAGAAGTATGCAGGAACAACAACAGTATGAACAATACAAGTAGGTACTTCATGTCTAAGCACAAAAGAATTGATAAAGTCAATGGAGGAGATGAAGCTCCAAGTTTTAGAATTCCAGAAGGTAAAAGAACAATTTGTTAGCTTAGAACAGAAATATGATCTTCCCAAGATGAATCTTGCTGAAAAGGTGAGGGAGAACAAAGGATTAACACAACAGGTGAAACTACTAGAAAAGGACCTCACTTTGACAAGCCCTTATCAGACATTAGAAAAATTCTTTGGACCAACATCACTCAATCAATAAATGATGCTTGGCCATTAACACAAATAATTTTTTAACAAATTGATTTAGTAAAAGCGGCTCTTGAAGAAATCTAGAGGAATAAGGAGGAACTAGGGAGAAAGCCTGAGGAAGCCACCATGCTCATAAGTTTTTTGAATAGCTAGAATAAAAACCAACTAGAAGAGTTGGGCATTGAAGACAGAACAGGGACAATTCTAGAGGTCAAAAGGGTATTGACTAAAGGATCTCTCCTGCAAAAGTTAGAGAGGAGATGCTAGAATATACAAGAGGAAATTGATGATTTTATACAGAAATTTGGCATATTGTAGAGTAAAGGACTTCCCAGTCCTTTAGTTATTAATGGAAAATTGATGAGACAAATAGACTATGTTGACAAGTTAGCTCAGTATGCAGACAACCAGGCCAGCTCATCAGCTAGTGCATTTGCACCAAAGGCACTACCTACAGGCAAGTTCTCTATGACAATCTAGAGAACCTTTTCTATGTGGAGCATGAGATAAAACACTTGTTCCAAGTTCATCCTATTTTTTTCAAATACACCAAGGCAGATGAGATTTTAAGAAAAATTCAAATGACTAAAATACCACAGGAAAAATGGTGGACAGATATGACAGAAATTTTCTGATTTACCCTTGGTAAAAAGGTAATTTTCCATTTTTTACCATAGTCAATGATGATAACAGAAGGTAAACAAGGATCAAACAGGTAGAGAGTATCAGAGCAGGTCAAATAGTATTAGTAAGAAGATGAAAAGCAGAGCAGCTAGCACAAAATTACAAAGAAGACAGCAAGATGCCCAACAATAGGGCCTGCCTCTAGCTCATTCACAAGAGTAGGGACAACAAGCCATTAGTTTGCCTCCATCTTCTATATTCGAGACCATCTATCTGTACTTTCATGTAACATATAGTTAATCATCCTAGAATATATCTCACTTTTTTAGGAGATATTTTATTGTAATTTTTTGTATAAATACTTCCTCATTCGGAGTATTGAGTGTGGATTCTTAGACATTTTTTTATTACTGATTATTTTGGAAAAGAAGTATTGTTGGACAATTTTTTGTATGGCTGGTTGGATGAAGGAATAATACAAAGGACTTTTCATAAGATTCATGTGTCAAACACCGGACAAATAAGTATCTATATCTCATGTGTTATTGTTTTCTTATTTAATTATTTCAAGTGTGTTCCATCTCTGAATATTAAAACAAAAAAGTGTAATTCAAAAGGTGCTTAAGCAAAATCTGTCTTTAAAATCGTTTTTATTCTAAATGTTTTCTTCTAAACTATCATAGGCAGTGAATTCTGAATTGCTCCTACTTTTTAGTTTATCATTTTGGTCATTTAATAAAAAATTCTTAATTTCTTTTTATTGGTGATCAGTCATTTTACCTCTCTTAAAACATGTTGAAGGATTCTTAATTTCCCTTCTTCCCTTTTAAGTCCATCCCATCCTTTCAAGTTACCATTTGTTCCTTGTTCAGTTATCTTGCCCTGTGAAGCCATCTTTTTGTTGAAAAGCTAAGTCCAGTTAAGCCATATTTAGGTTGACTCCATAGCCCAATGGCCTAAAATCCTCAGTTTTATCCATTTTCTCCTGAATCCACCGTCAAACACAATCGAAACCCCCAAGCTTCCATAGCTAGCCTAATACCTTATAAAAAAAAGCTAAATCTTAAAGAGAGAGCCCTCTCTGGGTACATATTGCCTAGATTTTGTAGCTAAAAGTTGGTTTGTAGTTACCTCGGACCCCTTTCCCTCTTCTTGCAACTTCAAGGAAAATCTGAGTGATAACATAGTGTCGACCATACTGGGGAGTGAAACTTTTAGCTGTTATTATTGTTTGCTTTATAAACTACAGACGGAGCCTGAAGTTAGCTAGGTAGCCTTTGAACTGCTCTTGCTTTGCAAGTGCATAATAGATGAATGCTGCTTCAATCAATCTCCGGTTTAGTTTATGAACCGAACATCTGGTTTCCAAAAATTCGACCAGTTCCTCATGTCAAATAAATCTTTAAGAATGTTTAAATCCCATATCTAAGGCTTCTTAAAGAAGTCATAGAAGTTGCTTCTTGATACCAATTAAAAAAAAAACAAAAAATACAACCTAAAAATCTGGCTTCAGAAAGGACTCGTTACACCAGCGCTAATCCTAATCCCAATCCACCACAAGTGTTTGAGAATGCTAATTTGATCCCTACAATTCTTAGGAGATAGGAAAGCCAAGAAAGTTTTGCTAGTTCTAGGCCCACCTACAGATCAAATTCTTGTCCTGTTAGGTGGATTTATCTTGAAGACAAACACTTTGATGAACACTTTGAAACCTCTCCGTTTATGAAATCTCTTGATTCTAAATTAATTTACCTAATCCCGGACCCATTTTTCATTGAATATTTATAGCTAGAAGCTATCAATTTGTCAATTGATAGACATTTGCAGAACTCAATACAATCTGACCTTACTACTGAAGGAACACCCAATCCCTCTATCATTACTACTGCCTCTGAAAATTCATCGCCATTTCCTCATACATCTCAACCTCAAACCACCCCTTCTAACCCTCCATCTATAACTCAGACACCTATTGTTATCCCAACCCCAGCTATTGTTTCATCACTACCTACTGCAATGGAAAAAATATATGCTCCCTTGGTTTTACCAGCCAACTTAGGTGCCATTCCTCAAGATTACCAAAGTAAAATAACTCCATTTGATGGTACTGATACCTACATAGCCAAACAAAATACCAAAAGGATGACTGACTACATTGAAATTTATGAAATAGATGTTGATGATTTGCAAATGAGAATATTTATTCAGAGTCTAACTGGGGAAGTCAAAACCTAGTTTAGAGCCTTAGCTGCAAATACTATAGAAACTTTAGAAACTCCTTATAGACAATTCTTGAACTCATGGGAGAAAAAGAAAGATCCTCTTCAAATCTTATCAGAGTATGAAAACCTAACAAGAGGAACACAAGAAACTGTCCAGGATTACTACATTAGGTTCAATAATGTCTATAATGCCATCCCTAAAAATGTTAGGCCTCCACCTGATTTAGCTTTAATCAAACTCCCTGATGGATTTGATTTTGACATGGCCTTCCAACTTAGAGAAAGAGGTCCTCTCACTTTGGAAGATATGGAAAGCATAGCTGTCAGTGTTGAAGCCAACCTGATGTCTAAAAGAGCCGAGGTTAGAAGTGAAAGGAGAATCCCTCTGAAAGAAGAATCCTCACCCTTTGAACAGAAACTAGATGAGACAATTAAAGTGAAGGATAGGCTAGGAGATAGGGTGGAAAAAATTGAAAGGAAAGCCCCTTGGGATGGTCAGCCAACCAACGCAAGGAGAAATCCCAATTTCAGAAAAAATCCAAATTAGAACACTGGGAAGACTGGTTCAGACCAAAACATTAGGCACCCATTCCAGGAAAATTATGTAGAAAGCTCAAACTCGGAAGAACCAGAAGAGGACACTCAAATAAATTTAATGGGACTCAATAATGAATAAGAAGTTTTCTTGACCCAGGAGGACCAAAAGGCTCATATTCTTAAACAATTTCAAACTCAATCAGGAGAATCATTTGACTTCAGGGAGGGATATGACACAGCCATCTATGAAGTGCATAAGCAATATAACCTAAGGAGTAGAAGAATTGATGTTCTTGAAGCCAACAAATAGAAAACTTAAAAATAGCCCATGAAAGGTAAGACAATCACTACACCTGTACATATTCTTTCTAGATCGGACCCTAATCCTTCTGATCCAATAATTGAGGATGCACTGACAACCAACCCAATAACAGATAGCCGTCCACTTCTCCTCCTCCCAAAGGAAATGTGGAAGAACCTCCAGAAGTTGATTTAGGAGAAACTTCAAATCATAACCTCACTCCTGAGAAGGAGAAAAATACAGAAAATACAGAAAACAGAGAGAATCCCACTGTTCGAAACACAAAAGCTCAAACAGAAAAACATTTCAATCTGGAGACTAAAGTAGGCAAGCTAAAGATTGTTGTTCCATTATTTGAATTAGCTAAACATGATGTCTACCGAATTCAAATCAACAGATCACTTAAAATCAATGGAACAGAAGACTCAGTTAATGTTTTTGATGACCAACCAGAATTGATCTTTGGCCCTGAAGTAAATGGAAAACCATTAGAAGGAGGAATTCCTCCTTTCTATGTGAGCTTAAATATACATGACAAAATTCTTCACAATGCCATGTTTGATTCTGGGGCATCTCACAACCTAATGCCCAAGTCTGTAATGGAAAAACTAGACCTAGATATCACCAGGCCATATAACGACCTCTTTTCTTTTGATTCTAGTTAGGTGAGATGTTTAGGATTGATAAAAGACTTGTGTGTCTCATTGGTTCAGTACCCTGTAAAAACAATTTTAATAGATATAATGGTAGAAGATATACCACCAAAATATGGCATGTTATTGTCCAGATCCTAGGGTGCAAAGCTTAAGGGATATCTCCAATTGGACATGTCCTATGCTACTATCTCAGTTTTCGACGAACCCAAGAAGCTATACAGAGTAACTTTGATGAAATATGTAGTAAGTAGTCAGGAAAAACCACAAAATTTCCCCATCTACTCAGTACACTCTGATATGGACTCATTTATTCATTATAATGTTGAAACCAATCCTTCCAGTGCTTTAGAAGTTTTAACATCAAAACGAAAAGAAATTAAAAATGAAAATCAAGTGTTCACATCCAGGAAATCTTAGAAAACAATGAAATATTAGATACCCAAGGAAAACCAGATGAAAATGAAAAACCAGATGTCACTGTTAAACAAATTCCCATCACTCCTGACACCAACTATGAACATGAAATTCTTTGGCATTTAGAATTTGATGGCTCAGTCAATAAATTAGGAGCAGGAGTTCAATTCTGGGTGTACAATTTAGAAAATGACCATGCTGAAGGTCATGCCGACAGGTTAAGGTTTAAGTGCACCAATAATATGGCAGAGTATGAAGCTCTCTTGCTTGGTATTAAACTAGTCAAAAGATTAGGAGCAATTAGAGTATCTGTCATAGGAGACTTTGAATTAATCATTAAATAGATCAAAGGGAAATATCTAACTAGAGATCCTAGATTAGGATACTACAAGGGAACAGTCATAGAGATTCTTAATACTTTTCTAGAAACTCAGCTTGCTAAAATCCCTAGAAAACACAACTTGCATGCCCACAGACTAGTAATGTTTGCCAGCACCTATAAATTACCTCTCGAGCATAATCATCAGTTTACAACTAAGATTAGACAAAGACCAGACATACCTAATAATCTAAAGAACTGGTAGGTGTTTGATAGTGATGAGCAGATTAAAAACTTTTTGACTTTAGATGAAGAATTTTCTAATAGTTACATAGATGTTGATACAATGATTAATTCAAATTAGATAGATGAGGTAGAAATACAAATTTCAGAAGAGAGTTCAATTCAAATTCTTCATCTCACAAAGTTCACTAAAAAGGAAGTTCAATACCTTAATCAAATGAACCTTGATGAGATAATTGAAGGAGAAACAAAGGTCATTGATTTAAAAGACAATCATCTACCTAAAGGGTTAACCCCTCTGGAAGACTTCTTTGATTCCAATGACATTCATAAAAAACCAAAGATTGAACCATTAAAAGCAGACATTGAAGAATATAACTTAGGGACAAAGGAAAACTCAAAAATGATAAAACTATCCAAGTCTTTGCCTCTTGACCAGAAGTTAAAATATGTTGAACTCATGAGAGAATTCCAGGATGTCTTTGCTTGGAGTTATGACGATTTTAAATCATATGACACCTCTATAATTCAGCATACTATACCTCTAAAAGAAAATCAGAAGCTGTTTAAACAAAAGCTCAGAAGAATCAACCTTGTATTATTACCATTGATTGAAAAGGAAATTAAACATATGTATGAAGTAGGGATAATAGCCCCTATTAGACTTTTAGAGTGGGTGTCTAATCTAGTACCTACTAGAAAGAAAACTGGGGAAATTAGATTATGTGTTTATTTAAGAAATGTTAATAAGGTTTCTCTAAAAGATAATTACCCTTTACCTAATATGGATCATATTTTACAAAGGGTGGTAGGTTCTTCTAGAATTTCACTTTTAGATGGGTTCTCAGGGTATAACTAGATTCTGGTTCATCCTGATGACCAAGAGAAAACTACGTTTACAACACCATGGGGCACTTTTATGTACATCAAAATGCCATTTAGACTGAAAAATGCAGGAGCAACTTTCCAAAGAGCAATGGACATTGCCTTTGCCAAAGAGATTCATTATTTCCTTGTTATATATCTGGATGATCTAACTGTTTTTTCTAAATCAGATCAGTAGCTTTTGGACCATCTTAGACAAGTATTTTTAAAATGAAGAAAATATGATATTTCTTTGAATCCAAAGAATTCCTTATTTGGCCTGGAGGAAGGGAAACTCTTGGGGCACATCATTTCAAAAGATGGAATTCGAATTGACCCTACCAGAATAAAAGCTATCCTACAGATACCTCATCCAAGAAGTATCAAAGAACTTCAAGCTTTCCGAGGAAAGATAAATTTTTTAAGAAGATTCATTTGTAACTTAGTAGAACTCATTAGATTATTAAATAACAAGCTCAAAAAGGATTCAAGTATAAAATGGACAGTAGAGGCCAAGCAATCATTTGAAGAAATTAAAATGGCCTTAACCAGAACACCGGTCCTTACTAGTCCTCAATTTGATAGAGACTTCATCATTTTTTCTTTTGCATCAGAACACACCATAGCAGTTGTTTTATTACAAAAGGATGATCAAGGATGTGAAAAACCCATAGCCTTTTTTCAGTAAATCACTTAGAGATGCATCACTAAAATACAAAATAATGGAGAAACAAGCTTTTGCACTCGTAAAAGCCATTAAGGACTTCAGAGTCTATATATTATACTCTCATGTGATTGCCTATGTACCTAATGCATTTGTCAAAGACATCCTGACTCAGGATGGAATTGAGGGCAAAAGAGGTAAATGGATTGCTACTATCTTAGAGTATGATATGGAGATAAAAACTACAAAACTGAGAAAAGGACAAGGATTGGCCAAACTTATGGCAGAATCCAACTGTCAAGCCTTGGACATAAATGAACTGGATGACGAACATGAGATGGTGACTCCACAAATCATCTAGGCCTTTTGAGACTCACCTTGGTATGCTGATGTAATTTATGTTTTACAAAACTTGCAAGCTCCTCTAGGGTTATCCAGAACAAAAGATAGGTTTTTAATGAAAGATTCATAGTTTTGTATCATAGATAATACTCTTTTTTGGAAAAATCATGAAGGAATTTTATTGAATTTTCTGTTAAATGATGAAGCTAACAAGGCTCTCCAAGAATTTCATGTAGGGGACAGTGGTGGACACCTCTATTGGAAATCAACTGCAATTAAAATCCTAAGAGCTGGATTCTATTGGCCAAACTTGTTTCCAGATGTGAAGAAATTTGTCACTTCTTGCCATAAGTGTCAAATTTTTGAAGGCAAGAGAAAGTTGTTACCTTTACCCCTGAAACCCATTTCCACTGAGAAACCTTTCCAACAATGGGGTCTTGACTTCATTGGGGAAATCCATCCATCTTCTTTAGGCAAACATAAATGGATACTCACCGCCACTGACTATTTTACCAAATGGATATAGGCCATCCCCTCTAGAAAAGCCAATGACACAGTGATTATGGGATTTCTAGAGACCAATATATTGTCTAGGTTTGTTTTCCCTGCAAAAATCATAACTGATAATGTTGCAACTTTCAAATAAAAAAAAATGATTAATTTCTGTAACAAGTATCACATCACCTTAGGTCATTCCATAGCCTATTACCCTCAAGGGAATGGATTGGATGAATCTTCCAACAGAAGTCTTATTAATATCATTAAAAAATTGTTGGAGGAGAACAAGAAGACCTAGCACAAGAAACTGACAAATGCACTATGGACAGACAGGCTTACAACCAAAAAATCCATTGGTACCAGTCCTTATGAGTTAGTATATGGTATGGAGGTTGTATTTCCTTCGTCATTAGGAGTTCCTGTTATGAAAATACTCTAAGAAGCTCCGGTAGAACCTACTGATGTACAAAGAAGGATAAACCAAACCATCAATTTACAGCAAACTAGAGAGGAGGTGTACCAGAGATCCCAAGTGTTGCAGGAGAAGCTAAGAGGATATTTGACAAAAGAACCAAGGCAGATGATTTCTACCTTGGAGATAAAGTGTTAATATGGGACTCCAGGAGAGAGGGAAAGGGGAAACATGGGAAGTTTTACTTCCTATGGAAGGAACCATATATCATCTATGCTCTTCAAGGAAACAATACATATTTTCTAAAGAACTTGGATGAAACAAAAGTAGAAGAGGGTCCAGTCAATGGTTGGATGTTGAAACATTACTTTGATCCTACTTATTAATGTCATCCTAATTGTTAACATGTACATACTATATCCTTTGCACTGTCACAGTTTTGATTGGATAGTAGCTTGTTGGAGTTGAAGCCCAAAGAGAACGCCCTAACCTTTAGTAGTATTACTGTCATACATAAAATAAAGCAACAATCAGAAGAAGATTGCAGAATGTAGTCAAAATCATTCAAAGGCCATCTGATCTGCTGTTCTTAACTTTCCACCAGGAAAAGCCATCCCCAAGTGGAGCCACTATTATGCCCCTATACCAATATGCGTCATATATCATGATTGACTTGATGAG
Source organism: Pinus tabuliformis (assembly GCA_031772625.1). Classification (NCBI taxonomy): domain Eukaryota; kingdom Viridiplantae; phylum Streptophyta; class Pinopsida; order Pinales; family Pinaceae; genus Pinus; species Pinus tabuliformis. The sequence goes on along the minus strand of CM062818.1, from coordinate 1,139,759,437 downwards.
CTATGTAATATGTTCATACCTTTACTTGTTGCAAAGGTTTTCCATATTTGTAAAAAATTTAAAGAGTGCATACCCTAGAAAAAGAATAAAAGGGTAGAAAGAATAAAGTAAAGATGAAAAAATGAAAGAAAATGAACCCCAACAAAAAGAAAAGACCATGAAAGTGTGCAAACCTAAATGCCACTACTATTTACTTTATGTATAATAAATATTGTCTGCAACTTGTTACCTATGCCACAATCCATGGTTACCAAATAGCTTAATCTTGGCTATTCCATGTTTTCAATTTCATGTTTTAGATATAGAGAATAAAGATCTGGCCAAACAGTTTAATCTTGCCAGATAAGTAGATAGGTAGAGTGAATAAAAGGAGCTCAACAGTTTAATCTCAGCCCTTGGATATAATAAGTATAGATTTAGATAACTATCACTATGTAAAATAAGAAAAAGTTTGAAAAGGGTTTGCCAATTCAAGTGCACCCTAATAAAGAAGCAAAAATGCTAGGCAAAGTAGGTAGGGTAGGTAGATGATGGTTGCAGAATTATATGTGGTGAAGGATGATTCTAAATGTGTTAATCTTTTACTTTCATCACAAGGCAATGGCATGTATTACATTGAAAACATATCAAGCAAAAGCGAAGTCAAATAATTAACTTCCCTACTCATTTTCCCTAAATTTTCACTAATTTCCCCTAAGTACCAGGGTATCTATCAAATTAGAGGACCTCAAAGCATTTCTTTGACTTTTGGAGGGATCGTACCCTTGGCCCAATAATTTATAAAGCCTAACTACTTAAGACCATCCATTAAACATCATATCCCTCCATAAAAATCATTCATTCCCTCGATAAGTTTTTCCTAAGTAAAATCCTATTTTACTTAGGAAAAATGAAATATTTCCAAAAAAACACTTTTTCACCTTAGCCTAAGTTTGAATACACACTTTAATGTTTATGCTTAGTGCTTTTCCACTTCATAAAGTTATATAAACTACTAATTTATGTTATTAAGTAACTCTCCTATAAAAACTCACCCGGTACTGTAGTAGTTAAACAATATAAAACCCCGAATTTCTACATACCTTGCCCCTTTGGTTAGTTATAACCATAATATATCATTAATCGAGATTAATTAGTTAATCAGTAACTAATTAACAGCCCTTAATCCCTCGCCACATCAATGAGGGATTAATTAACCCTCAAGGTTAATTAATAGCCCCCGCTCAATCTCATCAACCCCGATATAATTAATTAATCCTTAAATGTATCGGTCCCACCTTCACTAAATCCCTTCCATCTCATATCCCCGACAGTCGTCCAATCAAGTCCCTGAAATCTGATGGTTATTATCAATATTGCATGACCCTTTGTGACCGCAAATTAGCGCGTGATCACAAAGCGATTTTTGCACTGTGCCTCCGCCATGCTTCGAGTGATCTATGAAATCATTGGCTCGAGGTTAAATACTTCCCCTTCCCCATAAGTGGTGTGATATAAACCAGTTACCGCTCCCAAGCTAAACGAAAAAAAATATTACGTCACCTTCCCACTGACATCACCCATCCGAAAACCCGCCAAACCTTGACTTTGTGTATAAAACAAAAATAATGTTGTTTTCACTATTTTATCTCGTGAACCTATATGCCCATGTAAATGATACATCGAGGTCAACCAGCTTGAATTTTCAGCTACCAACCTTCTCCGAACTTCACAGCCAACACCGCCCAGAGCCATCCAGCTATGCCCAGTACCTTCATTATTTCGCCCATCCACCAAAAGCAGGTATTTACCAATTCCCTGACGAATAAACCTTGCAAATTCTTGTTTTCAGTGCAAATTGATTAAAAAACAAAAAATTTGCCATAATTTTTCCATTCCATTTGCAAATTCAAGTACCCAGACCTGCAATTTCATCATTTCCACCTAATAAACCTCAGTTTCCATCCTAAAATCCACAAGAACCAGTATGGAAAGTCCTGTGGCCCTAAATTTTTCTCCCATTACTACTCCTCATTGTGACTTGAACTATTTTCCTCTGGCAAACAAAGATTTCCAGATAGAAGACTTAGTCACAGATAAGGACAACCTCAATGTCTTCTATCAATGCCGAGATAACCATTTGAATGGTTATGATGCCATGGAACTATGGGAATCCAACCTCCCCATATATTTTCTCCACACTTTGTATATTTTCCCTAATATAATCCATCAATGCCATGTAAACTATGATCCCATCTGCAGAGCAATCATGTCTCCCAACCAAACAATTCTTTTTACAGTAACTGCCAAATAAATTAATGAAATGTTGTGGTTTCACGCTAGTCAGGCCATTACCCCAATTTCCCTTAGAAATTTGCTTGAGAAATCCACTCAATTATCCCAAGTTGAACTTACCTACCTCAGCTACACTTTCATGTTACCACGGTACCAAACTACAGATCCCCCACCTTATATGTTAATCTCCTTCACAGATACAGGCAAGCTCATAGTTGATATGATATCAACAGTCATGGGGTTCAACACTAGTGAATATGTGGATAAACTTACCCTAGTGATCATGTCCATCTTTACCCCACGACAACCTCCTACTGTCAAATATGATTATGACTCTGACATTGCTGATAAAATTCTTGACCAGTTCATGAGACTAGATAATGAAAGAGTTTTCAAGTTCTCCACCTTCATATATCACCTCATCCTCTACTATCAATCAGACCACTTCCCATTCTCTGTCAAGAAACTTGATACCAAGGGTAATCCAAGGTCTGTTATCTTTCGGTCTTCCATCTTCCATAAAAATTTTGATTGCCCTTATTCCTTTAATCAGTTCATTGATTGGTATTTATATCAAAATCACACAGAATTCAGGATATATGGGTGTGAGCTTTCCCCATTCAAGCTACTCAAATATGTTCCAATGAGACTATTTGCATTGGAATACTATAAGCAAATGACACACTCAGATGTGACACATTTCGCTGAGGCCAAGAAGAAAGCCCAAATCAGAATCAGGGATCACTTAGGACCAATTCTATGCAACTCCAGAGAAGCATGGATAGCAGGAGAATGGATTTTAGAAGATGAGCTGAAATTAAACAAAAGGTTTAAATGGACTCCATATGACCCTCATAGTTTTATCTATGATAGAAGGATGAAAAGTAGATTATCACCATACTTCCATCACAGAATACCAGAGATCGAGAAATTTGCCAATATGGATGAATGGAGGGAAGGAACATTGATAGAAACAGATAGTGAACAGGTTGATATAGAAAATGTAATGAAAGATCTTGAAAAAACACTTGACCTGGATTCTTTTCGAAAGGTACATTTTGAGACTTCTCAAAATTTAGCATCAGGAATCAGTGCCTCAACATCTAATACCTCACAAAGGCACTCACAAGAGACAAGTACACCACCATCAGAAACATCAGAAGGAAGAGGGAAAGAGACAAGCACTGAGGCTAAAAAATAGTCAATAATGTCTAAACAGCTTGAAATGTCTAAGGAGCAGGCCCACACACACACTCTTGCAACTCAAGTCAATGTGGGAGAGCCCCCAATTTTTCAAACTCCTCTGAATGAGGAAAAGAACAAAAAGAGTGACAGCGAAGTAGCTACCCCTACCAGTCGACCATCAGACCAGCCTAGTGCTAAGAGGCACAAGCTAAATCCTCATTCGGAAGAGGAATTTTCTAAAGAAACTACTAATAGTCAAAGAAAAGAAGGTGTAGACAATCATCAAACTTTCCTAGTAGGTGGGACACCTTTTAGCCCAAAAAGACATGAGCTGGAGAGGAAAAAAAGCACTAAAGTGTCATCCTTCAGACCCCCAGGGAATGAGCCATTGAGGATTCAAGTCTACAACCAGTATTTAAAAATGGCACCCACCAATAAGAACAGGTCGATGTTAGCTTATGACATCAAGGAGGGAAAAATGAAAATGAGCTTCTTCAAGCCCAAAGTGTAGCAACCTCAAACAAGGGCAAATTATCTTCAAATAGACTTTGAGGTTATGGCAAAAGATATTCATCCCTTGGACCAAATTGAGTTACACAAAAAAACAGGGGAAATGGGGTATTCAACATTGACTAGCAAAGCCATGATGGCCCAAATATTGGAAAACACTTTAAATAATACAACTGCCCAACTACAATTGGGAAAAGCCTCCTCACATGCTAAAGATAACATAATAAAATCTTTGGAGGATTTGGTGATTGGGTTGGTTCGTATCCCAAAGGATGTGAAGCTAGCAGAAGCCTTAATTAAGAAGAAAGATGAAGACATAGCAGCCTTGAGGAAGTAGCAAAAGTTGCCACCATTAAGACATCCACAAACTACAGAGGTTGTCCAAAAGAAATTTGAAGAAGAGCTTATGGACTTAGTCCTAAATCTTAATGAGAAATTGAAGGAAACTAAGAAAGAGTTAGAAAAATCACTGAAGAACAAGCAAGGAGAGTCGACCTCTCAGCCTCCAAATGTGATTTCAGTAGTTTCCACTGCAGTCCCCTCAACACTTGGAAAAGCTTTGGCACCAAATGTCCTAGTGATCACACTAGAAGAAATAGCAGGAACAACAACAGTAGGAACAACACAAGCAGGTACTTGAGGTCTAAGCACAGAATAATTGATAAAGTCAATGGAGGAATGAAGCTCCAAGTTTTATTGTTGCAAAAGGTAAAACAAAAATTTGGTACCTTAGAACAGAAATATGATCTTTCCAAGATCAATCTTGTTGAAAAGGTGAGGGAGAACAAAGGATTAACTCAATAGGTGAAATCACTGGAAAAGGACCTCACTTTTGACAAGCCATTAGCAGACATTAGAAAAATTCTTTGGACCAACATCACTTAGTCAATAAGTGATGCTTGGCCATTAATACAAATAATTTTTGAATAATTTGATTTAGTAAAAGTGGCTCCTGAAGAAATCTAGAGGGCTAAGGACAAACTAGGGAGAAAGCCTGAGGAAGCCACCATGCTCATAAATTTTTTGAATAGCAAGAATAGGAACCAACTAGAAGAGTTGGGCATTGAAGACATAATAGGGACTATTCTAGAGGTCAAAAGGGTATTGACCAAAATATCTCTCATGTAGAATTTGGAGAGGAGATTCCAGAATATACAAGAGGAAATTGATGATTTTATGCAGAAATTTGGCATATTGCAAAGTAAAGGACTTCATAGTCCTTTAGTTATTAATGACAAATTGATGAGACAAATAGACTATGTTGACAAGTTAGCTCAGTATTCAGACAACCTGGCCAGCTGATCAGCTAGTGCATCTGCACCAAAGGCACTACCTACAGGTAGAGTTCTCTATGACAATCTAGAGAACCTTTTCTATGTGGAGCATGAGATAAAACACCTGTTCCAAGTTCAGCCTAATTTTTTCAAATACACTGAGGTAGATGAGATTTTAAGAAAAATTCAAAGGACTAAAATACCACAGGAAAAATGGTGGACAGATATGACAGAAATTTTGTGATTTACCCTTGGTTAAAAGGTAAATTTCCATTTTCTACCATAGTCAATGATGATACAGAAGGTAAATAAGGATCAAACAGGTAAAGAGTATTAGAGAAGGTCAAAGGGTATCAGTAAGAAGATGAAAAGTAGAGCAGACAACATAGAATTGCAAAGAAGACAACAAGATGCCCAACCATAGGACTTGCATCCAACTCATTCACAAGAATAGAGATAGCAAGCCATCAATTTTCCTCTATCATCTATATTTGAGACCATCTATCTCTACTTTCATGTAACATATAGTTAATCATCCTAGAATATATCTCACTTTGTTATGAGATATTTTATTGTAAATTTTTGTATAAATACTCCCTCATTCAGAGTATTGAGTGTGGATTCTTAGACATTTTTGTAAGACTGATTATTTTGGAAAAGAAGTACTATTGGACAATTTTGTGTATGGTTGGATGGATGAAGGAATACTATAAAGGACTTTTCACAGGATTCATGTGTCAAACACTGGAAAAATAAGTATCTATATCTCATGTCTTATTGTTTTCTTGTTTAAATATTTCAACTATGTTCCATCTCTGACTATGAAAACGAAAAGGTGTAATTCAGAAAGTGCCTAAGTGAAATCTGTCTTTAAAATCGTTTTTATTCTAAATGTTTTCTTCTAAACTATCATAGGCAACGAATTCTTAATTTCTCCTGCTTTTTAGTTTATCATTTCGTTCATTTAATAAAAAATTCTTAATTGCCTTTTATTGGTGATCAGTCATTTTCCCTCTCCTAAAACATGTTGAAGGATTCTTAATTACCCTTCTTCCCTTTTAAGTCCATCCCATCCTTTCAAGTTACCATTTGTTCCCTGTTAATCTATCTTGCCCTGTGAAGCCATCCTTTTGTTGAAAAGCTAAGTCCAGTTAAGCCATCTTTAGAATGACTCCATATCCCAATGGCCTGAAACCCTTAATTTTATCCATTTTCTCCTGAATTCCACCACCAAATGCAATTAAAACCCCCAAGTTTTCATAACTAGCCTAATAACATATAAAAAAAAGCTAAATCTTAAAGAAAGAGCCCTATGTGGGTACATATTGGCTAGATTCTGTACCTAAAAGCTGGTTTGTGGTTACCTTGGACCCCTTTCCCTCTTCTTACAACTTTCAGGGAAAATCTGTGTGATAACAGTAAGTATGTGAAATATTTGAATACTTGGATTAAAATGCTATTGTGCGAAAAATGGATTATGCAGCTAACTTGAAGTTCGGGACTATGTGAAGCGGAAAAATATACAAGAATGAAGGAAAAAAGGGTCCGCAATATAGTCCATTGATTTCACCTCCGCAAGGTGATGAGGGAGAAATAGCGAAGATTTCTCTCTGAAGTGTTATTTATTTAATAAGACAAGGATTCCCACGAATACCACCTCCACCAACACCACCTTCGACCTTACCAACATCGCCTCCAACTTCACCCATACCACCTCCATCTCCACTGTAGTTCAGTATGGCAAATACAATGAAGTTTCCTTTGTTCAAAGGCTTGGGAAATGAGGACGCGAACCAATTCTGGTTCATTGTGAGGGCTGTATGGGAATCTCAAGGTGTTACAAATCATCATATAAATAAGGTGACACTGATTAGTGCTCTGCAAGATCGTCCGCTAACCTGGTATATTAAGTACTCTATTGATAACCTGAATGATGGAGTGGTAGACATCGAGAGAACATTGAATAAAGAATTTAGTAGGCCTAAATCTAGGGCACAGTCGACTGTGGGATTCAAAGAAATCGCGATGGCACAAGTCGAGATGCCTTGGGAACTAGATCAGTGGTTGAAATGTACAATCCACGAAGCCAACATGAACCTAACTAACAGACAAAATCATGAGTGGTTTGTTTCTTTCCTCCTACCACACTTAAGGGTTGCGCTTTCACAACAGAAGATAAAAATTGAGGAAAAGGCCTTGGAGATTGCCATGAGACTACATGAAACTCCGATGCAAGATCCAAATCTAGGAAATTAGTAGATCCATGCATAGTTGAAGAATTTGTACCTTAACATGCAAAGTCTAAAATAGGACAGGATGGTTCGACCAGAGGTGCATGAGGAGGTATGGTCTTCAAATGTAAGAGTTAGGGGCATGACAAGGACCAGTGCCTAGTCTTTGCGAACTATATTTCAGGAGGGGGACCGATGCCTTTAAAGCTAGAAGCTCAATCAGGACCTAATGCGAGGCCTGCATTATGGTGTGCTATCTGTCAGGTAGCCAAAAAACATGCCACAGATAACTGCCACTTGCTATATAAGTTTGTACACACACCGCATCAACTGGTCTGCAACTTTTGTAGGTCAGTAGGGCATGATGAGTGTACTTGCAGGAGCTATGAATTGATGATGCATAGAACTCCCACCTATAGGGTTTAGGCCATAACAAAACCCCCTAACCAGAGTGTAGGGATGATGAGGACAAGATTTCAGGGGCGTGGACAAGGCTGAGGCAAAGGAGGACTTGCCAGAGGTTGAGGACAGTTGATTTGCTGCAATTGCGAAGGACCAGTACAATATGTCTGTGATTGCACTAATCCAATGCTTCTGTCGTGCAAGTATTTCACATTGTTTGATCATGAAATGGAAGATTGTCCTACGCTGATAACTAGGATACATGAAAAGGGGGGTATACCCCCTCCATAAAATTAGAACCTGCAGATGATGAGGTCTGAGCCACGGGAAGAGGATCCAAATGTAAATATAGTGCTCAGAAGCAGAATCACGACATGAGATGACAATGGCAAACAAATAGAAGACAGTACATGGGTTCGCAAAGCTCCATCGAAGGAGGTTGAGTTCGATTTTGAGCATGCACGTGAAACCATCATGGAAGAGAAGAAGATTTTCACTGAGGCCTCCACCTCAAGAAGCAAGGATAAGCGTGAGAAAGAGATGGACCCCTTTATGCTCACAACTTTCTTGGACACCTGTATGAAGTTATTGCATGATAGTAAGGTTGTGAAATGGTTACAAGAGCTCAAAAATAGATGTGCTGGAACCACAACAAGTGAGTTGCGCATAGTATTAAAGAATAGCAAGCATAAAGCAAAGACGGGATGGGAGATGAGACTGACCGCGTAAATATGAGAGTATGAGATGGATCAACTTATTTTGGACTTGGGGTCAAATGCGAACATCCTACCAAAGCAGACTTGGGAATGAATGGGGAGACCCGCGCTGCAATGGTTTGCAATTCATCTAAGGATGGCCAATTAGCAGAAGATCATCCCCATGGGGTGGTTGCAGGGGGTGACCGTAGATATTGAGGGAGCAAGTGCGCTGGATGATTTTGATGTAAAAGAGATAGTGGATGACAACAATCCCTATCCTGTGCTCCTAGGAATTGATTGGGCCACTGATATGAATGGCATAATCAATATAAGGAAGTGGAAGATAATATCTGAGAGGAAATCACTGTGCATAATAGTACCTCTAGATCCTGCTGAGGGATCACACTATATGGAACCGGTCTGTGATTATGAGAGCAATGACGATTTCAATTGTATCTATAAGATAATGGCATGAGATCAAGATTGGATGAATCCCACTGTGGATGGATGAATTGCAAGGGATCGCGAGAGGTCCTACACTTTAGACTTTGATGAAGGGTTATAGTGCTGGCAGAACTGGTTACATGAAGTGACTACGTTGAACTACAACATGATGACCCAAGCACTGCATTGTGTGTCCTAAGAGGTAAGAGATATGCCTCCTTATGATGGTCTGAATGAAGTAGATATCTTTTTGGATGCATTTGAAAGAGAGCTACCAGAAAAGAAGCACTTCCAGGCATTGGACTTGGCCCTGCACGCTACGCCCACAAGATGGTGGGATATGCATAAGGGAAGCTTTTATGATTAGTGTGAATGTAGGTGAATGATGAGAACTTGCTTTGGAAAGCCGAAGATGTGAATGACAGAAATGTATGATGGACAGGATGATCCATGTGCGCATTTGGCCAAATGGACCCAGGCTTATGGAGAAAAGCCCCAACCTTAATGGGTGCACTTGTTTTGTCACACCCTAGATATTGTCCTGATGAACTGCTATGTATAAAATGAGCTCTAACATGGGACAAGTGAATGGGATATCTTGTGCAAGGGATTCATGATGACATTCAATTTTTGGGATGGGTTTGACAGTATTGATGAAGCGCTACAAGAAGTGAAAGCATCTATCTTTAGGATACCGTAGGATCCTTTAGAACTGATTCATCCTAAATGGGCTACTCAGCTGAGTCACACGCTAGAATGTTATAATGTAACTATTCAGTAAGAGGACGAGGATCCATGAAAGATTAACATTCCAGAAAGAGAAGGTCACCGCGAGGTTCAAGGACTACAGATTGAGAACCCTAATATAACTGTGCCATTGAATACAAAATAAGTAAACATTGGTATAGAGGCAGAACTGAAATTCGTGAAGATTGGAGACTACTAGAACAACATGACTCTGGATAAGGACGTTGAATTGCTCCGCGAATACCAGGACTTATTCCGTACAAATTTTACAGATTTGTAAGGGATAACCAGGGACCTAGGAATGATGAATATTACATTGAAGCCCGATGCAAAGCCAGTTAGGCAAAGCCCTTATCGTCTCAACCTGAAATATAAGGAAAAGGTCTGCTTACAACTAGATAAGATGCTCATGGCAAGCATCATTGAGCTTGTGGAAGAATCTAACTGGGTAAGTCCAATGGTGGTACAGGAAAAGAAGCAGAAGGATGAAATAAGGATATGCATGGATCTGAGAAAGCTGAATGTTGCTTGTGTACATGATCCTTTCTTGACTATTTTCATTGATGAAGTGTTGGAAAATGTAGGTGGCCAAGAATCATATTTCTTCACTAATGGGTTCTCTGGTTACCACCAAATCGAAGTCACGTTAGAGGATAGGAGCAAGACAACCTTCATGACCGAGTGGGTTTGCTTTTAGCATACTATAATGTTGCTTGGATTGAAGAATACGCCTGCGATCTTCTCGCACGTAGTCGTTGTTGTGTTCAAAGAATTTATCCATAAGTTCCTTGAGGTATATTTTGATGACTGGACTTTGTTTTGGCTGGTTAAATTCCATGTAGCAAGCTTGTGCCTAATGATTGATACCTGTCAAAGATACTAGATCACACTGAATCTCAAGAAGTGTCTACTTTGTGTTCCTTTTGGGAACTTGTTGGGGCATGTGGTTTGCAGACAATGACTAATGGTAGATCCCGAAAAGGTAGCGGTGATATTGAACTTGGAATTGCCAAGGGTTGTGAAGCAGCTGCATACTACTTTGGGACATATAGGATATTACAAGAAGTTTACCAAAGCTGATGCCCAGATCACTGCACCATGTACGCTTTAACCCTCTATAGAAATTACCTGCATACAAATTCTAAACAGAGAGGTAGAAGTAACTTCTTTGGAAGTGGTTGAAGTATTGGTGGAGGTCCCTAAATCCCCGAGAACACTGAGACCAAAGTGAACCCCAACCAAAGAGATTGTGAAGGAAAAGAAGGGAAAGTAGCCTGCCATATTGGTGTGCGCCTTGCCAAGTCAAAACCCAATAAATCCCACTGCACAAGAGAAAGGAAAGGGTATAAACCTAGAAGCCGAAGAAGATATCAAAGAAATCCCGCTGGACAATGAGGATGTGGGAGTGGATGTAGAGGAGGCTGAAACTGAGGGTGTCGATGCTATTACATGGTTGCGGGAGTATGTCCCTCTAGGCAAGCCTAAATCCAAGGTCGCAAAGGACATTGATGAGAGTAAGACTCCCCTACAAACCACTTCGCTACCAGATAAATTTCCTTCAACAGTTCGTGCTGGGATGAGCGCCTATAATGAAGCTTGAATACTAGGACTTAGTGGACCATAAGAAGTTCCTGCACCTAGGGACCAAGCAGCTAATGTGCCACATCATAGATAAAAATATGGGAATGATCGTGTTGGAGCCGCAGAGGTAGCTCAAAGGAGTAGAGAACGCAGGGTTACTCAACCTACTCTGGGTGGCACACTATAACCACAACCTGGTGATAGTTTTGGTCATCAAGCAACTGTTGTACTTGGTGCATGATTGGTGTCTCTAGATGGAGGAGCTGATACCCATCACATATATGTTGATTCACTACATAACGTTCCTACCATATACAGGTGAGAATCCAACAATGATCTTTTGTGGCAAGGGTGGCGAATAGGCTCTTGCAGAGTTAATGAAGGAAAAATTCAAGATGGTGAAGAAGCCACGTGGGTACACTATATCCAACATCGGTGACCCTACTATGAAGGTAGAAACAAAGATACTTGTAGGGATGGTGATGCAGAAGTGTCACACTGATGAGGTTCCTGCGCCTATCATTGCACTCGCAAAACAGTGTGCGAAAGGAGTCTAGTTCAACTAGTTGGACTACCTTCGTGGAGAGTTCCTAGTGAACTAGCACGAAGCACAAGAGTAAATCTAGACATTCAAGTACACATGGCTCTTGTTGTCAATTGTGCTTGTAGCGTGGCAGCTATTAGAGGATATCCAGTTCCCTTCGGTCATGCCAGACCTCCCTGAAGCAGCAAAGTACGCTTCACAGTGGGTGACCAAGGATGTGCAGTGAGTTCGAATAGCAAGATCTTCTGGATCTTGGTGGAGATGAATATCAGGATGGCCATCAGCTGCAAGCCATGATTGTCTCCCACAGTGTACGTAAACCTGTAGAGCTATGTCGAGTTCAAAGCCAATTTCCATCGGGTATTTATCAGGGCACCGAAGGACCCTGCGGAGAAGTGGTATGATTGGTCGTATTTGGCCACGAATGACACCTTTGATGCAGTGATAAATCAATGGTCGGTGGAGGGGCACACTACCACGGACTTGGCAGTGGGTGGTAGTAATTCTGTTGTGTAGAAGAAGAATGAGGAGGCCAAGCTGAAGATGGTAGAGCTGGTCAAAAAGAGGAAGGATGAGGCCGCTGAGAAGGCCGAGGCGGAACCTGCAGAAGAGCAGGTAGGTGAGAAGACGGGTGGAGTAGAGCATGGCTCTGACAAAGGTGTGTGGTCACCTTCACCTGAGATAGAAGAGGAAGAAATAGAACAACACAGTGTGGGCCCTCAAGAGAAGTTTGCCCGTGCATTAAGTGCCCAAGATAGCTGTAGAAGGGAGGGTCCAGAAAGAAATCCAAGGTGACCAGGACCTCGGTGGACCCTATCACTTTGATAGAGGGTGACTTACATGATATCGGCGAGACAGTCAAATATGTGACTGCAGAGACCCTCCAACAATTTGAACAGAAGTAATAGATCATACTAGGGGTTATCCAGACTGAGTTGCAGGAGTTGTAGAGCCACACGTCGTAGGTTGGTACAGTGTCTACTAGCTTGGCCATCGGCACTTCAGACGCTGATGATATGCTGCACACAAAGGCTTCCAGTGCAATAACATTGCCAGATGAAGCACTAACCATAGACGATGAGGCTGATAGGGCCACTATTAGCACCTTCAAGGGAGGCGGACTGAACCTGGAAGAGCTTCCACGCGAATCAAATAACAACATTCAAATCCAAAAAGCCACATTTCAACCTTATAATAACTCAAAACCGTTAGCTATTTGCTAACAGGGTGGAGGAGGGAGACAACACATGTGCGTAGGCAGATAAACCCAATAGTTTGGGCTCTAGCGGTTCCGCTGACTTTTTGTTGAAACGATGATAGTTGGCAGTTAATCTGGCTTGCTCATATGTCAGCAGTTTTGATGACTATTTCGGTGCTACATTTAACCCGGTTGTTCTCACACCATGGCAGCTATCTGCATCACTCACATAACAATGGTTATGTGGATTATCCAAGTGGTTAAGCTCCATTGTTTGTAAACCTCGACTGTGAGTTAACTTCCACTGAAACTACTCACATGACCTCATTGTTGTGGTCCCGCTATGCTTAACTCCTGCTGTTTATGACCGTGTTTTTATTTTTTTTTCATTTGTAAAGTTTTATAAAGTTTTGAAATAACCTGAGTGGGTTTAGGACTTAGGGTTATAGATTTTAATGCATTTTTAATACATGGTTTTAGGTTTAGTTTAGGGTTTTAGGTGTCAGGTCTTGAATTACATGTTTTTTACCATAGGTTTTTAGAGCTAGGTTTTAGTCATTATGTTTTAGGTATATATCATTTTCTTCTAAAAAAACCCATTTACAAAAAAATTTCACAAAATGACATATAAGCCCAAATGATGATAACCATGGAACAAAATTGACAAGAAAACTCTAGCGGTGCTCACGATGAACATTATTCAACAACCAAATAGAAAACCCTATCCTTTGAACACCATGAAAATAATTGATATCACTGGACAACCTGAACCATAAACATCATTGTCGAAGCTGAAGACACCGGACACTGAATGTTGACGACGAAATTGAACCTATGTAACTGATTTGACGAGATCCTCCTAGATCATCCCTTTGAGAAAAATGAATGTGGACTTTCTCTTTGTTTTATTATATGTTGCAGGACTACACCGATCAATGTTGTTATTCAGGGATGGTGGATTTTTCTATGCATCCTTCTATTCCAACTTCTTCTGATGATATTCTTTTATTTTTATCTTGACTAATAAGGATTATGTCTCCCACACATTAATATGCAAGTAACTACCAACAATTTTGAAGATAATGTGAATGTGAAGCATTCGAGGAGAATCCAAATAGGTGAGAGGGAAGACAAATAATCAAAAAAACAAAAATTGTTAAACAAAAGAGTAATGCATAATATGCCAATCGACCAAATATCACCCTTTCATTCCTATATTAGATGAAGAATATTTTCTTGTCATTATCCTTTTGAATAAAAAAATAAATTCCTCAACTCCAATTCCAATATATAAAACATTTATCGACGTAGTAAAAAGCTAAATATATAATTTTTAAAAACTTTAGATTCCCTAATGGTTTTTTTCTCTTGTAAATGTATGAGATAAGATAAAAGTGTAGTTAATATATACAATGATAATAAGAAATATATGATTAAATTTTTTTGAATATATTATAATATCAATTGAAGGAATTCAATATTTGAAATCATTTTATTTATGAAAGAAAAAGGCATAACTTTCCATTAAAGAATAAAAAGTTAGATACAGTAGTTGTCCTTGGTAATTCATGTCCTTTGGAGCTCCCAAAATTAAAAGCGAGAAACCATAAAAGTTCTCAACATATATATCATAAAATAAAATATTCCATTCTACATAACAATATGATAGCGTCTAGAGTCTATGTTGGTAGTGTCTAACAGTTTACATTAGAATTATTTGACTGTAAAGTTGAGAAAATAGAGAAAAAAAATGAAATCATCTAGAAAAATATAATTGTTTTTGTAGATCATGAAGTTATTTTGTTACGAAATATAGGTGCATATATTCCTGTATCCCACCATCCATATTCTCTAAAACTTACTAGGATCCCAAAATGTTGTCTAGTTCCCTCCTTAGATAGGACATCCCCTTTAGTATTGCACTCCCTATAAATGTGACGACGAGATACATTATCAAAAAATTGTTTTAGCTAGAAAATCTCTTCAAGCATATGATAAATTGTGTGGCTATGACAAAATTGATTATTATTGAACAAATTGTTGACATTTAGTGAATTCCCAAAAAATTAAATGGCATGAAATCCACGCTCTCTAGTAGTTAGCCCTTGGGATAACCTATTCAGCTTTGTGGAGACGCTGGGAGCATTTATAGTGAGGCTTCATATGAAAGGGGAGGCATACAAGAATGATATGGAGAAGAAATATGTCCTATAGGCTATCTTTAGACTCGTGGACATTAAAAAAAATTCTTTTCTTCTTCTTATTCAAAGACATATAAAAAATTGCAAAAAATGCAATAAAATGATTGAATTGTCAACTTATTGTCATAGATTTTGTAAGCTTTTCGAATAAAAATTACATGTAAAGAAATATATTGTTTGTAAACATTTTAGATTCTTATTTGATTACACTCCTTTGATTAACTTGAATTTATATGGATTAAATATTTGGATATATAGAGCGAATTTAAAAATTACCTTTCCTGTATCCCTTTTGATACAATAAATTTACCATTCACATATATACCATTAATTAAAATTAAATTCAAGTAAAAATGCCTTAACAACTGATTTATGGAATCATGTGTAACTACCTACCCAAATATTCAATTCCAAAAAGACGCCCTTAATACAGGATCTGTATATTCCTTAGTGTGTCGATCAAAATCTCAAATTTAGGAAAAATGAGTGAGATTCATAATTTCGAGCAACCAAACATAAAATCTATGTGGAGTCACAACTTGTTACATAAATGCCGATAAAGAATCCGTACCACACTTATTTGAAACCTCGATTCCCCCTAACGTTACTGTTGAAGGATTTTGCCAATTTTATTAAAATGTAGCCAAGTTGAAAACTCTATGCTAAAAGTGTTGAGAATTGTGCTCAGTTCTTTGCAATTAAAATGTTCTTGTATTCAAAAAAATATCTTTGACAACGTTGAAGGATTGTACCTACCATGATAAGGATGTTAGGATGTTTAGAAAATGACTTTTTGTAATTTTAATTTAATTACTAAGTGAATGTTGGATACTTAATTTTTATAAAGTATTATACCATAGTTTTAATAATTATTAGGTTTCTCTTAAAAATATTTATGTATTTTCTATTTATTAATTAAATTGATTAATTCAAAAAATGTGATATAATATTAGCTGTTTTTTTGGGCATATAGTATTAATAAGCTGTGATATTGTTTATAATATTTTATCAAAATGTGTTTATAGAATCATTTTTCTTTTACATTTATAGGTTAAGAATATTGTTTTAGTGAAAATTGTATTGCCTTCAAAAGTGGAGAGTACAAGGAAAACTAAAAAAAACATCTTATCCAAAAATTAACTCTCCTTGGGGAGGAGACAACCAACTTAATACTAGGTGAGATAAAAATAAACAAAAGAAAACTAATAAACTAGCCTAAACATCTTGGTAATGAAGAGTCTTTACCATAGGGAACATAAAACATAGACATGATAGGTGACTAGGTAGAGTGATTTGAATCTTAAATTGCAACCTATATGGGCTCCTTAGATACATCGGATATTTTCCCTCCTCAGCTTACCAAGACGTTTTTCCATTCACTCCATCCTAAAATCTATGTCCCTCAAATGTCTATGTAAGTGCTGAAGGTAATGGAGAATGTATGTTCAATACTCGTGTATGTCCAAGGGTGTGTGGCCCATTTTGTTTGCATATATTGATTGAAGTGACCTCTCATGTGACCTATGTCTTGAGTCCAATCTTTCAATTCACGGAGAACATCTATGTCACAAAGGGAATGTCACTGTGTAAACTCTTCTTGTTTAGCATGCATAATTTCTTTGTGAATATCACTTGGTGTGATTTCATGGTAGTGTAATGCCATGTCCTCAAACCAATGACGAATGAATATATTATTCTTATCGGCCCACTCTTAGTACTACAGGTACCCCTCTGGACTCACACCTTATAACGAGGCATGGAAGATAGGGTGGGGCAATAGAAAATATCAAGAAAATGTTGTGGTATACAAAGAAATACAAGATGCTAGAAGAAGAAATACATGAGTTGAGGGCTAGAACCGATATATCCACAGCCATAGACACCTCCAAAGAGGTAACTTATGAGGGTCGACATAGGAAAATAGGAAATAAAACTAGCACACCCGAAGGTAACAACCATGGGGGCTCCACTTGGGGAGAAATACGAAACCACATGTGCTCATATTGGGGGATATATATTGAGGCAAAAATGACATAAAATATTAGTGGATATATAGGCGAAAAGGGTTTTTATACTGGAAGGTATAAAAAATGAAGCTCAATGTAAATGAAAAAATATAAAGTGGTATAATAAATGTTAATGAGAAAATTGATACCTGAAATATATTGTGAAAGTAGCAGGTTTTTAAATTGGGAATATGTATTGGGTTCGTATTGGTAGGGGTTTAAATAATGTGATTTTTAGATTTTTTCTCCAATATGCAATGAAGTTAAGGGTATTCCTTAATACACCATGAATGCATGTAATATGTCAGAGGTTTATTGAGCGAACCCCCCATGGTAAAATCCACCAAAAGAGATCGAAAAGGAAACTCATTGCAAGCACACAATGAAAATGGAGTTGGAAGTGGAAAGTGCTAGAAAGAGGGAATGAAAAGTGACGCAATTGTGAAGATGGGAGGCGTAGTAGGAGGCTAGGAAAAAAACTAAACTTTGACTAGGGTACAGAGGAAAGGTACTAAGGGATGATGTGTGAAGAAAGAAAAATAATGAAGAAATACTAAAATCTTACACCTTATATTTGTTCTATCATTGATCGACTTGCATGATACCTTAAAAAACAAATAAAACCAAATTATAGAGAGTAAGAGATCATTACCAATTTTGAGTCGATGTGGCTGCACAAGTATGGAAGTATCTTCCTCTATAAGAGGGAATCCTGGCCCTCAAATGGTTTGTTATCTAAGAAAATTGTGAGTTAGTGAGGTTGGGTATACCACCGTCCTAAACCTACATTATCCCTTAAGTTCCAAGCTTTCCTTACACGCTGAAGCTCTCTCCACCATAAAAAGTTCTATTAATTGTTGCAAGTTAAGTGCGGGTAAAATCTAATATCTCATTAACACCACA
Organism: Pinus tabuliformis; assembly: GCA_031772625.1. Classification (NCBI taxonomy): domain Eukaryota; kingdom Viridiplantae; phylum Streptophyta; class Pinopsida; order Pinales; family Pinaceae; genus Pinus; species Pinus tabuliformis. The sequence goes on along the minus strand of CM062818.1, from coordinate 1,139,741,239 downwards.
CACATGATAGACTAGTTATTGCAGAAACTGGAAGAGAACCAAATCAACACCTATACCATAATATGCATGGTATGGTACAACATAAAGGCCACCATGATGTTGTAGCACATCATCATTAAAACACTCTGAGTGGTTTGTCACCATGTCCCCCGATCCCTTGGTTGAGAGGAACGGTAGCAACTTACCCTCACTCCCACCCTCCTCCCCCCCATAAGTCACATCATCCAAGTTAGGTTAAGAATACTATTACACGCTTTAACATATGTATCATCAACAAATAATTTTTTTAATTAATAATAATAATAATAATTTAAAATATAGTTGTAATTTGGTGAATTTTAGAGATTTTTTGTAATATTAGAAATATGAGATCTATTATAAGATAAGTGTTTTCTTGTGTATCATCTTTTGCATTTACTAGGAAAAGATGTATAATTTTTAGTTCAATGTTGAATTTATATCTGACATTTTAAAAGATATTTTAATATTATAAATCGCTTGCTGAGTTCAAGTTTGGAGATCTCTCAATATTCTCTCTCTCTCTCATACTCTTAGTCACTTAGAGTTTTCTTGGAGCACTCTAATTTGGAGCATGGAAAGCAAAGGAAAGCAAACGAAAGGAAAAGAAAGCAAAGGAAAGAAGAAGAAATCAAGGATCAAGGAAAGGAAAGCTGGATCAAGTAGCTTCAGTAGGAATACTTGCAGGTAACCTTTGGCATGTGTTATTTCCTAGCTAGCTTGGACATGCATGGATTTGCATGTTGGTGTATGGTTCTCCTACTGTCGGTGGCATGGTCTTGCCAGGTTATGATAGTGGTTTTGACCCTAGCCTAGTCCTCTTTTAGATGCCATGGTCTATTGGGATGTTTATTTTGGTTTTAGAACTTTGGAATTGCCAGATGGATTTCAGAATATGGGCAAAGGTGGTTTCAATATTCATTCCCAAAGGCATAGGAATTCATTAACTGACATTGGTAGGATACACGATAAAGCCTGAGGGATTAGTCTCGTTTTATGGCCTAGCAATGTGGGTTTGGACTACTGTAAATCCTGAGAGACAAGGAGACAAAAAAATCCTGAAGGATAGCGATGGATTTTGGATGGAATTCCAAATTTTTTTCGATTGTGATCAGAGCAGCAATCTTGGTTTGATCACGGTTTGATGAGGGTGGAGTTGGTTTAACCTCTGGGTTCCCCTAGTTGTTCTTTGATTGGTTGTTCTATGAAATTCCACATTCATGCTTGGAATATGGCATGGGGGTTACTGGCTAAAAGAGAGATTTGGTTCAACCATGTCTATGGTTGGGTGTTACGTGAAAGTCTTGAACCTAGTCAGATTTTCCTATGATTAATAAAAGCTAAGTTCCTTACTTTTTCACTGATTTATATGTGGATTTAATGGTTGTCATACCTTTAATATTTACATGGTTTAATGTTTGCTATAAGCATGGTTGTATGACTCGTTTGTGTCATGCTTATTTCGTGTATTTACTTGTAACGGTTAAATGGATGGATGCAAGATGTAATTGATGATCTATTAGTTCAATGGAGAAGGAGTTGATCCTTCTAATGATTTTCCATAAGTTGTTTCATTCATTTATGCTTCGTCTTGTATAATAAACCTGTAGGCTGCATTGATGCCAAGAATTTAATGGAATGTCAGTCCTAGTTGGGGATGCTCAAGAATATTCCTAAGGGGTATTTTTGATTGATCAACATGGTTATAATTTTTTTAATGATTTCTGAAAGTTACAACAAGTTTTGGGCAAAGACCAGGATTCTGGCCTAGAAAAGTGGCTCAAATCCTGGGGTCACTGGCACAAAACTGGCAATTCGGTATACAAGCATGTGAGAGTGACTTTAGGTTGTTGGTCACTCCCTTTCCCATAGCATGAGAGCAACTAAGGCCTAAGAGATTCAGAAGAGTAGTGGGACCTAGGAGCAGGATGTCTGAGTGGCTGAATTGTCTCCTAAGTGCTACGTTGATGATGTTGGATGAATGTATGTGATGTTCCATCAATTCCACTTCCTTAAGATGAAATAGGAGGTGGAATTGGACATAGTAGCCTCTGTTCTCATGTTTACCTTAGTTGGCATTGTTACTTTGGGTATACCTAGGAGGGGGTGTTACAAAGTAGCTTGGGAGGTACTCTAAGCCTTAGGGTTTAGGGTTTGGAGGTTGTAGCACCAAAAGAGTCACGGTTAGGCTTGGAACCCAAGGATGGTTTTTTTCACCAATCAATGTTTGGGAAACAACCATGTGGAACTTTGGAAATATGATGGATGGAGATGATAGAGGACGACAAGGAGAATCCAATGCTATGATAATCATCAAAATCCAAGTTGTCCTTAGGGAGTTATGAATTTTTTAAGTTGGTAATGGATTTTTGGACAGTCAAGTCATGTAGTCTTGAAATGGTTTAGTCCAAAACACATGTCCATTGGTGAATTCATGGAGCCCTTGTAAATTCTATAAATAGAAGGTGAATGTGATCATTTTTACTCATCTAGGAGAGAAACAAACCATAGATATCTCAACACGACAACTGAGCTCAAGGAGGGAGGTTGAGATTGAAAGAAGAGGGTGGTTTTTGGTTTTCCCATACCTATTTCAATGGCCAAGGTTGAGCAGCAGAAGGTCGTAGGCCTTAAGGGATATTTTGGAGGTTGTGCATGACTATTGGGGACTATTTCATCACCCTTTGGAGGGTCACAACCATATTCCTCTCTGCAAGACAAGGCCGCATGTCTACATAACTGTTCTGTGAGGATCAAAAGCCTTAAACAAAAAGCGCAGGTGGACTAAAGGTACATCGAGTGAGTAGGAGTGTAAGCAGGGATAAGCCACAGTCTTTGAAGGTCTATTGGAGTAATTGTGTGGGCTACAACAATAGATAATTGGGTTCCTTAACCAGAAGAGAAACTACAAAAGCATGTGTAGCCATGTATGTTGACTTTGTTGGGTGAATATTGGATTTTTGGTTAGGTGGATGGTCCATGTATTGACAAATTTATTTAATCCTGTGGGAGCCAATTGTTGAGGTTGACTTGGGTGGTTGGAAACCTCAAGTAGGAGTAGATATTATAGTGAATGGATTACGTTCCACTGGAATGGTGGAGGACAATGTGTTGGCGAACCAAAGTAGCCCTTGATAAGATGTCCTAAAGGAAGTGTCATAGTTTAAGGTTCAATGAAGTTGATGATCATAATGTGCAGTACATTCATGGATTTCTAGATTGTTATATTAGAGCTTAGGTGTTGGCCAACCAAGAAGAGTAGATTAGATCTATCCATTTTCACTATAGATGAAGCAACTTGCAACAGTGATAGGTGGCATCCCTCCTGGAGACTCTATGTTTTGTCTCTTTATGGAGTAAGGGGCACTAGAGAGTAGAACAAGAGTGAAGGAACATGTTGTAGAGGCTACTACCATCGTACAAAAATTTTCATATACTTAGGTTTTAGATCCTAACGTTCTATTCATGAGAGCTTATCTCACACTTCTATCAAGTATTCTTTCTTTGATTGAGACTTATATTTTTCACTTGTTCTTTTCATCACTATTTCTCACACTTTGTTGATCTTTCTAAGTCACAATCTAACCTCATAACTGATGGTCTTTGTTGCGACAACTCTTCTCACCAATTTGATTTTATTCCTATTTATTTAGTTTCTACACTTGGTCTATTATGAATCACTCATAACTAGTCATATATGCACTCAAGACTTAATTATATATCATATCCTCTCATTTTCCACACTTCCCTTTAGTGGATATGGACTTTCCTTGGCCAGTTCTCACCTTTTCCAGCTACACACTATGCAATCCTAAGGCTCAAGCCGAGAGCTTGGGCTATGGAACTGTGAAGTGTGCAATACATTCTAGCCCAACTGCACATTGCACAGTTCGATAGCTCAGCATGCTTCCCTAGCCACTAAGACTACACAATACATAGTCTATCCCAGGCCACTGCCCAAGATGAAATGTGGATTATGCAGTATCGATCCAAAAGCTTCATCCCTGGCTGGTAGGACTGCACAATACATAGTTCGTAGAGGAAGCGAGTACCTCTTACCTATGAAAATTGTGCAATCCTTCCAATCATATGCCCAGTTTTCTTCTTGATCATGCCTTGTAAGTATATTTCCTTAAGACTTATATCTTCTTCCAATGAGTGTCTTTTCTATCCCACAGGTACCAAAGAGAGTTGCTTCGAAAGAGACCATTGAAATAAGTACTAGGGAATTAGTTGTGCAAGCTCCATTTAACTTACCAATATACGTGGACACTCAATTGTTTATAGAAAAGGAGTTGACATTGACATGGGAGCAATTCCAAGAGTAGTAGTACAAGGTAGCAACTCGGTACAAGATATGGGAAAGAGAAAGGCTGTTAACAGAATAGAAGGAGAAAAAATCTCCAGAGTGAAAATGGATTCAATACTTATGCAAATAGCTTTGGTAGTGGAAGAAAAGAGGAAGCAGAGGATACAAAGAGAAGAGTAGAGGAAGATATAAAATAGAGCTTGAGGAATGTAGAACTGAGGGAACATAAAATAGAAAAACAATTTGGGGGAGAACATGAATATAGAAGGAGAGAACATGAGGAGAAGCAAAAGAAGGAGCAAGAAGAAAGGCAAGGAACAATGGAAAATGAAAAAACATCGATTCAAGTTGAAGAGCAAGAACAAAACCAGCCAGCGACAGAGGGAGAGAGCGAATAGATGCAAAACCATGAGCTTTCTCAACCAATCGAAGATTTGATTGATGTTCCTGACATGGAGTTGGGACCAAAGCTATAGGATTAAGATATTGATATGATTCATAGTGCACGGAGGTCATCATTAAATCTCCACCCCTTCCAGTTACAAACTTAGCTCAGAGTGAAGAAGGGCATGTTCTTCCTCTTGACGATGATCTGCTAATGGACTTGTGCAATCTGTCTTATGATGGATTCCATAAGATAATTGTACAAGCATGGAGAAATAATTTTCTAGACGATCATGCATCACGTGCATTCACTAGAGAGATATGATAGTGGAAGACATGAAATAGAATCTAAATGTCATTTGACAAAGCCAACTTGGCTTTTATAGGTGCGGAAAGATCAAACACTCGGTATTTGATGACCGAGAATAAGAAATTGGCATAGAACTTACATGTTTCTCTGGAAGAGATAAAACAAGTCTATGCATCAACAAAAAATGTAGTCTCTGCACAAGTCTTCTTGGGGGAAATGAGAGTAATGATACATGGTGAAGTATTGACACATGGAGAGATCATGTGGGACCACTTTGAGGAGCTCATAACCATACATAAGGGAGTTGTTCACTTTAATGGTTTGCAGTAGTAGAGCAAAGAATTTATCAAGAATATTAGGAATGTGAAAACTTCCATCACGACAGTGCAAGAATGGAAAATGTGATATAAATGGGCACCTCTTACTTTGATAAAGAAGATGAAGCCATAGATAGAGCTAGGGAAGGAAATAGTTTGAATGTTGATTCAGGACACTAGGCAGCTCACATTGCTCATTGGAAACATTTAGGCCTCATATGTACAGTTTTATAGTGGTTCCGGATTCATGGTCAAAACCCACAAGATCCCATAAGTCAGCTCACTCACCCAATCTAATTGAAAGCATCACGTTCGGCACGAGGTTGAAGAGTGTTTGGAGTGAATGAAACATATTTCTACCAAGCATGATTCAGAGATGAATAGATAGAACATGAAAAACTACAAAGGTGGCCCTATTCAGATCAGAACAATGTTTCTCCTATTTGAGAAATAGGTTAAGACGAGCTCTAAGTCATTGTACCCAGATCTATGGAGGTTAGAGTCTGCTTCCAGCCTGACACCATCACACAGTTCAGTGATTTCATCACATAGTACCGAGCTTGACATCAATATGTAACTGAGAAGAATCGAGTAGATGTTGTTGAGCTCAACTTCACCCAAACTCCAGGATCATAGTGTTTTTTCCTTTTAGGTTGTCAAGTTGTCTCTACCTTTTTTGTCTCATACGGAAACGAGTGGAAAATGTAATATTATTGTAATTATTTTTAAAAGTGAAAGTCCAAGTGTCCATGTTGCAATGTGAAGAGTCATATTGTAATATAATGAGTCATCTTCTAAAGAAGTTGAAGAGCCATGCAGGGAGTTCAAGAGTCATAAAGGGGCATGTGAGGAGTCACCCCCATTTGTTATAAATGTATCCTCACAACTCATGTAAACAAATTTTGGGAGCCAAGCTTTTGGCTAGGCTTAGGCTTAGAAGGAGCTTGGGAGTATTGTGAAGAGCCTTGGATTCTCTGTAGTGTAGAGTGAGTATACTTCTTTGGAGAAGCAAGTGTTCTTGACTTTAATGTTCCACTATTGGGGCTAGTGGTAAGTTAATGGTTTATGTATGAATGGAACTTTTACTTATAATAAAATCAGAGCTAACAAACTTTCATGAATATTTTATGAATAGAGTCGGACTATTATTGTTGTATTTTCAATGTATGTTACTTAAGTTATGTTTATTCTTATGAACTATTTCCTTTACAATTGTATGAATCTTGTTGAATTCATGTTGTTGTATTAATTCATCACATTAACATGTGGACTATTCTGCATCTTATCTTGTGATCTTATTATACTTGTGTGTTCCTTTCAAGCTACATACTATTACATGATTCCAAGGGGTGGACTTCCTTTTCCCTTTGTGTGTTGGAACCTTCATGCATTTCACTTAATTCTCTGCCAAGGAAACTTTCAAGGATGAAAAATTATCCTGAAGTTTAAAAACATTGGTGAATCTCACTAGTCCCTAATATGCAAACTATAAAAAATTTAGAGATATATTTTTAAAAATATTCAAATTTATAATGATTTTATATATATTCTTTATATAATGTTGGCAATGTTTAAGGTAAAATAATTTTATATTGTAAAATTTGGGCAAATCATTCTTATAAAAATGTAAATTGGTGAATCATTAATGTGTAAAATCATGGAAAATTAGGCCACCTGTGAATATTAGCCCCTAAAATTTTCCATGTAATCTGCACAGTCACACACTTGATATTACCACAAGTTACCATATTTCACTCTCTGTGTTTTCATAGTCAAGGCATAACATTACCACCCACTGTTGGGACTCCTACTCCATACGGTGTGAGGTCTAGTTGGGACATCATATCAGGGAGATCCCCTGATTATTGGTAGGTCTAACACCATCAACATGTATGGCACTAGAAGGAAGGCCAGATGACAAGATAAGCCCTTGAAGTATGTTTTGAATTTCTACACACATTTAATGACTTCTTCCACAATAGTAACCCCGACATGTTTTTATAGAAACATATGTCTGCAAGTGTGAGTGAGTATGATAGATGACTTGTCAACTCTCGAATTCGATGGCGAGGGTTAGAAAAACTTATTTGAGAATATTGCTCATTTTCTTGAATTCTTCATAGAGAATAACATCCATTGTGAGGATGTTGGCTATATGTTATTCATTGTCATGTTTGAAGGGCACATAAGGGAATGTTGTCACACATTGACTAATGCCTCCATACACCCTTTCGAAAATATTGTCACGAAACTATTTTTGATGCTTTTGATATGTATGACTGTAAATGTTTGTGCAAGAAAATTTCAGAATTGTGAAAATCACGTAATTAGTCACTGCATCATTTTCACAATGGTTTCATGCATCTTTTTGAATTTTCAAAAAATTATGTTAATTGGAATTTCTTGTCAAGGAGATTTCAATATCTTGTTCACATTTCAGAAAATCCGCACGAGTTAGAATATTTTGGACCGCTCCGAACATACGTCGGTGTTAAATCATATAAATATGCGATAGACAAGGTTACTATTCCAAGTAACCCTCCATCCTCTTCTCATCAAACAACTCTAGTTCCCTAGGTTGAGGTGGGAGAGGTTCAAAATTCATCTGTTGATCTACCACCCCAGATACTCAGAATGTTAGCGTAGGTTTAGACTGTGAGTTCGATTGTTGTGATAAAGATTTATCTCCTCATCCTCCATCCTTGGTCCCTATAATCCTCCTGATCGTGAGTTTTCATGTTCACCTATTTCAAATCTCTCTTATGATGTTTAGGAGAATCAAGTGTTGGATGGATTTAGTGTTGAGCAGCCAAATTGGGATATCATTCATCATGATTATGTGGGGTAGCCCATAGCTTAACAATAATTTATGACAAACAATTGTTCTCTTCCTTTCACACCTCTCTTTTATCATCCTGACATTTCCCACAATTCTGTCACTTTTGTTGAATCTTGTGAAAATTTGGTTTCTAATGATGTTACTACTTCCGATCATTCACAGAATACATGGCAAGTCAATTTTTCATCCAGATGTGGAGAGAATGACTCTTCTACTCTTGATCTTCCCAACCTATCATCTCATCTTTTTGAAAACTTAGAGGGTGAAATTTATTGTTTTTCATTTTCCCCTCTTTGCAATTCATCACATCATGAGGATTCCTCCTTCTATGATCTTGAACTTTATGATGATGGTTGTCACAACCTCTTCATTGATTCATTTGGTGATGATTTTGTTTTTTCTTCTGCTAATATTTCCTAGCCACAGATCTATGAGGATCTACCTTCTGACGAGTTGGAACTTCCTCAAGCTATTGAGGCACTTCAAACCTAGCTAAAGGTTATGTCAGTTCTCATATTCTTGAGGTTACTTCCTCTTCCGATAAGAATAGTGTTCAATCTTCTGAGGCTCCTCATCACTCTATCGCACCTATTGAAAATCAATATGTCTTAAATTTCTCACATCCTCCATATGTAGTACATGATCCTATGAGTTAGTCATTGGAGTTGTACATGGTGAGCAGTGTTGAAAAAAAAAAAACTTTCTTCTTTATTCATGTTCGCTCATCTTCACAGTTTGAAATTTTGTTCATGCATTTATTTATATCATAATGCGTTTGAACACCATGGTATATTTGCAAAGTGTCTTTTATGTGCTTTTCATTTTTACTTTTCTGCATGTTCATTCGAAATTTAAACATTTTGGTTTGTGTTGCCTTATCTTTCTTGTTTACCTTTTTCTTCTATATATTTCTTGACATGCATTCCTTCACCTACATGGGCTATCCAATGCACCGATGGATGCATTAGAAGTATCATTTCATGTGAGTATATCCTTTTTAATGTTAGGTTAGGAGTAGGAGTAGTTTTTTTTTTCTTTTTCTTTTCTCTTTGATTCACCTTCTTCTACTTTCCACTCCACATTTTCTTCCTTTTCTTTTGTTTGTAGTAATAGGTTAGTTTCTCCACGGGATTGTGTTTGGCTTCTGAAACAATCTGGTTAAAGTCCAATAGAAAGTTGTACTTCTATCAATGCTTGGTTATCTATTTATTCCCTCTCATTATGTGAATCTTCAATTTCTTTAAGTTGATCATACTCTAATGGAAAATATCTTCCTTTTGGAGAAATTCACAGTGAAATCGCGATGCTTTCACTTTTAGCTAGTACTTCCTACTCTAATTGGTCTTCTATTTTTAGTTAATACATGTGAACTAGGTCGAGTAGAGTAAGGAGAGGAGGAAAACCTTAACAAATACGTGAGAGGTATGTATAAATATCCTTCTTTGAATGGACAACCTCTTCTACTCTCAATAAGTTGAGATCCATCTTCTGCCCCCATGAAATAAATAAGTGCCTATGCATAGTTATTTGAACAATAAAAATGAAAAAAATGAAAAATGAAATAAAGGGTGAAACAATAAAAAGGCTTCATGTGCAGAAAGGTGAAGAAAAGAACTCCACCAAGGTACTATCGAGGCTTGCAGGCAATGGAAAAATTCTTGTGTTCCTGAAGTGAATCCACCGAGGTACTGCCCAGGCCTGCTGGCAGTGCAAGAACACTAGAGATGAAAAATGAGACTTTGAAAGTTTATTTTACTTGTGCATTTATATACTCCTCATCGCCAATTGAAACAACTCAGTCTAACTTGCCTTGGTATGTGTGATGTCAATAATGAGAATGGTAGGGACTTTATCTTTAACTCAAGCGAAGTGAAGAAGTTTGGATAATAGATGGACTAAACAATAGTTCCAGAAGATTTAGACCTATTTTCCATGAGAGAAGATTCATTCATAGAGCTGGAATTCTACCAGTTTGTCACCAACGTTCTAGAGGCTACAACCACACTCCAAAATTTGGCTTATGCTTAGATTTTTGGAGTCTCACCTTCTATTCATAGGAGCTTATCTTACACTGCTATCAAGTATTATTTTTTTGATTGAGGCTTATCTTTTTGACTTGTTTTTGTGGTCACTTGTTTTCACACTTAACTGATCTATCTAAGTCACAATCAAACCTCCTAACTTGGTCTTTCAACAGTTCTGGGCTTGCCTCCAAAAAATGCACAATTATTGAGGGCAAATAACCTTTATGATTGGAATTGTACAGTTTTGACTGTCAGTCTGGCATGAAATCATAAAAGATGCAGTCATGGAAGGAATCTCAACAATAAACCTAAAAATTGTGCAAACCATCCCTAGAGCTCAGAAATGACCCAATACACTGAGCTGGAAAGTTTCCTAGTTCTCGAAAATTGCGCAGTCTTTCCTGATAGTGTGGATGGCTAGTTTCCTGAAAAATAGAAAATCTTCAAAAGCTTAATTTATCCCTAGAGAGTAGGGATCTATTTTTAGTTTCCCAAAGGAGCCACAGTTGCTATTTTTAGAAATTTCCACCAAGCATCACTTTTTCCTTAATTTTAGGAATGTGCGTCATAAACCCCAATTTTCTAAAATCTAGTTAATTGACACCTCTATATAATTTTTTCACACTCGATCTTTGAGCTCTAAAAATGACGAGGTGATCAAGGAACCTTCGGTTTGGTCATCATCGCTTTTCTAGGTGATTTTTGTTTTTATCACCTTTTGTCACTTTTATGTTGCTTTTTGTCATTTTTCTTGTGTGAGTGTTATTTCTCTTGTTTCCCTTCATTGTTACTGGCATTTAAACTTATTTTAACTTTTATAAGAATTGTTTTAAGTTATCATTTTCCTTTCACAAGTTTCGCATCAGTTTCTTTGTTTTTGCACTGATGGTCACTGTTGCGGTGACTCTCCTCACCGCTATCATGAACTTTTTGAACTTGATATATCATGAATCATTCATAATTGGTCATATCTACACTTTATCTCACACTATCTCTCAGATATGTTCATTTTCCACACTTCGATTGGGCAAATTTGCACTTTCATTGGCCTGTTTTCACTTTGCCCAGCTGGGCGCTGTACAATCCTAAGGCTCAAGCTGAGAGATTGGCATCTGGAAGATAGCCCAACTACACATTGCACAAATTTAGGGCTCAACCTGCTTCATTGGCCACTAAGACTACGCAATGCACAATCTCTCCTAGACCACTACCCAGGGTGAACTACACATTGCATATTCTCAAGCCACAAGATTCATCCCTGGCTATTGAGCCAGCACAATGTGCAATTTCCATAGGAAGTTGTTTGCTCTTTCTAGTCAAAATTACACAATCCTTCCCATAATGTGCCTAATTTGCTACTTGATCATGCCTTGTAAGTATATTTTCTTAAGAGTGATATTTGCTTGCCATGAGTCTTTTTTGTCCCATGGGTACCATAGTTATTGAGAACTTCTCTCCAACAATAATTTTTACCATGGCACCATAGAGAGTTTCTTCAAAAGAGACCACTTGTTGGGATGGGGTCCCTTGGGTTGGTTTTGGGGTTAAAAACCCAAGTTTTGATGTAATTTTAGTAAAAGGATGCAATGTCTCCGCAATGTGTGGATTCAGGGCCCATAGATGGTTAGGAGTCAAAAAGGGTTTTAACCATTGTGTATGTAAAGTTGCGTCAGTTTTGATATCCACCCATGGTCCGCGAAACATGGGATTTTACGAAGAAATATATAAGTAGGCATGTCTTAGAGAGTCTAAGGCATAAGGATGGAGATAATTATGGATGTAATGGGTCAATAGAAGATAGTGTAGGGAAGTGGGTCATAGAGGGGAGAAAGGTTCTCTAGATGAGTGCGTAGAGGCCTACATAGAGTCTGCAGCTAAGTGCGCAGACCCTTGCAGTTCAATACGCAAGGTAGCTTTGAGTCTGTAACACCACATAGAAGATAAATAAAGATGATTGTTTGAAGAATTCCTGTGTTTATTTGTTTATATATGATTACGGTATATGTTGTGGATGAATGATGTATTTATGAAATATTAATCTAAGGATGTGTGACTCTATGGAATAAGTATTAATAACTCTACGCATTACATTATAAGTACTTTCGCGAAGATTATGATACATTTTGTTATGTTTATTAAATACATAAGTAGATCTGCACAAGCTCAAATTTAGGGTTATTTCCTAATGCGTGTAAGTGAATGGACTGACTATTAAGGGCCGGCACGAACCAATCTTAGACCTTTGCTAAAGTATAGAAGTTGTTTAAGGGGAGTTGTAGTACCGAGCCCTAGGGGTTTATAGATCTGCACGAAGGTAGATCTAGGGCAATAAAAGACATCACACTGATCTCTGGATGCAAAAAATTGGTTCCAGCATCCCCTGATACTGCTTTGGGTGAGACTGCAACCTGCGGTACACGATTTGTTTCCGAAAGGGCTAGTAGTTTAGGATTTTGTTTAGCACAATTAACTTTGAACTTGGGTCAAGATCCCCTAAGCAAACAAATGGTTTCATTTCTGGGACTGCGATCTACTTGAAGGAAATGTGTGATGTCGCATCATTGGAATCTGAACAAGAAGGAAAATGAGAAGTGGTTGGATAGGAATATTCACGAATTCGTGGCGCAAAAAACAAGAATCCATGCCTATTGAAGGAGCATTGGCTGGGCAGATATTTGTATCTAGAAATACACAAAATTTTCTTTTGCACCTTCCCTATTGAATTATATGAGTGTATCGCTAAGTTGGCAGACGACGAAGGGATGTGGAAGGTTGACGCCCCAATAGTGTTGACCCCAGAGTTGGTACGACAAATAGAATCCTCTGAAGACAAGATCATATACGTTGTTGACCCCTAGCTCGATCGAATTATAAGAGGATTTGTAATAGAATTCACAGTTGATACCTCATTCAGCTACAATGAAGTAAAGAGATGCTTCTTCAAGGGACCACGAGGTAAATATCTCAGCTCTTTGGATACCTAAATTAAGATTCTTTTGTGTGAGAAACAAGTTATTCCATTCCCTTGATGTTTGAAGCTATGAAAAGTGGAAAACTCTTCATAGATCGAGAGAATTCAGGTCATGAATATAGCCCATTGATTGGACCTCCTTTGAGTGACGATCGGGGAGCGATATAAGCTTCACCACGGAGTGTTGTTCATATGATAAGACAAGGTTTTCCATAGATACACCAACCATCCACTCCACCTCCACCACCACCACCGCTGTTCAACATGTTGAACACAATGAAGCTGACAGTTTCAAGGTTATAAGGAGTGAAGATACAAATCAATTTTGGTTTGTTGCAAATGATGTGTAGACAACACAATAGATTACTGATGATAACATAAAGAAAGCTTAGTTAGTTACTGCTCTGTTGGATCACGTGCTGACATGGTACGTTAAGTACTGTTATGATCATCATGTGGCAACGTTAGTTGAGACTAAGGCCACTTTATGAAAAGAGTTTAGTAAACCTAAGACTGACTCATAGTCAGTAGTCAAATTTAAGAAGACCGTGAGGGTTGATGAGATGCCATAGGCTTTAGATAAAAGGTTAAAATGTGTGATTCTCGAAGCTAATATGCAACTTACAGATGGTCAGCACCACAAGTGGTTTATAGCATCACTTCTGCTAAACTTCAGGATTTATATGTTGTAGCAAAAGATAGGAACTCAGGTAGAAGCCCTAGAAATCACGATGAGTTTGCATGCAATGCCTATGTAGGATGCAACCTTGGGGTACATCAAATTCACTTCGAGTTGCAGAACATTTTCTTGGAACTGCAAAGCTTGAAGAAAGACAAAGAGACTAAACCAGTGGTGTGCGAGGAAGTCTCAACCTAAAATGTAAAAGCCAAGGGCATGAAAAAGACCACTGTCACATATTTACGAACTGTATCAGAGGAGGGGGACCAATTCCCCTGAGGAAAGAAGCTCCAGTAGGACTGAGTATGGGGGTCGCACTATGGTGTGCTATTTGTAAAGTGGCTGGATAAGACACAACAGATAACTGACATTTTCTTCAAAATTTAGTTCAGACACCCCAACAGTTGTTCCACAACTTCTGCAAATCAGTGGGCCATGATGAGCGCCACTATTGCAGCTATGAACTAATGATCGAAAGAACTCCTACATACCATATGCAAGCATAAACTCGGCCTCCAGATTAGGGCACCAGAGGAGAACATGGAGGATATTAGTGATGAGGACAAGGCTAAGGAGGAGGAGGAACTAGTATTGTTTGCAGACATGTTATTTGCTATAACCGTGGGACGGAAGGGCACTATGCATGGGAGTGTTAGAATCAGACATGTGCATTGTATCAATACTGCAGCCAGTTTGACCACACTATAGAAGAATTCCTTGTGTTGATAGCTAAGATGCAGGAGAATAAGGTGAAACCTCCACAACCTATTCAAAAATTACAAATGATGTGAGTTGAGCCCCACAAGGAAGATCATAATGCGAATATAATGCTGAGGAGTGGGATAAAGACTGGCAATGATAAGGGAAAATAGCGTGAAGAGGATAGATGGGTCTGCAAGGCCCTGAAAAAGGATGTTGGTTTTGATTTGGAACATGTGAAGGAAAAATTTATGGAGGCTAAGAAAATCTTCGCTATGGAATCCACCTCAGTAAGCTAGAACATAGTGCAAGAAACCAGTGCACCCATAGAGGTGGAACCCTCCATCCTTACAACGTTCTTGGAGTCCTACATGAAAATTTTGTGTGATAGCAAAGCTATGAAGGGGCTACATGAGTTAGTAAACTAATGCGCTAGAAAATAGAATGCCCCTGATGGACACCGTGTAGTAAGAAAATTGGCAAGAATAAGGCAACCAAAAGGTGCGAGATGAGGTTCATGGTGCAGATAGGACATTATGAGATGGATTAGGTTATCTTGGATCTAGGGTCCAATGCAAACGTTTTTCCAAAACAAACATGGGAAATAATGGTGAGACATGTACTGCAATGGTCTCTAATTTAGCTTAGAATGCCAAACCAGTAGAAGATCATCCCTATGGGACGATTACATGGAGTAATAGTGAATATCTAAGGTGTGAGAGTGATAGCTGATATTGAAGTAATATAGATCGTTGTTGGCAGTAATCCATACCCCATGCTCCTAGGAATTGACTGGGCCATTGACATGAATGGGGTGATCAACTTGAAGAAGCAAATAATTTTATTTGAAAGGAAATTGCTTCAAGTTGTACTACCGTTGGACCTTGTAGAACGGTCACACTATAATGAACTGGTACACGATTGTGAGGAAGGTGAAGATGACTTAGATCAAATCTACAAAATCATAGTGTGAGATTGAGATTGGATCAATCCAATAGTGGATAGGCAGATTGCATGGATCTGGGAGAGCTCTTGCACCTCTGATTCAGATGAAGAGTTGGAGCATTAACAAAATCGGCTGCATGAAGTATCCACACTGTGCTGCAACATGTTGACTAAATCGTTGTTCTGCGTTTTGTTGGAAGTAAGAAATTTACCTTATTATGATTGTTTAACTCACGTCGATAAGTTTTTGGATGTGTTTGAGCATGATGTCCTTGAGCATCATTGCTTCCCAACGTTAGATCTAGAACTGTGCACTAGGCCCACACAATGGTGGGGTACACATAAGGATAGCTTTGATGGATGGAGGGATTATAGAAGAATGATGAGATTTTGGTTTGGTTAACCTACCCTTTGATTGAATGAGAAATATGATGGGGGGGATGATCCGTGTGATCACCTATTAAAGTGGACTAAAGCATATGGAATGGAGCCGCAACCGGAGTGGGTACATTTATTCTACCATACTTTGCACACCATTCCCATGAACTGGTATTTGGTGACAGAGCTCTACCATGGCACTGCAAAGTGGGATATATTGAGGGAAGGGTCCTTAATGACATTCAATTTCGAAGATGGTTCTGAGAGCATTGACGAAGCTCTAAAAGGGGTAGTGATCTATAGAATACCACAAGAGCCTTTGGAATGGGTCCAACCAGACTGGAGCACCCAGTTGCACCAGGCACTCCAATGTTATAATGTGACCGTTGAGGAGGATGATGAAGATCTAAGAAATATTAATATTTCATAGGCTGAAGGGGATCGCGAAGTTAAAGGTACACAAATAGAGAACCCAAAAATCACTGCGCCATTAAAAACCAAGTAAACATTGGGACTGAAGCAAAACAAAAGTTTACAAAAAAATTGGGATTATTGGGATGATGCTACTATGGATAAGGTTGTTGAACTACTTCACAAATATCAGGATCTATTCCCCACTAAGTTGTTGGACTTGAAGGGCATAATAGGAGACTTGGGCGCTATGAAAATCACTCTGAAGTTGGATGAAAATCCTGTTAAGTAGAGGTCGTATCGCCTAAATCATAAGTATAAGGAAAAGGTTCTGTTGGAGCTAGATAACATGTTGGTAGTAGGCATCGTAGAAATAGTGGACGAGTCTAATTAGGTGAGACCCATGGTGGTTTTGGAGAAGAAACGAAACAATGGAATAAGGATTTGTATAGATCTAAGGAAGCTCAATGATGCATGTGTCCATGATGCATTCTTGATGGCTTTCACAGATGAAGTATTGGACAATGTTGGAGGGTAGGAGGCCTACTCATTCACTGATGGATTTTTTGGGTACCATCAGATCAAGATCATGCAAGAGGATAGGACCAAAAAAACCTTTGTGACAGAATCAGGTTGTTTTAAATACACGTTGATGCCATTTTGATTTAAGAATGTGCTTGCGATATTTTCTCACATAGTCCTGGTGTTTAAGGAGTTTATTCATAAGTTATTCGAAGTGTACCTTGATGACTAATGAGTGTTTGGGTTAGTGAAGTGCCATGTAGCAAGTCTGTGCTTGATGTTGGATATGGGTCACCAGTACTAGATCACATTGAATCTGAAGAAGTGTTTATTATGTGTCCCCTATGGGATTTTGTTGGGTTACATGGTATGCAAGCAAGGATTGATGGTGGACCCTACAAAGATTGCAGTAATAGTAAATTTGGAGGCCCTAAGGAGTGTTAAGTAGTTGCGCGTGATGGTGGGACATACAGGATATTACAAGAAGTTCATCAAGGCTTATGCTCATATTACCATGCCCATGCAAAAACTGTTGAATAAGGATGCTACATTCTGTTGGGATGAATAATGTTAGTGAATTCTGGATGAATGGAAAGAGAATATGGTTACCACGCCAACCTTGGTCTTCCCTCATTGGAAGAAGGAATTCCATGTACATGTTGATGCCTTGTGCATTGCATTGGGAGCAGTGCTGATACAGTTCAGTGAAGTAGAGATAGACCACCTTATAGCATTTCTGGGTAGGAAATTATCAAAGGTCAAGAAGAATTACTCAATGAGATAGTGCGGAGGATTGGCCATGGTGTACGCACTGCAGAGGTTCAGACACTATTTTTGGGGCAGACATTTCAAGATGTAGACAGATCATTATACCTTGAAATATATGGTCAATAAACCTGTGCTGGGGGGAATATTTGTAGATGTCTGCTACTATTTCAGGAGTATGACTTTGAGGTTATTCTGAAGCTAAGGAGGTTAAATGTAGGACTTGACCATCTCTTGCGGATCGAAACATGAGAGGAACCTACTAATTTGGAGGAACGGTTTCCAGATGCACAACTCTTCACAGTGCGCGTAGCAGATAATCATTTGTATAAGATGGGTGTGGACAAGATATTGTGAAGATATGTGCCAGATTTTGAGGGGACTAGAATTCTTGTTAAAGCTCATGGACAGGTTGCATGAGGGCATTATGCAGGAAAGGCAACTGCGGAGAAGATTTTGCACATATGTCTATGATGGCCCACGTTGCATAAAGATTCCAAAGCATATTTTAGGGCATGTGATGCATGTCAAAGAACTAGCAAACCATTGTGGAGGGATGAGTTGCCATGGAATCCTCACGTATCATTACAACCATTTGAAAAATGGGTGATTGATTTTATTGGGCCAATTTAGCCCCCACGAAAGAGGACAGGAGTGCACTATATCATCACGTGACAGAATATCTCACTAGATGGATAGAGGCACAACTAGGTAAGGATTTTATAGGTGCTACAACATCGAAGATTTTGTTTGAGTATGTACTACCGAGATTTGGATGCCCAAAGGTGTTGATGAGCGATCAAGGTACGCACTTTCTAAATGAAACAATCAGGGCATTGACTAAGGAGTTACAAGTCTATCACTAGAAGAGCATATCGTATCATCCTTAGGCTAATGAAATAGTTGAGGCCTTTAATAAGATTTTGGGAAATGTGATGATCAAGATTTGCAACAAGAAGCGAAATGACTAGGATGTGCATATACCTGCAATACTATAGGCTTACGGGACGACTTGTAAAAAGCTGGAAGCGTAGACACCTTTTAGATTGGTCTACGGGGTAGAAGTTGTGATGCCAATTGAGTATATCATGCCTAGTCTGCGCATTGTAGCTTTGAAAGGTATGGTAGATCGTGAAAACTAGGAGGAAGGACTCACGTAACTAATGGAGATTGAAGAGGATTGCTTCTTATCTAGATTCCATCAACAAGTACAGAAGGAACATGAAAAAGCATGGCATGATGGACACATTAATCTTCGCATGTTCAAAGTAAATGATATGGTATTTTTATATAATGGTAAGTTCACTAAGTTTCTGGGGAAGCTTTAGATGCATTGGCTGGGCCCATATATTATCAAAGAAATTATAGATGGAGGCTCAAATCAGCTTGCAAAGCTGAATGGAGAACCTTTTCGGGGAAGAGTGAATGGAAGTTGCTTGAAATTGTATAAAGGGGATCCTACCCAATGACTAGGTGGCGAAAAGGTAGTCTTAATGTTCTAGCCAATTGGAAGTGACCGAAAGGACTATAAAATACACTACCACATTGGAGGACTACGCAGTAAGTGGGTTGTGTGGGACATGGTGAAGCTACAATATAGGAAGTTGCATGTAGGAAGTTGTGTTTTGGAGGGACGTTCTATGCAACATAGTAGAAAAGTGATAGTTGTTTATGATTTGAAAGCGAGAGACAGTTAAGGGAGCGGGTTGGTGGCATTTAAGGCAAAAATCTTTGAATATATGTTGCCCAAACAACATTAATGGTCAAAACATGGGAGGGATGGTTATATTTTAATTCAAAATCCCCTATAAATTACGCATGTTAGTCTAACCAAGAACACTTTTTACAATAGGACCTTTTTCTGAAATTCATTGTCTGTTTAGGAGCCGAGCCTTTTTGGAAGAGTTCTTTGCCCACACAGATGTGTCTATTGAAGCTCGTGAATTGTTTATGGAGAAGATGATGGCCACCAACCCTACTGAGGCATTGAGTATGGAATGAGTAGTATCTGACACCCGAGACCCTAAAATATCTAGTGCTAAAGGTACGCTTGCAGTGCCCACAACGTTGAGGCTACCAAGGCCAAAACAATCCATGGCCGAAGAGAAGAATTTGGTATAGATACATGCTTCCCCAAGGAGGCATACAATAACCCCAACCAATAAAAAAGAAAACTAGCTGGAAAAAGGCAAAGAGAATGTTGTAGACCTGGAGGCAGAAGGCGGCCAGGGAACGGAAGATGTTGATGCTGAAGAAACATAGCCCATCATAAAGCTCCCTCAATATTTCCCTCTAAGGAAGGGTAAGGAAAAAATTCCAAAAGACCCAGACTCTAACAAATTTGTCATTTCCAAACCCCTGCTACCTGATTAGGTAGGTTTTGAAATCCCACTTATTGCGCGAGTCCCGTTACTGAAGATGGAGGATTGGGACATAGCAGATCACACTAAGTTCCCACACTTATCAACGGATAACTTCATGAAGAACATATATTATGAAGGCACGGGTGTGACAATGATGGAAACAAAGAAATGGGCCCGCAGTGTTGAGCAATCCGAGCTGATCAACTTGCTTTGGGTGCCACATTACCATCGCACCCCAATTAACAAAACGTGCATCTGCCAGCTACTCACTGTAGTACATGATGGGTGTTTATGGCTAGGAGGGCCTATCCCCATCACTAATATGTTAATTGAAAGGCTTACACACTTGCCACATGATGGGTTGAATTCGACCAAGGAGTTTGGCAGAATGAAAAGAGAGAGGGACTTGGCTGAGCGCATGAAAAATGATTATAAACTAGTGAAGAAGGCGTAAGGATATTCCATCTTGTCAATAAATGACCCTGAAGTTTAGTTGGATACACAGATATTGGCTGGAAAGGTGATGAGGAAGGGTCATGCAGATGAAATCTTGACACACGTTGTATCTCTAGCAGCTTAGTGTATGCAAGGCATACTATTCAATTGGTCTAGATACCTATGCTAATAGTTCCTCATGAATTTCCATGAGGCACAGGATGAGACCAAGTTGTTCCATTATGCTTGGTTGCTACTCTCCATTTTGCTGGTTTCCTGGGAGATGTCGGATGATAGTGAGTTTCCCCTGTTCAAAGAAGGATTGTCGAAGACCATGCAGTTCGCCTCCGTATGGGCTACGAAGGACCCCATGCTTTTCATAGAGATGAAGATTTTTTGGGTCTTGATGGAAGAAAGTATTTGCATGGCAGTCAACCAGCACGCAAGGTTGTCCCCAATCTTGTACACACATTTATCTGCTTATGCATCTTTCAAAGCTAAATTCCATAGAGTCTATATCTAGGCCTCGAATGATCTCGTAGAGAAGTGGTATGACCTGCCCTATTTGGTAATGAACTCTAATGTGCAAGAGGTAGTGTCGCGCTGGCCAGCCGAGTGGCACACTCCTTCAGATTTGGTTGCTCAGCCAAACATAGGTGCAGAAAGTGCAGCCGCAAAGAAAAGGAAGAGAACAGTCAAGCATGCTGCATACAACAAATATCTTGAAGAAAAGGTGCAGGTCGAGGAAGAGCGCGGTACCAAGGATAAGGCAAAGCATGAGTAGTACGAGACCCCAAAAGGTGACAAGTCACCTTCGACAGAAAGAAAAATAGGGCAAGGTGGCGGAAGTGAGGAAGGGCAACGCACCCCATTCTTGGTGAAAAGGTGAAATTTGGGACAGCAAGCGGGATCAAGGAAGAAGTAGAAAGCACACAAAACACAAGATGAACCCCTAGTGCTCATAGAGACCTTTCTAGATGTGATCGATGATAAAGTTACGGACATTGCCACAAAGTACTACAGCAGTTGGAACAACAGTACCTTCAGACCTTGGGAAGAGTGCAAAAGGATCTTCTAGAGTTGTAGATCCAAGAAACAAAGCTCCAAGCATATGTCAACAAAGTGAGTGGCGTAGTGAACAGTTCGGTGACAGAACAAACTACAGGTGTAGAACTAGTTATGTGGTTGATGATGGATGTGCAAAAGCCCTTGTCTACATGATCATTACGCACCCAGACCGAGGACCATTGGACCCTCCTTGATAATATCCCAAAGATAGGACAGAACCTTTTCATGATAAAATTAGAGACATTGGATGCATTTTTACATGGAATTGTGGGAGAACTTTGCCTTCGGGAACAACGAGCACTTAGTACTGTCAGCGAGATAAAGTTGAATAACGGCAAATGTTCAGCAAGAAGACAAGGATTTTGAAAGAAAAGGAGGCACTGCAGGCACACAGTTCATGATTGGAGTTTGCAGTCGCAGAGTCATGCAGAACTATGCCTAAAATCCATATTCCGGAGGACACAACCCGAGGAGAAGGTTAGAAAATTGGCTTTTGGTGCACATGAGGTAAAATCTGAGGTTAGTCGAGTTCAATTTGAACTCAACATGAAGATAACCAAGCTTTAATTGAATATTTAGTCATCGACTCTACCAGAGGTCTAGGAGCAGCACCGAGGTGTGATCAAGGAAGGATTGGCTACTCTGGGTGCCATAGTTGTAGATTACAAAAGATTATTTGACGAGGCAATGGAAATGGTAAATACTTTGCAGAAAGACCCAAACCTGTAGAAACTAAATATAGAGGCCAGGGAGTTGTATAAGAAGTACGAGGAAGTCAGTGCAATAATGGTCTTAATTGCTCCATCGCAGTTCCAAGCCAAGTTACAGGAGGTGAAGGAACTCCACGTGCAGGTTGAAGCAGCATAAAAGAATGAGGCCTTGCTTAAGGCTAGCTTGGGACCCTGGTTAGATGAAACTTACCGGGTCATGACCAACTTTTAGGAAAATCTCATCAGCTTGCAACAAACACAATAGATGACGATGCTCGCCGTAAAGGACCAGCGACAGAGCATTTAGTGGAAGAATTAAAGCAAGCAGCTACGTAAAGAGATGTTAAGGTTGTTGTAGTGCCAGTGGAGCTGGGGAATCTTCGTAGTAAGATTGTAGTGCCAGCCGAGTGACTTAAGGGCGAGTATCGATCTTTGTGTTGCAGGCCTATTGGGATGGGGTCCACTCTGTCAGTTTTGGCGTTAAAAACCCAAGTTTTGTTGTAATTTTTGTAAACATATGTAAAGTCTCCACGATTTGTGGATGTGTAGTGCATAGATGTCTAGGACTCAAAAAGGGTTTTAACCCTTGTTTATGTAATGTTGAGTCAGTATTGAGATCCACCCATGGCCCACGAACCATGGAATTGTATGAAGAAATCTATAAGTAGGCATGTCTCAGAAAGTCTAAGGCATAAGGATGGAGATAATGATGGATGTAATGGGTCAATAGAAGATAGAGTAGAGAAGCGGGTCATAGAGGGGAGAAAGGCTCTGCAGCTAAGTGTGTAGAGGCCTAGGTAGAGTCCGCAACTAAGTGCGTAGGGTAGTTTTGAGTCTGTAACACCACATTGAAGATCAATAAAGACAATTGTTGAAGAATTCTTTTGTTTATCTGTTTATTTATGATTATGGTATATGTTGTGGATGAATGATGTATTTATGAAATGTTAATTTAAGGATGTGCGACTCTATGTAATAAGTATTAATAACTGTACAAATTACATGCTAAGTACTTTCACAAAGATTATGATACATTTTATTATGTTTATTAAATACTTAAGTACATCTACATGATTTCAAATCTAGGGTTATTTTCTAATGTGCATAAGTAGATGGTTTGACTGTTAAGGGTATCCATAGACCAATCGTAGACCTTCACAAAGGTCCATAAGCTATTTAAAGGGAGTTGCAATACCAAGCCTTGGGGGCTTATAGATCTATGCAAAGGCAGATATAGGGAAATAAAAGACATCACACTGATCTCTGGATGTCGAAACTTGGTTCCAACATCCCCCCATAGTGCTTTGGGTGATACTGTAGCCTGCACTACGTGGACTGTTGCCAAAAGGGTCAGTTTTGTAGGGTTTTGTTTGACACAATTAACTCTGAACCTGGGTCAGGATCCCCTAAGCCAACACCACTAAAATAAATATTGGAGAAGAAGTTGAGCAAGTGTTATAGACATTTTTGGGCACAAAAACCCCAATCGAACATGTCCATAAAACAAGGGCTCCTAAGTCCCTAAAATTGTTTTTTCATACCCTAAAGGAACAAGGTCAGCTAATTACATCATCTCCCAGAAGTTCTCCATAGGAAACTTCTTAGAATTGGTCAAAACTGGACCATCTCACCTGCTCTATGGTCAAAGTGGGATGCATCCCACCTAAAGCACACAGGAGGTGCGATGAACACTGAAAAGCCCTTCTATGGGATGTGATGGGCGAGAGTGGACAAATGGCAGAGATAGTTTGCGAGGTGGATGATCATGGAATCTTCCAGAAACTTATCCTGTGACACTTGCCTCTCTAAATTCGCCCAGGGATGACTAAGAGATCATCAATTTCCAAGTGGAATCAAGAACTATTAGAGAGAGGACACTAATCAAAATTCCAGAAGCTGACTCACCCCCTTGCAATCATCTATATATGGATCCCTCATCCCAAAGATCCAGAGGCTGGAATTTTGTATCTTGTAAGAAAGTGCTGCTGGTTTCTTGTTGGAATATCATAGTGTTGGGTGATCTAAGCTTTTCATGAGGTGAAAGAAGGGCTTTCATGTTGTAGGATGACGCTGGTTCAGAACAATTGGTTGTAATACTCTTTTTTATTCTTGATTATTAATAAAGTTATTCAAGTTTTCCTCCATATTCTTGTATGTTTGATGATATATGCATTTGTGTGGTCAATATATATCTGGTCCTATATTGTTTATGATTGTAGATATTTGTTCTTCAATAGTATTATGCTGCTTTGATTCCACAAGTTCTCTTTGAAGCTGGGTAGACGAAGGAGAAGTGGCAAGGATCTGTCAGAAGGGAGAGGAACCGAGCAAGGAACCAAGAGCAAGACTGAGGTTAGTGTCCTTCATTACACTCTTATCTACTTCGCATAAAGGAAAACGAAAGTAGTTTTAGTTAGTTTGTTTCTAAGATAGCTACCAGTCTTAGTGACACTAGCAACTCCGAGTGGACACTAGATTTCCTGATAACAAAATGGTGACTCCACTGGGGAGTGAATAGATTGTTTGTTTGTCTATTTTTTGTTTGCTTTATAAACTTACAGACGGAGCCTGAAGTCAAGCCAGCTAGCCTTCGAACTGCATTTGCTATGCAAGTGCAAAGTAGATCAATGCTGCTTCAGTCTATCTCTCGGTTTTGTTTATAAAATGAACAATCAATTTAAAACTTTCTAATTGCCCTAGTGGTAGCTCTAGTAACCTCATTAGGTCAACCCCTGTGATTTTTGTTTACTGTACATCACTTACACAGCCTAAATCCCTGAACTGAGCTACAAACTGTGACCCAGAACCCAGTTGAAGTCTCGTCCATGGACCATTGCACCTTTTACTCTTGGGAATCTGGATGCATCACACTTCCCATGTGTAGTAGGTGTGTTGCATCACACTTTCCCTGTGTTATAGGTGCGCTGATCAGACAGGACCTCTTCTGCTCTCAGATTTTGGTTTCTGTGTTCACTCTCTTCAGCTCTATTCAGGAGTTTTGCTGTCCGTGATCAGTATACCATTATGGAAACCCCTTTCCTTTCCATTATTCCACCTCCATTGTGCAAATAATTGTGAATGTTTTTATGTATTTTCCGCCATTTTCAGTTCTCTTTTACAAAGTAGTAGCATAGTTGAACTATCGTCTTTTGATTTGAAAGTGTCGCAAGTGTCGTTTTCAGTCAAAGAAGAGAACTATATTGTTATTAATGGTCGATTATACAGCTACTATTGTATTTGATTTGAATTAGTAGCTTTTCAAGTGTCGAAAGCAGTTTTCAATTCAAAATAGCAAAGTGTTGTCATTATCTTCCTTTGGTTTTTGAAGAGAAATTTGTTAGTACTGTCGCTTTGAAAAGATAATTCAGATTTGTACTTAGCATTCTTCTTGTCATTCACACATTAAGAAAGCTAAAAACAAATACATGCATGTGCATTTGCATTTAGACTGCTTGTTGGTTTTATTTAGGACAGTGCATCTAGTGTGTGCTCTCTGCTCTATGTTGAAAGAATATCATCTCTCTTTGTTTAGTAGCTAGGATTTTCATAGCAAAGAGAAGATTAAACGATTGTTTATCATCTTAGATTGCATTTTAGGAATTGTACATCTACATCATGCAGTGAACTTGAAAGGAAAATTTCTTTAAAAAGTTCAATTGTAAAATAAATTTAATGAACCTAAAAACGCTTTGGAACCTAACGCACAACATCTAGAAGTCTAGGCTAGAGACGTATTTCGACGTCATAAAGCCTGGTAACTATCACTTTCACTGTTTGTTGGGTGATTCCTCCTCCTTGAGACGACAAGTGCTAGTACGGACTTGTGCTCCCACGTACCATTGAGTATACGTCGGGAGACCACAATAGGCTATATCCTTTATCCATAGGAAGCTGTGTCTGCTACCCTATCGATCACAATTCACTGAACACAGCATTCGCGAAGATTGACTTCCATACCGTAAAAAGTATTCTAAAATTTTGCGATTGGTTTGGTAATCCCTCTCTCTAGATTTCCAGAGTAGTCTCTTTCATTCCTTTTCAAACTCCTTAAAGGAAAAGGTCCATTTGAACACTTGTCACTTCAGGCTCATTAGAAATCGAAGGTGACTAGAGTCATCTTTTCTTTTTTCTCGACTCTTAAAAATTGAAAAAACAAGTTGTGTCAAAGCGTCTAAAATTTATTTTAATCAGAATAATATCATCATTCCCGCATTGGTCTTAGGTTGAGAAAAATGATGTTGGTGCACCCCTTGGAGGAAATCCTAGTCCTTTCTCCTCTTGGGGAGATGTTGGTGCACGCCATATGGCCACGTTGTCGCTTCCAGGATTGACAATTGGCTTTCCCGTATGGCTCTTCACGACCTCCATCATTCAGAATACCATGATTCCTGAACAATCAAGTCAACAATTAGATGATACTAGAGTTACCCCCCAACCTTCTACTTCATTCGGTTCTCCCTCTCCTCCTTCCTCTTCGCTTGATGAAGTTGGTAAAACTAAAAACCAAGTAACTGAGAAGAAGAAGGAGAAGAAGAAGAAAGAGAAGAAGAAGAAGGAGCCGAAGGCCAAAATGGGTAACCAGGCGTCGTCTAGTGAAAATCCACACACTGCACCATCTAAGCATAAATCTCCATGTGTCATTTGCAAAGGAGACCACTATCACCGAGATTGTCCTTGCATCCCTCGGATCTTAAGAGACTGGTCTCCTCGTTTGCACAACCTTGTGTCATCAACTAGTGAAAGCGAAGTATCTAGACAAAAAAGGAAATGTAAATTTCCTTGTAAACTGTGTGAAGGCGATCACGCTGTCCACCGTTGTCCCTTCCTAGACGAAGCTAAAAGAGTTTTGGATGACCATCCGGCTTCACCACTATGGCTTCCTCCTCGATATAAGAAACTCTTGCCGAGTCCGTCGCTAGTTGAAAATCCAATCAACACACCATTGTGGTTGGTCGAAGCATCTGTCATTGAAGATAAACCCACTGAATCCATACCAGACGAAAGTCAAAAGGTTGAGGTAGCAGTCGACCCGGTCTTGCCTTCGGAAGGTCCATCTTCAGATGACACAATCACTGAAGAGAATGAGAACGACACCGTTCAAATTCTTTTCGTAAACACCGACTCCGATGAACATGGGGGAAATCTACCCGTTCCTTTACCACAGGAAGGAAGTTCATCAGAGTCATATCCGGCCGTCTATTCGGTCCCACCTCCAAGCAACCTGGTGGTTTTCTTCGATTGGAATCTACTAGGCAGACCTTGTCTACCGGCTAGGATACCATTCTGGATCATTGCACAAGTATACAAAATGGTCATGGTTGGTACCATCATTGATGAAGGGGCTTATGTGAGTATCCTTTCCTCGACTGCTTGGAAAGTGCTTTGTTTGCCATTGCTTATTCCTGAGATGAGAAATCTGACAGGCTTTGACAAAGGAACCAGTTGACTGTTAGGGATCCTTCCCAATGTGCCCATAACATTGAGAAGGAAAATCGTTCATCTAAACGTAATGGTAGTATAAGGGCCTTTATATTACAATCTACTCCATGGGCGTGACTATATTTATTGCATGGGAGCCATCATCTCCTCACTCTTTCAAGTAATGTGCTTTCCGCATGAAGGCAGAGTGATCCAGCTCGTAGACCAGCTTTGATTCCCCGACTCACACATAGCAGATAGTCAAATGCCATCCCTAAATGGTCCTTTCATGCAAGGAATGTCTCATCAGTCCCCAGTCCGCCCACATGAAGAGCACGAGTGATTCAAGAGGACATGACTGAAACCCAGGGGGCATGCACCCTGGTCTGCCTCAGCAGGGAAACTCTGGGTATAGGGTAGGTTTCCACGAAGGATATATGACTGGTTTGATCCCTGTCCATATACGAAGAGGGGATTAGACCAGATAAGATACCTCTGTGAAAAGGTAGGCCTTTCCTGACAGAACAAACTTTTTGTCTGCAAATTGAGGGGTAACCTAGAAACTCTACTTCACTATACCTGGGGGCATGCAAACCTCTTGTGAGCAAGCGAGGAACGACCAACTAATGTTAACTCTATGATTCTGCTGACCTCAACCACCTAGGTCGGGTGAGTGGTCAAATCGACCATTCATCTTCATAGGGGCCACCATGGCACTGGCATTGTAAAGGAAAACGTTTCCTACCTAACCTTGGTAGTGATCTTGGTAGTTAAGTAGAGGGGTGTAGTGGGTCGTTCCTAGCTTGCATGCGAGAGGTGTTGGAGCATAGTTTTGAATGGTGCAAGCTCCCTAAAAATTGAACCTATCGATGAGACATCCTTATTATACGACTGGCACGAGCAGTTTTTATGTGGAGTTCAAGCTCGTTAAAAATTAAACATAAGCAATAAGAAAACGTTCCCCAAGAGTTTAAGCTCATTAAAAAAAAAAATGAACCAATTTCCGGTAAATAACCATTGTGAATGCATTATCATCAGCTTTTGAGCCCTGGTCATGTTCTCATCATCACCTCCACTCTGTTTTAGCTGATCATTCACCTCCAATTGATTTTTTACCCCTTTTGAGGAACAGTTATGAAGAGTGATCCTATTAGCCATACTTGTGACACTGCCATGATTGGAAAATTCCAAACCTTCCCTGGAATTAGCTGCTACCCGAAATTATCCCTCGTTCCTCAAAAATGAGTCTCCTTTAAGCTCCTTTCACCTGACTCGTAAAACATGAAAAGATTGACAGGCGATTGGCCTTTCTAGCTCGTTAGAGTGACCAGAAGTTCTATCCCTCCTCTAGATTTTAATCTTTTTGGACCTGAGGGATTATTACACAAAAAGATCGAGCGCTTGTCTTGTTCGGCTCAGTAAAATTACCGAAAACTCATCCCTTTCATATTATTTTATACTTTTTCGAACTTAAGGTATTATATGATGAAAAATGATTATTGGAGTTTCCTTTACATCCCTTTCAGACTCTATAAAATTGAAAAGGACCAATTTATCTTTGTCGTTAAACTCGTTAAAACTTAATAGCGACAAACTTGTCCATACAGACAAGAATGAGTTTCACTGTCGCTAGGCTCGTTAAAATATAGCGATGGGTTTGCCCAAAAGGAAAATTATAGAACAAGAATATGTTATCCTCCTCAAGCTTGACAAAAATAAATAGGTACTAGTCCACAATGACTAGGGAAAAATTGGGAAGAAAACTTGAAGAAAATTTATTGGTAGCAAGTCGCTCTTGAACATGACACTTTCACTCCGCATCCGAGTCGGGTTGGGTTGTTCCATTCACTGCTCATATTGCCATTGGTCCATCACACCATCCATATTTGGGGTTAACGCTACCAATCCATGTCAGTGTCGCTGGTATGTTCAAGAGAAGTCACTCAGAGAATTCACCTGTGTCTCATCCACTGCAATACATTCACTCTCCATTCTTTCATGACCGCCACCCTGGACCCTGTATCATCAGATCGTTTTCACCTCCAAAATCATTTACTCCATTCTGTGTTGTAGATGTGGGATTCATTAAGGCCCTCCTACGGTGGGTCACTTCTTGTCGACACTAGCTCATTATCCAAGATGTTGACTTAGGAACAACCCTTTCCGTACTTTGAAGCTTGCATGGCTCAATGGCAAGTTTTTCACTTCCAGCGATAGGTTTACATCAATGGCCTTCGACCAAAAGATTTTGCGTGGTGTTCGATGCCAAGTCCATTATTCACACGACGTGAATTGTACTGTAGTACCTTGAGAGTCATCATCATTATCGGTGATTCCTCTCACGCCTGTTAACAACTTACATCATTGACTAGTAATCGGGCAATGTCTTTCCATGTTCGACTCGAGAACATGTTTCACATGGATAGACTTGTACTCCGAGTGAAGATTGAACGAGTTTGAATACACCAAATCTAGTTTCATCCATCCAGGCTCTGATATATTCAGGAAAATAAAGACATCAAATGTACATTGTTGCTGCACAGGTGATCATCTGAATCAAAGGATGATGATTCTATTAGAATCATCAATCTCCAGCACAGACGGTTGTCTATCTCATGTACATGAAAATGAATTTATAAAGCTGAGCATGGGAATGCCCGCCTCAGCTAGATCATGAAAAATATTATGAAGATAATGTATTGTATTGTATCTTATTACAGGTCGCCTTCCAGCTCGAAAAAACTTCAGATCCTCACGATAAAGCATTTCACCTAACATTAAAAGATTAATGACCTCATGCTTTAGGGGGCAACTGTTATAGACATTTTTGGGCACAGTAACCCCAATCTAAAATGTCCATAAACCAAGGGCTCCTAAGTCCCTAAAAGTGTTGTTTCATAACCTAAAGGAACAAGGTCAGCTAATTACATCATCCCCCAAAAGCTCTCCACAGGAAACTGCTCAGAAATGGTCGAAACTGGACCATCTCACTTGCTCCATGGTCAAAGTGTGATGCATCCCACCTAATTCACACGGGAGGTGCAATGCATACTGAAAAGCCCTTCTATGGGGTGTGATGGGCGAGAGTGGACAAATGGCAGAGATATTTTGCGAGGTGGATGATCATGGAATCTTCCAGAAACTTCTCCTGTGACACTTGCCTCTCTGAATTCACCCAGGAATGAGTAAGAGATCATCAATCTCCAAGTGGAATCAAGAACTATCAGAGAGAGGACTCTAATCAAAATCCTAGAAGCAGACTCACCCCCTACAATCATCTATATATGGATCCCTCATTCCAGAGATCCAGAGGCTGGAATTTTGTATCTTGTAAGGAAGTGCTGTTGGTTTCTTGTTGGAATATCATAGTGTTGGGTGATCTAAGATTTTCATGAGGTGGAAGAAGGGCTTTCATGTTGGAGCATGACGCTGGGTCAGAACAATTGGTTGTAATCCTCTTTGCTATTCTCGATTATTAATAAAGCTATTCAAGTTTTCCTCCACATTCTTATATGTTTGATGATGTATGCATTTGTGTGGTCAATATATATCCGGTCCTATATTGTTTATGATTGTATACCTCTGTTCTTCGATAGTATTATGCTACTTTGATTCCACGGGTGCTCTTTGAAGCTGGGTAGACAAAGGAGAAGCGGCAAGGATTTATCAGAAGGGAGAGGAATTGAGCAAGGAGCCAAGTACAAGATTGAGGTTGGTGTCCTTCATTCCACTCTTATCTACTTCTCATAAAGGAAAATGAAAGTAGTTTTAGTTTGTTTGTTTCTAAGATAGCTAGCAGTCTTAGTGGGACTAGCAGCTCCGAGTGGACACTAGATTTCTCGATAATAGCAAGTGTAAGCTAACTTGCAGATAATCAATTGTTTATAAAAATGGAGTCAAAACTAACATGGAAAAAATTCCAGAAGCAGTAGCAGAAGGCAGTAATGCAGTACAAGATAAGGGAAAGATAAAAGTTGTTGACAGAATAGAAGGAGAAACAAGTTGCAGAGTGAGAGTGGATTCAATCATTACGCAAGAAGATTAGGCAGTGGAATAAAAGAGGAAAGAGAGGATATAAATAGCAGAGAAGAGGAAGAGAGAACATAGAGCTTGTCTAAAGTAGAACTGAGGGTGCATAAAAAGAATAAGACGTGAGGGAAGAATGGGAATAGAAAGAGATAAAAAGAGGTGAAGCATAAGTAGGAAGAAGAAGAAAGGAAAGGTGCAATGGAAAAAGAAACAACACAAATTCATGTTGAATAGCAAGAACACAATTAGAGAGCAGGAAAGGGAAAAGGTGAAATGATGCAGTGCTGGGAGCTTGCTCAGCCAATCAAATATTTGATTCATCATACAAACATGGAGTTGGGACAAGAGCTGCGGGATGAACATATTAATCTGATTCTCAGTGCACCACATGTAATTGTTTAGTCTCCACTACCTCTAGCCATAGAGTTAGCTTCGAGTGAAGAAGGGGGTGTTCTTCCTCTTGATGATGAGGAAGTAATGGACTTGTACAATCTATCTTATGATGAATTCCACAAGAGAATTATAAAAGCACAGAGAAATCATTTTCCGAATGATCATACATCATCTTTATTCACTAGAGACAAAGTGATAGTGGCAGACACCAACAAGAATCCAAATTCCATTTTCCAAAGCTAACTTTTCCTTTGTAGGTGTAGCCATATAAAACACTCAGTATTTAATGGGAAATAAAAAGTTATTGAAACATAATTTATAGGTTTCCCATGAAACCGTGCAACAACGTAAAACATAGTCTCCTTACAGGTCTACTTGGAGGGAATGAGAGCAATGATACTTGGTGACGTATTGACACATGGATATGTTGGCATTATGAGACAAGTGTCGTCCTTGATGGCAAATCACACAGACGACAGATCATAGTGTAGCAGGTCAGCAACAAGGAATTGATGATCAGACTACAAGAATGAAGAAAAAATATATATATGCAGGTTCATTGTGACCGAGCAGCATATACACGCGGGTTAGACGTTTCCAAGGCGTGTATGCGTATACACGCACTTTCATGCAAGGAAAAGCACTTATATGTTGGAGAACTTACTTCTGGTCCATGGTAGTTAGTCCTCGGTATTTGAACCTATGGTTTTGGACCATAGTATCTCATCATATGTGTTGATCCCAAGTATTGGGTCCATAGAATTGGTTTGTTATGGTTTTGGACCATGGTATTGAGGAAGGCCTAAGACTATAAAAGGAGAAGAAGATCATTAGGCAAGGGTATCAAAAAAGTCTTGAATATTTGATGAAGGATGAAATCCAGTATACAGGAAATGGGTTTTTGATGCATTGCTTGATCTGAGCTAAGGAGGGATCTCACCGGTTGATGGAGAATAAGATCTAAGGATAGATCAGGATCAAATGGTTTGAAATGAACTATCTCTATATGATTGATTATGTTTATTCTAGTTCTGTATACTGACGCATGTAATGATCTGAACTGGGTATAACTTAAGTTTGAAATCGCTGCAAGTCATGATTGAATATTTATAGATCTGTACGCGGGTTGTCTTTGGTGTAAGCACGTATGTACATGGGTTTGGTTCAATGTAGTAGCGTATACCATTTGAGCTATGATGTTTGAAGTGACAGGTGGTTTTGGTTGTTGATGAGTTCTGATGATAGTTTAAAGGTGTCAGTATTCTGCATATCTTGTTTGATTGACTGTGTTTAGCTTCAATATTGATGGATGAGAACTAATATTGGATCAGGATCATCATGACTCATATTTATGTGAGCTGATGAACTAGATCTGGTAGCTAACACTCGTATGACCTTTGTATATGTAATGATCTGGGTATGCCTAAAGTCAGGAAGTACAGCGAAGTTATGAATAAGTAATTAATGACATATACGCTGGTTCACTTTGGTGAAGTTGCGTATACACACTAGTTAGGCACATCCAAGTAGCGTATGCTCTCTGATGCATAGTTTTGATGATATAGTTGGTTCTGAATATGGTTGCAAAGTTCAGTGTTCTGCTCTGTGTGTTCTGGTGACTACATTTTGTTAACAGGGTCTCAGTGATTCAGTATTGGGTGATTCATAGATTGATGATGCTAGTATTGATTGTTTTTGTGCTTTAATGACATTGATGGGTCCAGTATGAAAATTTGATGAAACGTGGCCTTCATATTATAGTGTTTTTCTTCAGGAGTATCCAGTCTGAAAATGTATGAAATGTGGTCCCTGGAGGATGAAAGGAGATTGTAGGCCGGCACCTACGTACTAGTACATCAGCTAGTACAAGAGCAAAGGGGGTGGTAGCTCCCTTCCAGTAGCAGCTAGAGAACAAGTGAAGATTGGAGCATTTAGTAGGCAGGCACCTACGTACTAGTAAATGGATCATCTAGTACAAGAGCTAAGGGGGTTGTAGCTCCCATCCAGGAGAGTCTGGAGAACGAGAGAAGGTTGTAGCCTTTTGCAGGTAGAATCCTATGTACTGGTATAATACTGCACCAGTACAGAACTATTGTAAAATGAATTTTCTTATTAAAAGAATATAGAGATGACTTGTAGCAAGTGGTTTTCACCCACATTGGGTTTCCACCTTATATCATGGTGTTCATGTGTGCTTCTTGTGTGTGATGATCTATTATGTTTTACTACACCTGCTTACTATACATATGGTTAATGAAGTTCTAATGCACTAACTAAAGATCAACATTTAATGGATTAACTGAATCATAAGTATTCTGGATATACGCTAGTTGCATTAGACACAGTTGCGTATACATGCGGGTTCCATTAACTGAAGTAGCGTATATGTATCTAAGTATGGAAGTGAAAACGTTTTATTGATTTGATAATACTGATTCACCCCCCCCCCCTTCTCAGTAATATTTCCAACAATTGGTATCAGAGCTGGTCCTTTGGTAGAAGCTTGATCGCTTGAAGGAGATCCGTGGAACTATGGGAAAGAAGCTTAAGAAGAAAGCACCTAAGAAGAAGAAGGCATCTCAGAAGAACTATGACAATGGGAGTACTGATTGGGGAATATGTGGAAGAAGCACTTCAGATTCAGAATCAGATTCAGAATCATTTCAAAATGAAGATTAACTATCAGGTATGAATTTGTTATCCTCTGATGTTCCAGCTATCTTTCCATTTGAAGGTGATGTAAGTGATAACGAAACAACTGAATGTGCTCTTATGGGTGAGCAAGAAGGATCTCAAATAGGGGAAGAATTTAAAAGGTTGACAGACAACATTAGAGATCAAGAAGATCTATTGGACATAAACGATGGTGCCTTCAAAGAAGTAGCTACCAGACAAAAGGCTCAACAAGAGGAAGGAAGAAAGGTAAGGAAGTTATTCAAAGACAAATATCAACTGTTGCAGGACGAAGTAACATCACTAAGAAATGAAGTCAATGAAAAGGGCACAACAATCAAGAAACTCAGAGATAGATCCAGTTATTGTGAAAGGCTTGAAGCTACGATCCTCTCACTAAAAGAAGATCTTGAAGAATCAAAGAAGCAGAATACAAATCTACTCCAAGCTATTGAAAAACAGGAAAACAAAGTTATCAGCTTAAAATCTCATTTGGAATGTCCCTTCAGAATTCGTCAAATGCAGCAGGATCTGAATGAAGAACAAGAAAAGGAGATTCTCAAACTAAGGCAACAAATGGAAGAAGGAAGAAAGTCTTAAGAAATTTTGAAGAAACAATGTCTGGAAAAGGAAGAACAAATTCAGATTGAGGTAAATATCTTAAAAGGTAAATTAGAAGAAAAGGATAAACTGTTGTGATTTCAGGATAGTACTAAAGCCTTGGATGATATTCTTAGTAGTCAAAGGTCTCTTGCTATCAAGACTGGTCTTGGTTTTCATGAATCTGTTGAGGGTGAATCTAGTTCACAAGGTGAGGCAAGGAACTCTAAAGAGAAATCTAAAATGATCAACAAGGAAATGAGAGAGATGAGAGGTCAACCCCATCAACAATCAAGGAAAGAGATTCTTCAAAGAGAATCTTTCACTCCTAATTATGGAAGTAATAGTCAGCCATTTACTCAGATGAATAATATTGAACGCTATGAATGTCACAATCTTGGACATGTTGCAGCTAGATGTAGAAGAAGAATGGTTCAAGATCATCACACAGAAACATCATCATATTTTAGGTACTTTGATGGATATTACTTTGCTTGCAATATGTTTGGTCACAAAGTTACTGATTGCTACAGAAGGAATATGAAACATGTAAGATGTTATGCATGCAACAAGCTTGGACATACAACAAAGGAATGCAGACACAAAGTAAGGGCACCATACCAAAAGAAGAAAACATCATCACGCTTGAAGATATGGAAGAAGAAGGAAGTATAGTCAGAAAGATGTGGCACAGTACAATATAATTAGAAACAGCACAACACAGACATAACAGACTCAGGGGGAGCTAAAAGTTTAAAACTTCGGTGTCCTGAATCTCATACACAAGTTTCTTAAAGGGAAGTCGCATATATACGCGAGTTATACACTGCAAAGTCGCGTATATGTCAGTCTGAGGAAAAAGCAGTAGGGACAGGCTCAGAAAAAGGGTCTGATATGATTTAGTCCATTATTTGCTCTATTGGTTAATAGTTACAGTCTGCTGAGGATGTGTGGAAATGTTTTGATACTTGTAAGTTGTTTAGAAGTGTTTTGATCCTAACTTGATGATGATGATGTCTTGATGCTTATTGATGATATATGCATGATCAGATCTAACAGATGGCACAGGTTGAGGGGGAGCATATGCCTTTAATAATGCATTGTTGGCATTATGGTTGAATCTCATATGATTCTTGGGGTTACATAGTTGATGTTCAGATCATATTTGTGGATTGATTCTTAGATGGTGTTTACATGGTGATCTTCATAAGGATAAGGAGAAGTACAAAGCTTGAATACACAACTTCATTACTTGATGATGAGTCACTCATATGCTGTTGTCATCATATGCATAAAGATCATATAATACAAGTTATGATGTAGGATTCCTATAGTTCTTGGTGCTCATGTGGATGAGGATTGTTGAAGTTGATGATATAAAGAAGCCTTGACAAAAGATCTTGAGCTCAAGGTACATAGCGTTGGATACATGAATGATTACTCAAAGTTGCATTTTTGGAGACATGATGATGATGAGTACTTACCTATATGTTGATAGGTTGATACTTACATATGTTGACTGATATAGATATTCCCAAGTGATGATACATGGATGATCTTGTTGATGGCTATGGTGTTTTACACACATGATATAATGTGAATGATTTGATATCTATATGCAGACATACCTTGTCATAGGACATTTACAGGTTGCTGATCTGGAAGTGGTTGTACGCGAGTTTCATGAGGAGGATCCGCGTATATACGCCTGTTTCTATGGATACAATCGTGTATATGTTGATTTGAAGGAAATCAGTGGGGCCAAGCTCTGGTTGAAGAAAGTCTGATATGGGTCTAACAGAGACCATCTGGCACAGATGGAACAGGTACAGAGGGAGAACATGATTGCTGGTCTAGATGTTGTTGACAGATGCTTATGGAGCAGATCATACATTGTGTATGATAGTTGCTAATGAATATCATGGTCTTATTTAGATGTTTGGTCTCATGCAAAGGTCATATCAAGACTCATGATGTAATAGTGTGTCTCTATCTATTGTAGTCATTTGATGAAATCTCTTCTAGTCACATGATGTAATTTGTAACCCCTCTTTGCATAAGAAGGATGATGAAATATTTCAGTCATATCATTTATTATCAAGGTCATGTAACGACCTATGTTGGTTTCCCCACTATGCCTGGGATGAATAATGTAATGTAGTTATTTGTCATATGTATACTTCTGGTGTATCCCCACATGGTTGGGTAGATGAGTCAATTCTGGTATATCCCCACTTGGTTGGGAGATGGATGTATGAATGAGTCTTTGGTGATAGGAAGGTCATTTATGATAGAGTCATGTTCTTCTTGTAGAACATTTTTTTGTAGACCTTGCTTACAGTCAGGGGGAGCATGAACGGCACACTTTAGCAGAGCAGAAACTTCATCATGTACTTAGAGGGTGCATGGTCACATTGGTACACCTTGGCATATACAAAGGGGGAGCTCATTCAGAGATTTCAGTAGGTACTCAGGGGGAGTATGGACAATAGAATGTTTATCAAAGAAAGAGAATATCTTGGTCCACCCTTTTCCCTTGATGTCAAAGGGGGAGAGTGATTTGGTGTTGTTTCCATCAAGTCCAAAGGGGGAGATTGTTGGCTTTATGATGCATGTGTTGTACTTGATGGCAACCCTCTCGTAGAAGAACATCTCACTTACATATAACTAGATGAATCTACAGAAGAGATATCAAATGCAGGACAACTCAAAGGAATCAGATGATAGTTCTAAGTGTGACAAGTTAACTTTGCCATCAAGTCCAAAGGGGGAGATTGTTGGCATTATGAGACAAGTGTTGTCCTTGATGGAAAATCACACAGATGACAGATCATAGTGCAGCAGGTCAGCAGCAAGGAATTGATGATCAGACTACAAGAATGAAGAAAAAATATATATATGCAGGTTCATTGTGACCAAGCCACGTATACATGCAGGTTAGATGTTTCCAAGGCACGTATGTGTATACACGCACTTTCATGCAAGGAAAAGTGCGTATATGTTGGAAACTTACTTCTGGTCCATGGTAGTTAGTCATCGGTATTTGAACCTATGGTTTTGGATGATAGTATCTCATCAGATGTGTTGATCCCAAGTATTGGGTCCATGGTATTTGTTTGTTATGGTTTTGGACCATGGTATTGAGCAAGGCCTAAGACTATAAAAGGAGAAGAAGATCATTATGCAAGGGTATCAAAAAAGTCTTGAATATCTGATGAAGGATAAAATCCAGTATGCAGGAAATGGGTTTTTGATGCACTGCTTGATCTGAGCTAAGGAGGGATCTCAACGGTTGATGGAGAACAAGATCTAAGGATAGGTTGGGATCGAATGGTTTGAAATGAACTATCTCTATATGATTGATTATGTTTATTCTAGATCTGTATACTGACGCATGTAATGATCTGAACTAGGTATAACTTAAGTTTGAAATCGCTGCAAGTCATGATTGAATATTTATAGATCTGTACGCGGGTTGGCTTTGGTGTAAGCGCGTATGTATGCGGGTTTGGTTCATTGTAGTAGCGTATACCATTTGAGCTATGATGTTTGAAGTGACAGGTGGTTCTGGTTGTTGATGAGTTCTAATGAGAGTTTAAAGGTGTCAGTATTTTGCATATCTTGTTTGATTGATTGTGTTTAGCTTTAGTATTGATGGATGAGAACTAATATTGGATCAGGATCATAATGACTCATATTTATGTGAGTTGATGAACTAGATCTGGTAGCTAACACTCGTATTACCTTTGTATATGTAATGATCTGGGTATGTCTAAAGTCAGGAAGTGTAGCGAAGTTATGAATAAGTAATTAATGACATATACGCTGGTTCACTTTGGTGAAGTTGCGTATACATGCTAGTTAGGCACTTCCATGTAACGTATGCACTCTGATTCATAATTTTGATGATATAGTTGGTTCTGAATATGGTTGCAGAGTTCAGTGTTCTGCTCTATGTGTTCTGGTGACTGCATTTTCTTGAGAGGGTCTCAGTGATTCAGTATTGGGTGATTCATAGATTGATGATGCTAGTATTGATTGTTTTTGTGCTTCAATGATATTGATGGGTCCAGTATGAAAATTTGATGAAACGTGGCCTTCAGATTATAGTGTTGTGCTTCAGGAATATCCAGTCTGAAAATGTATGAAATGTGGTCCCTGGAGGATGAAAGGAGATTGTAGGCCAGCGCCTACGTACTAGTACATCAGGTAGTACAAGAGAAAAGGGGGTGGTAGCTCCCTTCCAGTAGCAGCTAGAGAACAAGTGAAGGTTGGAGCATTCAGTAGGCAGGCACCTACGTACTAGTAAATGGGTCAGCTATTGCAAGAGCTAAGGGGGTTGTAGTTCCCATATAGGAGAGTCTGTAGAATGAGAGAAGGTTGTAGCCTTCTACAAGTAGAAGCCTGTGTACTGGTATAAGACTGCACCAGTACAATACTATTGTAAAATGAAGTTTCTTATTAAAAGAAGATAGAGACGACTTGCAGCAGGTGGTTTTCACCCACATTGAGTTTCCACCTTATATCATGGTGTTCATGTGTGCTTCTTGTGTGTGATGATCTGTTATGTTTTACTACACCTACTTACTATACATATGGTTAATGAAGTTCTGATGCACTAACTAAAGATCAACATTTAATGGATTAATTGAATCATAAGTATTCTGGATATACGCTAGTTGCATTAGACACAGTTGCGTATACATGTGGGTTCCATTAACTGAAGTAGCGTATATGTATGTAAGTATGGAAATGAAAAAGTTTTATTAATTTGATAATACTGATTCACCCCCCCTCTCAGTATTATTTCCAACAGGAGAGACCATGCAGAACCTCTATGAGGAGCTCATAACCATACATAAGGAAGTTTTTTACATGCATGGTTTGCAACAACAGAGCATCGAATGTGTCAAAACTCTTAGAAGTGTGCATATTTCCATCATTCTCATTCGAGAATAGACAATCCCTTACAAAGAGGCATCAATTACTTTGATAAAGAATATGAAGGCACAGGCAAAGCTAGGGAAGGCAAGAGTTTGAATGTTGATTCAGAACAACGAGAAACTCACCTCATTCATTGGAAACATTCAGACCTCATATGTACATATTTACAAAAGTTTGGATTTCATGGTCAGAATGCACAATATCCCATGAGTCGGTTCACTCACCAGAGTTAATCGCAAGAGTCAAGTTCGACATGAGGTTGAAGAGTATTTGGAGAAACTTAAACATATTACATCCAAGGAGGACTTGTAGCTTATAAAAAAAAACATACAAAACAACATTGGCAGTCATGTTAAAATCATAGCAATGTTGCTCTTGTTTCAGAAAGAGGTTAAGACCGGCTCCAAGTAATTGTACCTAGATGCTATGGAGGCTAGAGTCTGCTTCTAGCCTGAAACAGTCATGTAGTTTGGGGATTCCATCACAAACTACCAATCTTGCCATCAACATGTGACCGAGAAGC
This sequence comes from Pinus tabuliformis, assembly GCA_031772625.1. Lineage (NCBI taxonomy): Eukaryota > Viridiplantae > Streptophyta > Pinopsida > Pinales > Pinaceae > Pinus > Pinus tabuliformis. The sequence continues at coordinate 1,139,700,512 of CM062818.1, read as the reverse complement.
ATCAATTATATTTTTTTGAGCTAGATTTCACCCAAACTCCAAAATCATAGTATTTTGTCTTGTTAGGCTATCAAGCTATCTCTACCCTATTTTGTCTCATATGGGTACGAGTGCAAAATGTAATATTATTGTAATTACTTATAAAATTTAAATTCAAAGTGTCTATGTCGGAATGTGAAGAGTCATATTGTAATGTAATGATTCATCTTATGAAGAAGTTAAAGAGTCATGAGGGGAGTCCAAGAGTCATAAATGGGCACGTGAATAGTCAGCTCTCTTTGTTATAAATATATCCTCATAGATCATTTAAAATGCTTATGGAAGCCAAGATTTTTTCTAGGCTTATGCTTAGAAGTAGCTTGGGAGTACTGTGAGGAGTGTTGGCTTCTCCATAGCATAGAGTGAGTATACTTATTTGGAGGAGCATGTGTTATTGAATTTAATTATCCACTATTGGGGCTAGTGGTCTGTCAATTGTATATGTATGAATGGAACTTTCACGTATAATAAAATCAGAGCCAACATGCTTTCATGTATATGTTTTGAATATAGTAGGACTATTCTTATTATATTTGAAATGTATATTATTTAACTTATGCTTATTCTTATGAACTATTTTGTTTGCATTTGTATGAATCTTGTTGAATGTGTGTTTTTGTATTAATTCATCACTTTAACCTATGGAATTTTTCACATCTTGGCTTGTGATGTCATTACACACGTGTTCATTTCAAGTTGTGTACTATTACAAGCTTCCAAGGGGTGTACTTACTTTTCCCTTAATGTGTTGGAACTTTCATGCATTACACTTGACTCCTCGTAGGGTCACACACCTGCTCTCACCCAAAGTTATTGTACTTCAGTCTACGCATTTTTGCAGTCAAGGCATACCATTACCACCCATTGTTGGGACTCCTACTATGAATGGTGTGAGTTCAAGTTAGGACTTCATATCGGGAAGATCCCCTGAATTTTGGCAAGTCCAACACTATCAATAGACCCGCAGGATGGGATATGACATAGAGACTAGAACAAGATTATCATTGTATCTTGTATTCTTGTACTTGTGGATAATTGAGATCCATTATCCCTTTTATGGGGGCTCTAGAATGTTGTATTATATGTTAATTAATATAACAAAGTTGGGTTGAAGTTTGTAAAAATTTGTCTATACTTGTACATGTGTGATTTATAGTTATTTATGCTCCGTTGTGCTAAGTAGTTTTTTTGAGATTATTGGTTTGGTAGCGTAAGGGATTTTACAATTCTATCCTAGATCCCAAGATCATGGAAATTCACCAGAGAGGGGGTTATTGTGAGGGAAGGATTGAAGGATAAAATGAGGGATAAAGAAAGATGGTACTAAAACATATGACTTAAATTCATGGTTTATTGATTGGTTCCTCTATTGATATTTCTTACAATATGAATTAGTTTGAAAACTATCATGAAACAAGTAATTGTGCTAATATATATCTTGGGGATGATAGTTCACATAAAATTAAAGAATATAATGATGTATCTATTACATTAAGAAATGTTTGTGTTAAAGAGATTCAAATTTTTGTGTATGTTCCTACTATAAAAAAGAACTTCATCTCTATTTATACCATAATAGATCAATATTTGAATGTAGAATTTATAAAGACACATTGTGTGGAGAAATATATGTAGGATCAGTACAAGATTGTTGCAATGGGATTTAGAGTTATAGCCTCATATATGCTTGATCCAATGAGCAAGATATATCTAGCATTGGCATGTATAACCATGCCAACAAAAATTCTATAACACCAAAGTTACTATTATTTTAACTATCACGATTAGTTACCGCATAAAACAAGGAAAGGTGGAGGGTATTCCATTGATTAAGAAGGAATATACTTCATGTGAAGGGGTTACTGTACGAAAGTTGTGTAGAGAAGAATTCCTTCCTCAAAAAGAGATATTATTGAATTTGTGTTGAGATATGTTTGGTTTTAAGAATACTACTTTTTTATATTTATTGATGATTTCACAATAGATACATGGGTTTATTTTATGAGAAATAAAAATGATGTACTTGATTACAATAAAAAGAATTTAAAAATATGGCTAAGAAAAAACCACATAAACACATCAAGATCCTCTGATCATATCAAGAGGAAGAATATACATGATATGCATTCACCAAGTATTTCAAAGGTCATGGAATTGTGAAACATTACATGGTGCCAATATACTCCATAGTAGAATGGAGAAGTTGAAATAAGGAATAGAACCATTGTGGAATGTGCATGGAACCTGATAAAAGGTAAAAATATTACCAATTATTTTTGGGTTGAAGCTCTTTATTTATATAAATGAGTTGTAAGTAATTTAAGAATATTTGGAAACAAATCATTTCGCCATGTTCTAAAATAAGATAGGATAAAACTACATACAAAAGAAATCAAGTTCATTTTTATAAGTTACTATTATGATCACAAATAATATAAGCTATTTGATCCCTACACATATTAAAAAATTGCAAGTAGAGATGTGCTATTTTGTGAGCATGCAGATGAAGGTCATAAGGTGGATGGTTATGAAGCATGTTATATTCCTTATTATCATGATGAAAGTGTCATAGAAGAATAATATTCTAAGAAATAGCATAAATAAGAGGAGAAATGCAGCAACATAGACACCTCAACCAAGGATGAGAATGTTCACCACAAAAGAGAATAAACGGTGATAAATATAAAGCACCAAGGAGGTCATCACACAAAACTCAACTACTTATAAGGTACAAATTATATTTGTTAATGACTGAAGTAATAAATATCATAGAAGCCTTGAATTTTGAACAAGGTAAAGAGCATAAGAATGGAGAGTTGCAATGTTCGAAAAATGTGAGTCCATAATGAAAAATGATACATGACAATTAATTGATTTGCTTGAAAATAAAGTTCCCATATGGTGCAAATAGTTTTTCAATCCCAAATTTAATGTTGATTGTAGTATAAATAAATACAAAGTTAGACTATTTGTAAACTTTTATTCATAGAAAGGGGGAATTGATTATGAAGATACTTATGCACATGTAGCTAGGATAAATACAATTAAATTAATGATTGCATTAGCAACAAAACATTATTGGAAACTACATCAGTTAGATGTTAATTATTTTTTTTCTGAAAGGACAATTAAAGGAAGAAGTGTATCATGTTAGGGACAAATGATTTGTAAAGAAGGTTCAAGAACTTCTTGTTCATGACTCTTTCTTCCTTAATAAAGTTTTTATGAAAATTAAGAGTGATGCTAACTTGTATATCAAGTTAGATAGACGAGGATGTTGTTTTTATTTCCTTGTATGTTGATCATCTAATTATGCTGAGAGGTTCATTCTACAACCCAATATGAGGGAGATGTGTAGTTCCATTCATGCTCAACTTGGAGTTGACATGTGTCCCTCTTAAAATAATTAAAATATTCCCTAAATAGAAAAGTATTGTTGATTTTAGTAAAAAGGAAAAATGAATATACATGTCTAGTTACTTTAAATTAAAGAGATTAGAAAACAACAAGATTCCCACATGACTTAGTATAATTTCATCTTAAGCTCGAAAGGAAAAGTAATTAAAAGTAAAAAACAATTGTGAATAAAATTTTTGAACACTATACTTTTCAAAAGTATGGATTTAAATAAACTATTTGAAGATCTATGTTAACTAATTCATGAAATTATCAGCTTCATTTATATCTATATATGTGGAAAATTTAAAATAAATATATTTTAATGCTGTATATAATACCTCATGGACATGTCCAAAAATAACACTTGAATAGGGCGGGAAATTGAACCAGTGACTTATCTTCTCGGAGTGACTTAACAATGCACCCAATCATCATCTATCCAAGACCATTCGATAATAAAAAAAAGATTAAAAAAAATATCAAGTACTTCCTAATAAAAGTAATAAGAAGGAGACATGTAATTCATTTAATTTTTAATTAGTATAAAATTACTGAGACATTACAAAAAATTCGTAATAAAAAAATATTTGAATCTCAATCATCAATAAAACATTTTAATATAGATGTGTAATTTAAAATATGTTAATACCAAAAAGAACCATTTTACTGTTGAGAATGGTGTCCATATATAAAATTCCTGAATGCACATGTTATGCCAAATATTTTAATGTCAACTATGTATATATTATATATTGTTTAAAAAATATTTATGTATATATAATGTGTTTATGTATTTATCTATAGATAGGCACAATTTCTATAAATAAAAATTATATATCCATAAAACCAATTTATTTTATTTTTCTGCGTTTCATCATTTTACACCATCTTCAAATTCGTTGTGTAAATACCTATAATCATCCCTCCAAGTTAACATATTGGTTCTTTTCAAGTCTACATCGCCACTAAGACATCATAGAGACAACCATTAACTTGCACCTGCCCTTATATTTAATACATATTTAGAATTTGTATAAACATTAAGGTATTTTTCACTTTATGTTGTGAATTGATGTATGGGCCTTTAAAATACCCAATTTTTGATTGGGTTCACTACTACATAAAGTAGCGTTTTAAGACAAAATTTGAGACAATGTTTGGGTAAATTGTCTTAACTTAAGACAAAAAAGAACTTGTGTATTGTCTTAAATATTGTCTTTAAGCAGGTGTCTAAAAAAATATTATCTTAAAGATTATTGTCTTACAAAATATTGTCTTAAAGATTATTGTCTTAAAAAATATTGTCTTAAATATTATTGTCTTAAAGGATATTGTCTCTATAAAGAAAATATATAACACAAGCATCATTGTCTCTAGGAGACAATTTCATTTTTGTCTCTCTAGAGACAATTTTATTTTTGTCTCTTTAGAGACAATACCTGGATTAGAGACGTTATGTCTTTAATACTAGTTATTGTCTCTCCAGAGACGATAATTTTTTTATTTAAAGATCACTTTTGTCTCTTTGGAGATAATATAAAACAATGAATCCATAAATATCTCACCATTGAAATAAATCGATATAAAAAAATTTAATTAAAAATAAACTACAAAATTGTTGATTAATTCATGTTAGTGCATAGTGGAATCAAACCACCAACCTCCTGCTTGTAAGGCAGACGCTCTTCCATTGAGCTAGCACACTTTAAAGAATGATTAAATATTAAATATCTAGTGGTTAAGCTGGTACATATGCCATGAAAGCATGTAATGATGGATGTAGTGAATCAGTGATCGTAAATGTCCATCCTACTTATGGTTTGTTGATGTCACGTAGCTAGGGTACTCCTTTGGGGGGAAATATTAAGTTTGACTTGTAATATGCCACAGTCCCTATGTTTAGAGGGAGAACCTGTAGATTATAGAGGGAACCCTACCAATTACATAAATTCTCTCATGTATACAACTGATGAGATGGGTGAATATGTAATGAGTCTTAATGATGAGCGTGTGGAAACTTCTAAGGATTTGATGTACATGAATGAGAGACCTGAGCCTGCTAGTCTATGGAATATTAGTTTTGATATGGCTTATTCTAAAGATTGTTTTGGGGTAGGTGTTTTTTTGGTTTCTCTAGTGGGTACTCATCATCATTTTTCCTTTAGATTGGAGTTTTAATGTACCAACAATGTGGCTGAGTATGAAGCCATGGATTTGTGTCTTAAGACTGTTAGGAAGATATGAATGAAAATTTTGAAGATTGTGGGTCATTTCGAGCTATATATCAATCAGGTGAAAAAAAAATGTCAAGCTAAGCATCCAATACTAAGGTAGTATGGAAATAAAGTATATGATCTGTTCTATTTATGCATCAATATATATATCTATGTCATCAGTCATGATTACATAGTATGAGTGTACCACTGCTCACCCACATACCCTAGGGTAGCTGCATAAAAAATATGATGGTTGAGTGAAAACATCACATTGTTTACATCATAGGTGTGTCGTGGATACATCATTAATACACATTGCATCAGGAGAGGAGTATAACTATGACTCTGGTTCTCTCCCTCAAGATGACCATTTTTAGTATCTACTACAAGCCCTATTTGCATCTATATCCCATGCCTCGTAGGGTCATATATGAGGTGGTGATCCTCACTCCCATAACTATAGCACTGCTTACTATCTGTGATGTCCCTAACCTCTTCCTACCTTACCTTCTAGCCTCCTTATATCACCTTAGCTCGGTCTGTAGGCTCTCCCTCTCTCTCCTTAGCTAAATAATCTTCATGTCCCCAGCTACTAGCATTATACCTAGCAGTGCTATATGTGTGCCATAGTGTTTCATGACCTAAACTAGTTGTATATCTACTACACCTATGCCACAATGACTAGATTTATGCCCACCTATGTGGGTGTGTATCCATGTGATCTCAATCACCATCTAAATCATTTATCTTTGCTACATCCTGTCCTACCAACTTGCCCAAAATATTTTCAATTAGGTCCTCTAATTCAACCTGTCAAAAGCACCATCATTGACAATTTTCAAAGGACCATACTTAGATATTGTCCCACCATTATTGACAATATTCAAAGAACCATACTTTCTTTCCAAAACAACATTTCTGCCCTTTGATCCAAGGGTTACTCCCAAAAGATCAAAAAGCTTGTTGACACCTAAATGCAAGAAAGCTTGAAAATATTTTCAATATATTCACAATGAAATGCTGGAATATATGTCATACCAAACCTACATACAAACCACACATTAACATTAAATGTATATGGACAAAGAAATATCTACCACAATAAAGTTTTATGTGAAAAGAACCTTCCTTTAGATGGACATTTTTCTCTAACCTGCAATTTTTTGTTGCTGACCCATCTTGGTTGAAGTACAACTCCTTTTCCATAGCTCTTGGATTGACTACCCACTCTCTCCTACGTAATCTTGTGGTCTTCCTTCTGCTTAAGAAATTGAAGGAGATGGGTGAAAAAGCAACAAGAGAAGACAATTTCCTAGCATTTTTGTCAAATATTGCACCCAAATTCCTCTCATTTCCGATGTTACCCATGGAGACAAAAGTGGAAACTGTTGTCATACTACCCATATCATTGGCCATCTTCCCTATTCTGAATAAAGAATTACAACATATTCATATTATCTATTATTTCATGAACATGAATGTCAAAGTCACAAAAAACACCTGTAACTAACATGATAAATAGCTATTAAGGCTTCTAGAGGAATCTGTAGCATCATGATAGACATAACCTAAGAGAAACCCAATCATAATCCTCATATTAAATAATACAGGTTTCTATACTTGCACTTTTATTTCACAAAAACAAAAAAAAGTTGGCTAAATTAATACTACAACATAACAATATGAACCTAGTTCTGATATGCACCCCAAGGTTTCCAAGTGAGCCTTATATTCACCTTCAAGGTTTCCAAGCTAAAGTGTAGTCACCAATATTGAGGTTGCATATTTTTGAATTTCAATATTCTACCTCTAGTCAATACCACCTACAATTCTGTTGGCATACTCTAGAGAACAAATTCAAGGTTTGATTACATTTGCAAGTGAAACTCCTCCTTGAGGAGCATTCCATACAAATACCAATCAAGAAGCTACTGAAGGGATGTGTCCTTCCTAGCCTCCTATTGGTCATGACGTGTTTCTGACAGTGAATTTATTGCAAACCAAATAAGTGTTGTCCATTCTATGTGAGTATATGATCAAGCCCAAGGGATCTTCTCTTGGAAGCAGCCTCCTACTAAGTAGTTTCATGATCCATTCCGACAAATGCTAGACTCATGGACTTGCTCGAGGCCTCGGCGTCATCTAGTTGGAGGGATTCAACCTGAGCAGCCTTCTCCTAGGTCATCTTTCCCAGACTCTACTAGAGGTGCTCACCGGCTCCGGCCCCTTGTTCTTGTTGTAACTATTCTTAATGGGAGATAGATGAATTCAAACCTCATGAGATTCTCTTACAGGCAAATGAATTCTACTTTTATGGGAGAACCAACACAATATTTTAATGTTCATCCTATGTTACCCAACAGAACACAATAATTTTCGAATTCACCCCGACAGATTTAAATATGAATGACTGTTCATGAGTGCCTATGCTCATGCCTTGTCCTTTGATGCCAAAAGTACACAATGTTGTGTTGGTTATTAACTTTGGACAGAAAGCACAAGCTTTTCCCATGATAGAAAATCCCATAAGAATAAATATCAACTGTAGGTATAATATTCCAGTGAATTTATAGGTATGAGATCATTGAAATGATTCCTATACTAGTCAACGAACCAACTAAAAGATTTTAGTGTTGTAGTATGATTTACAATTATTAATCATAGGAATATACCATAACCATCATACCACAAATGGATGAAACAATGGGAGTGTGATGGCATTAAGCCAACCAATAAAACAATAAGTTAAATCTCAATGTGGATGACTGTTGCTAATTGAAATGGTCTAAAGTTTCCACATAAATACACCAACAATTTTAGGGCTAGTTGACTCTCAGCACTTAACGAATTAATAAGTAGAATTCCCATTCAAATAACGAGGTTGGTTTTGCATTCAGTTAACCTTAGCAATATTACGAATTGAAGATAACATTGTGATTCAACATTTCATCAAATTAACTAACAAGGGAATGCTGGACACGGAATCCAATGTTGTGGGTGTTAGCATAACATATGGTTGTAGTTAATTGAATGCAAAATTAATGTTTGATTTAGTTTTATATAGAAAAATTCACATCAAATTGAATCTCTTACACAACCAAACTCATTAAGATAGCTATTAGCATATAGATAATAGATTTTCAATGTAAGAACCCAAATTGAAAAACAAAAAATTGTTGGAAACTTTATTTTTCTTTGGAAATGCTTACAAATAATAAGATGTACATTGCGACTTCATGTATTGTAACTCACGAACAACAATTGAAACTCCTCCTGCATGGAAAAGCTTAATTGTCACTTCCTCCAATCTTCAAGTGGGATTTTGTTCCTGAGTTTTTTCTTGTTGTTGCCATTTTTCTTCATTTCCTATCCATCTTTGTCTTCATTATTTTTGCATAAAGAAACATTCTCTGTTAATTAGGTACCTTGGGAATCCAACCATCAAGAGGATTCATTTTCTTGAGGCCTTTTGGCCTTTCAACTTCAAGTTTGTTGACATTCAATCCCCAAATCAACCGCAAAAACATGCCACACTGGGGTAGATAGAAACACAAAAATAATTTGTCAGGTTTTAACCCTTAATATGGAAATCAACCTCAATAATATGGAAGCTCAAAATGGAAAGCAACTTAAAAACAATTTTATATTGACCTTTACATGAAACATATGAGACTATTATTATAGAAATTTCTAGCGTTTTGTGTGGAATTAGTTTCCCTGTGCATGCTATGAAAATCAAAACAAACACATGAATTGTTTTTAGATCTCAAGAAACAATGGATAACTCCCTTCGTCCTCTAGGACGTAATACTGTTAGGCTCCTATACTACTAGTGTAGCCCCTTACTGTTATTACTACAAGAACCTTATTATATTTTTTTACCCATGTAGTCCCCATATTGCTATTATTGTGCCCCATACAAGCCCATTCTTGTTATTGTTGTGTCCTTACCTTATTATTGTTCTATCGGCTCTAATTATATTATGACCCCTTAGACTCCTATATATAGAAAGGAGGCCTTGTCATTTGTAGCATCCAAGGATTGTTCATTTGTGGAATACAAAGGAGGTTTCCCCCCCGAATAGGCATATTTCTAAGGCTTTGATTTATCATTTCTATCCTTTTGTGAGCTAGTTTCATAACATTTGGTATTAGAGCTTTGGATTCTAGGTTTTCACTCCTCCAAACAGGTCATTGTCTTATTTATTCTATAACTTTTTCCCTGTGACGTCTCAGAAACTAAAATAAACCCATTGGAGATGAAATCATGCTAAACTTTGTTCCTAAATTTCAAATCACGTCTCACTATATTTTCAGAGATATGATCTAAGGAAGTTTGGGTTTTTGCAAGCTCTAGAATTTCATCTAAAACCGGTCATCGTGGCATTTTCACTATAACGTTTTCAATACGATGTTTCAGAAGCTAAAAACAAAACTCGTTTGAGAAGAAACCGGTTTGAACCTTGGGTCGGAATTTCAAAGCTTGGCTCGCTATATTTTCGAATATATGATTTGAGGAATGAGGGTTTTTGCAGACTCTGGAATTAAACCCTAAACAAGTGATCTCGGGAAAATCATCATATCTGTCTCTTTGAGCATCAAATTGAAATTTCGTAAGAAGCTACAAAAAGAGTACAGACTTTATTCTTTTTGGCTATAATGTTCAAAACCTAAGGTTGAAACAGTGATACGTGGCACGTCATACAAGTTCACTCTACTGAACTAGTCTATAATTAGGTCGTCGCGAGAGATTGGGAATAAATCTTTCTTCAGGAATCCAATTCTGATAAGACTTCTGGAGTTAGAAAGGGGACTCAGAGGGATATTACAAACCACAATTTTAGAAATTAAAGATCTGTATGTAAAGAGTGTTGGCATTATGATGCAAGTGTTGTCCTTAATGGCAAGATGACAGAATATAGTGCAGCAGGTCAATAGCAAAGAATTGATGATCAAACTACAAAGAATGAAGAAAGATGAGTATATACGTAGGTTCACTATATACCAAGTCGCGTACATAGGTAGGTTATACGCAGGTTCACTATGCACCAAGTCGCGTGTATAGGTAGGTTTGCTATATACCAAGTAGGGTATACACGTAGGTTATACACGTAGGTTCTCTATATACAAAGATGTGTATACACACGAGATTGCTGATCAAAAGTCACGTATGCGTATGCACGCACTTTCATGCACGAAAAAGCACCTACATGTGGGAAAGCTTATTTTTGGGTCCGTGTTATTTAGAACTATGGTTTTGGTTCTTAGTTTGGCGTCCGAAGTGTTGAACCTAGGTATTGGGTCCCTAGTATTGGTTCTCAATGGTTTTGGACCATGGTATTGAGTAAGGCCTAAGACTATAAAAGGAGAAAAAGATCATTAGGAAATGGCATTGAAAAAGTCTTGAATATCTGATGAAGTATGAGATCCGATATGCAGGTTATGGGTTCATGATGCTTTGCTAAGGAGGAATCTAAGTAGTTGATGGAGAACAAGATCTAAGGATAGATCGAGATCTAATGGCTTGGAATGAATCATCTCTATACAATTTGATCACGCTTATTATAAGATCTGTATACTGATGCATGTAAAGTTATGTAAATGTTATGAGTATGATTGATGTTTGGAATAGCTACAGAGTTATGAGAGAATATTTTTAGATCTGTACACGGGTTGGCTTTGGTGAAAGCGCGTATGTACGCGGTTTTGGTTCGTCATAGTAGCGTATACATTATGATATATGATATTTGAAGTTGCAGTTGGATCTGGTTATTGATGCAGAGTTCTATTGTTTGTTTTGTGTTCTCGTGACTGTGTTGTTGATAGGGTTTCAGTGTTTCAGTGATTCAGAGATTGATGATGCTTGTATTGATTAATTTTGTGCTTCAATGATATTGATGGGTCCAATATGAAAATTGGATGAAATGTGGCCTTCAGATTATGATGATGTGTTCCATGAGTATCCAGTCTGAAAATTTATGAAATGTGGTACCTGGAGGAAGAAAGAGAAGGTTGTATCCTTCTGTAGGTCGGCACCTACGTACGAGTACATCAACTAGTACAAGAGAAAAGGGGGTGGTAGCTCCCTTCCAGTAGCAGCTGGAGAATGAGTAAAGGTTGGAGCAATTCAGTAGGCCGGCACCTACGTACTATTAAATGGATCGGCTAGTACAAGAGTTAAGGGGGTTGTAGCTCCCTTCCAAGAGAGTCTGGAGAACGAGAGAAGGTTGTAGCCTTCTGCAGGTAGAAGCCTGTGTACTAGTATAAGACTGCACTAGTACAAAAATATTTTAAAATGAAGTTTCTTATTAAAAGAAGATAGAGACGACTTCCAGCAGGTGGTTTTCACCCACATTGAGTTTCCACCTTATATCATGGTGTTCATGTGTGCTTCTTGTGTGTGATGATCTGTTATGTTTTACTGCACCTGCTTACTATACATATGGTAAATGAAGTTCTGATGCACTAACTAAAGATCAACATTTAATGGATTAATTGAATCATAAGTATTCTGGATATACGCTAGTTGCATTAGACACAGTTGCGTATACACGCAGGTTCACTTAACTAAAGTAGCGTATATGAATCTTAATATGGAAATGAAAAAGTTTTATTGATTTGATAATACTGATTCACCCCCCCACCTCAGTATTATGTCCATCAAAGAGTTATAGTCATTTGAAGATCAAGCTCCAAAAATCAAGAAAAAGCGAGATGAGGAAGTTTTATGGCAAGGATCCTGTAAATTGGATATTACAGATGGAGAAATATTTTGATCTAAATGGTGTACCACTGTTACGAAAGGTATGTTTTGCATCTAATTATTTAAAATCGAATCAATTTTTATGGTATAAAGGGCTTTCTTCTCGTAAACCACTTGTCACATGGTCAATTTTCACAGAGAAAATGATTGCACATTATGAGTATACAAAGAGAAACACCTTCTTTATCCAATTGATAAATATAAAACAAAAGGGTTCCATGGCACAACAAATTTAGGACTTCCAAAAATTGAATGTAAGGGTAAATGACATTCCATAGAAGAAAATGGTTGATGTCTTCATAGGGGCTTTAAAGGATAACCTTCAACACGAGGTTCGTCTTTGGGAACCTGGTTCATTGGAGAAGGCATTCAGGTTGGAAAGATAAATTGAAAGCGAAATTATAGAAAGAAGGAATCCCAACACTCATGACTATAATTATGGAAGTGTTTTTTCTCCTAGCCTTCCACAACCTGCAAGGTTTACACCACAATAATTGGAAGAAAAAGGAGAAAAAGGGCTTTGTTACAATTGTGATAGAAAATACACTAAAGGTCATAAGTGTGCTGAGAATAAATTATTTTACATAGATTATGAAGAGGGGGAAGAAAAGGATAAAGAAACATCAACAGAAGAGGATATACAGCAGGAACCAATCCCAGAGAAAGAAGAAATGAATTTGACCATATCTTGTAAAGCATTGGCAAGGATTACCACTCCTCAAACTCCCAAGATAGAAGGACATATCAAGAAGAAAAATGTTCAGGAAGTGAAATATCACATCGAGAAAGAAGAAATTAATTCAACCATATCTTGTAATGCATTGGTCGGAATTACAACTCCTCAAACTATCAAGATAGAAGGACATATCAAGAAGAAAAATGTTCAAGAATTGAAAGATGACATCGAGCATCAAGAAATGAAGCCGACCATATCTTGTAAAGCATTGGAAGAAATTATCACACCTCAAACTCTCAAGATAGAAGGACATATCAAGAAGAAAAAGGTTCAAACAGTGAAATATAACATCGAGCATCAACAACAAGCTCTCCAACTTTTAAATGACAATGCCAATTTGGTGTAGAATTGAATGAAACAACAGGTATATCAAAATCGCAGTGAAAAAAAAAATTGATGTAGGTCATTAGGTATTTTTAGGGCTACATCTCAAGAAAGATATTTATGAGAAGGAAATGTTGGAAATACTACATGCACTTAAGAAATGGTGACCTTACTCAATGGGAAGACACTTCAAGGTAAAAATGGATCATGATAGTCATAAATAATTATTAGAACAAATATTATCTTTAGAAAATCATAAAAAATGGCTCACAGATATGTTGAGTTATGACTTTGACATCATCTACAAAAAAGGGAAGCAAAATTTTATTGCAGATGCACTCTCAAGAAAGGATGAGGATGTGGAAGCATTGTTTTGATCTATTTCTATTATCCAACTAGATTGGATAAGCGAAGCAAGGGATGAATGGAAGAAGGAGGATGAAGTGTGGCCACTCATTCAAAAGTTGTAGAAGATCCCAATTCAAACAATATTTCCTGAACTTGAAGTGGAAGGAAAAATCATATTGGAACATGGAGCAGTCATGGAAGCAAGAACCTGGCAGCTACGGAATTGATCAATTTTAGAGTATCTCATCAACTGGAAGAACTTACAGGCTAAATATTCGACATGGGAGGACAAGAATTTTATAAAAAAGCATCAAGAACTACTCAAGCATTGAGGAAAACACTCTTTCAAGGAGAGGGGAATGTTAGGGTCCTATACTACTAGTGTAACCCCTTATTTTTATTAGTACAACCCCCTTATTATATTTTTGTACCCATGTAGTCCCCATATTATTATTATTGTGCCCCATAGAAGCCCACTATTGTTATTATTGTGCCCTTACATTATTATTGTTCTGTCGGCTCTGATTATATTATGACCCCTTAGACTCGTATATATAGAAAGGAGGTCTTGTCATTTGTATCATCCAAAAATTGTTCATTTGTGGAATATAAAGGAAGTTTCCCCCTCGAAGAGGATTATTTATAAGGCATTGATTTATCTTTTCAATCTTTTTGTGAGCTGGTTTCATAACAAATACGATCACATTAGGGGATTAAACCCCAAGAAGCTACTTTGATACATAAATCTATTATGCACTCAGAATGGTACAAATTAGAAGAAATTTGTTAGCAAACATGTTGAAGTTAAAAGCCCCTCAAGGTATTGTCCATAATTATGCTTTCTAATCTAGGGACATCCGTTAACCTTTACTCTGGGTGCCTTGTCTCGCTCATTATATAGACTTTTCAGAAACACTTTTCGATAATTCAAAATTGGATAAAAAAATTGATCAATTTTATGAACTCAAAGTACCAAATCCAGACTCTCCAAACTATGCATATCTGACGATCAAACTATGGAATTGGTATTTCTTATGAATGTTTGAACTTGGAATTCTATGGAGTTGTAATTTCAATTATCACCCAACTTGAACAAGAAATATCTATTCTAGGTAAAATCCAATTTTTAGTTACCGATGTATATCAACTTGATGAGTTGCACATGTTGACTGTAATTCTGATAGGGAATCTCCATGTGTATTATGGAATCCAATAATAGAATTTAAGATTCACATTAACATGGCTCACAAGGTGCATTCTAATTCTAACCTTAATTATCTTGGGGATGAAAGAAAGTCATATAAAGTGAATTTAGACACTAAAGGAAAGGGAACCAAGAGCTCTATCTGATTCAACATTTTTATACAATTAGAAGTAGTTTAAGTTTGATTTTCGATATGTTTTTATATTTGACTCTCCAAGCTATGCATATTTGAAGGTACATGTCACCAAGTTTTTGTTTTTGTTCATTAGGTTTCAACGACACAATATTTTTCTTCCTTGTACAAAATTTCACCATTTTAAAGAAATAAGAACTGAAGTAGCCAGTGTACACAACCATGCTAAGAAAAGAATGCTATGGTATGAAAGGCACTATAAATTCAAATTATGAAGACTGATATTCTTTTCAACCCCCAGAACTCCTGATTGATACAATTCCCAGAAAATAAAATGTGTCCCTATCCATAGTGGTGGTGTCTATCAATAAAATCTGCAACACAATGTAATCTGGGCAAAAACTTAATGCATCACAAGAGTACTATATCTTTCTACGATTGTACATTAATTTGGAAAAGGTTTGCAATGACATTAGATATTCAGTGAATATGCACAAATGTAAAATGAATCACATAGATATAGGGAAAATAACCTCTTCATTCATTCAGGTGCTCAATAGTGGAAATAGAGGGATGTGGATTGATTCAAAATGATTGAATAATTGGCTGGAAAGTAAAAATAGTTCTGAAAATTTTATTAGTGGTTTGAAATGGAAAAACCATTCAAACACTTTTCATTTCAAGGAGAAACACATGATGGTATGAGAGTGGTGCCAAACTATTTTAGGTAGAGATTCATTGACCTCAGGATTATGTCTAAGAAGCTCTACCCCCAAATGGAATCTGGAAAAATGATATTTTGGCAATGAAAAATATCGATAACTCTTGAAGAAAATTCATCTTACATGTCAAGATTTTACTTCACTTGTTACTCTAACAAACCCATTGTGAAAGGGTAAGTTATTTTGAGGTTGCAGGAGGTATCCTCGGCCCAAGATGGGAACCCAGTCGAGAAAGGTCTAGGGCCATGGTAACCCTTTGCATAGATGCTACAAAACCACATAGATATTGATGAGAAATGGATGTGGCATTCTCCCGTAAATGGTTGTCAAAAGTGAACTAGAAAATAATTGTCAATACCGATCTGAGGTTTTCGGAGTTGCCACCATGACAAACATATGTTAGAGCTCTTTCTGATCCAATTTAAAGGGAAGATGGAAGGTCCAATGTAAGGTTTGGACTGGAGACATCCTATATGATGCAAAACACAATTTGTAAAGTGACGTGGGCCACCATCCCAATCACTCAAAGGAGAAAGTGAACTATCAAAGCTCATTAGTGTCCCTGCATACCTTCAAGAAAATGTAGGCACTACCCATCCGAGCATCCATAATTCACAAGCAAAGCAACTTAATGCCACATAGGCCTAGATTTCAAATAATTTGTATCTCCAACTCAAATAGAAACATCTAATTCTAATCATTTTCCAGGTTTTTTCCATACTCTTCGTAGATATGAGATCTTTTAATGTTACAACACCCAACGATCTTAACAAAATCCAATACTTGCCAAATATTTAAGGTGAAATAATTTAAGGAACATATTTGTGAAAGGCCTCATTTCCATTTTCAGAATATTTTTTGCCATAATAACATGACATGAGTTGTGTTAATGTAAAGATCAGATCAATTAAAGTTTTCATAGGCCATGATTTGTATTAATGTAAAGATCAAATCAATTAAAGTTTTCACAGGCCATGTATTGTATTAATGTAAAGACCATATCAATTAAAATTTTTACAGTAAATATAACCATAATAGAATGAACTCTAATCATTGAACCTAGATCGCTATAAATAATGTTGAATAATGTGTGATTTAGTACATTATAGATTTAAAAGTTTCGAACTCATGATCTCTAGTATAAAGTTTTAAAAATAATCATAGTTCAGTGAAAAAAATATACACATCAAAAGATTTTGTGCATGGGCATACTTGTCGTGGCAGCAAGGGCTTGAAGGGATTGTACAAATATGAGGGCAATCCACAACATTCAAAGGGAAAAATCTACAAGTCATTTTCAACCCAATTTTCATCTGCATGATTGGTATCCCTACATCGCCGTAGACATCTCTGCTCCCAATTTATTGCCACTACTTCACCATTGTTTATGAGTTTCTTTAAGAATAACCCAAGCTATCTTGTGTATGTAGTAAAATCAGAGAAGACCAACAATGTCCCAGAAAATCAATCGAATGAAAAGTGTAAAGTGTAAATGGGGACTATCTTGTTCTTGAAGGGCAACGTGGACACCGGATTCGACCTCAAGAAACTCAAATCAATGTCATAGCTCAAACCGGAGAGAATAACGAGGACATTGGGATTGGCAATTTTGGATGTTCGTTGGGATTGGCAGTTTTGGATGTTTTGGATTGGCAGTTTTGAATTAAAGGAAGCACATAAATCATATCTCATAATATCTTGAACCAACATATCATTTTCCCTAATAGTGACCTTGCAAAGGATTATCATGCAATAAGCATCTTGGGCAACACCCACACTATTTGTCAAAGAAAAAAGAGAAAATATAGACAAAGGGATACCGCTGCTACATATGTACAATATATAAATTCCATATATAAAACCCCACCTCCTCATTTGTCTCCTTCGCACTCAAACATGGTCAAGTCCCCCTAAATATGCATTAAGTTGTCAACAAATACGAGGCCATCCAATTACATAACTATTTTTGCTCAAATATAAGGATAGGGGCATACAAAACAGAAACATGTATCACAATGTCCTAAATCAAGGGCATGACCTAAAGACACATGCCTACTGAATCCAAACCATAAGAAATCACATGATTCTGCAAAGACAAAGAAAGAGAAATCAATATGCCTCCACTCCCTTGAAAATGCTCAAAATTCCTAAAATGGGTTGTTCCAACAGTTGCTCGTTTGCTTCTGAAGCTCCAAACCGAATTCCCATAGGTTAAAGAAACACGTCTATGTCAACAGGTTTACAATGGATATCATCCACAAATGTGGGGAAGCATCCCTTGGATTCCCCATGAGATTTTCCTTTGAAAAAATTATAATAATGACTATATATATGGGGTTTGTAATAGTTACAAGTCTTATTACCAAAGTGGCGCATTCCGATGTTGGTATTGGATTCCTTTGGACTGTAGGTCCCCAATGTTATAGCATCCTCCTTCACTCTATTATTAACATCACTAAGTGGTTTTGGTGTGATGCCTTGTGGGACCTCTTTGTTTTGTGGTTGTTATCTATGTTCAGATTTCAATATCTTTGTCTTATTATAAAATTCCAGAGTTCCATCATGTAACTTCATGATATCC
The DNA here is from genome assembly GCA_031772625.1 of Pinus tabuliformis. Classification (NCBI taxonomy): domain Eukaryota; kingdom Viridiplantae; phylum Streptophyta; class Pinopsida; order Pinales; family Pinaceae; genus Pinus; species Pinus tabuliformis. The sequence goes on along the minus strand of CM062818.1, from coordinate 1,139,682,047 downwards.
ATGAAAACCATTGCCAACCTCACATCATTAATCAAGAATCCTATTTCTTCATCCAATATAATATAGTTCAAGTCAACTTCAATTGTAGAAACCTTGCTTGGGTCCTCTTGATATTTATCCCTAAACGTAAACATATATTTCTTCTCACAACTTTTGTCACATCTTCATCTATTATTCCTTTGAAAATAACAAGTTGGTCCACCTGAGCTTCCACCATATTATTGGTAGATTATGGCCTACATATTCACTGAACAGTCATCTCAAAGCAATTTGACCATCTTCATCCAAAGTTAGATGACCTGGAAAGGTTCGAGGGAAATGTTTCTCAATATAGCATTTCCATTTCTTAGCAACACATGTTTCAAAAATAGAATTCATGGTGGAACTGCTTAGAATACCATCAGATTTTGTTCTTTCAAACCCTTGATCACCTCTAAGAATAAGTAAATTTTTATAACATTTCTCTAGAATTTGTGTTCAAGTTCCAACAAAATCTTTCCAAGCCTCTTTTCTAAGATCCATGGAGACACTTCCACAAACAAGTATCTCTAATTCTTCTTTCCAAACACATAACTCTGCACATGACCCTTCAGTAGAATTTGCAGCAAAATCACCCATTGTGCTATCATTTGTGGATGCATCCTAGATTGGATCACTCTACATCATAGATCTCTTCTTATGAATAATCTAAAGAGACACTATTGCCATATTTTAATAACATCGGCTCCCACACAAAGAAAGACGCTTGCTTCCACTATTGGGTTCCTTGTTAATGACTTAAGAAATTTTCCTATTCCTAATGTGGAAATTCAGTTTCTATTCTATGGCATCTAGAGATGGTCTTATTTGTGACCATATTTTAGTTTTATGGTTTTCCATATCCTACTTTACATCATGTATTTTGGATAACCTATCAGGAGAACTTCTCTCCATGTCAGTAGAAGAATTAGAACTTGTGTCATAAAATTATTAAACAAATGATTGCAATTTTCACTTGATAGTGGATCTAAGGTAGATATTTGGGCATAATTCACATAAGTTTCAAGAAAGAAATGTGATCATTCTGATCTATCCTCAGATGACCAACTCAGGAACTCTAGAAACCTTCCATGTTGTACAAAATAACTACCATGTAAGAAAGAAAGAAATGCCAGAATTAAAACCAACATCTTTTGAGTTAAAGGAAAAGGGAATCCACACGGACTAATGTCCATCAGCTCAGAAAAGATCTTTCCCTCAAACATATCACTAGAGAATTGTCAAGGGGATCTATAGGTATATATGGGGCACTAATGACTATGTTATTTTCTATGAGGATGATGGAGGTTAAAACCTTCAGTTGCATGGGTTTGTTGATTTTGACTAGGTAGATGATATGTACAATGGAAATTCTACCTACGCTTATCTATTTATCTTGTTTTGAAGGAATTTTGAGTTGGAGTAAGAGGAAATGAGTGGTTTCCCAATCAATTATTCGGGCAGATAACATTGCAGTTTCTTAAATAATCAAGGAAGTCATTTGATTAAAAAAACTAGGTGTTAGCTTCTTGGGGCTTGACCTAGGCTCAGCAGTGATTTAGCCAAACAAATCCTGGTACTACTGGCCCTTTCGGCAATAGCCCATAGAGCACGGACTGAGATCTCATGAGTTCATGTGGTCTGCGGTTCGACCCTGCGCGCATGTCACTACGCACACATACTCGTTCCTTGCAGCCTGAGGCGCTGGCTTCGCACAACCCTTCTCAGGGCTAAACAATGTTATTACCCAATTCCTTACTAGTAATCCAATATTAGTTGATTAACTTAGCTTATTTGTATGCTTTCGGTTATACGTAACAATATTCACAATTCATACAAGTGCGCGCAGTAAACAAACACTATAATTGCAAATGATATCAAACATGTAATAACTCAGAAAAGATACACAGAATTGGTAACAACACCTTTCTTTATTAATATTCTTCTCCGTCTGCAAACTTAACTCTACCCTGCAAACTCAACTGCAGGGGTCCGCACACTTAGCTGCACACTCTACTAGGCCTTTACGCACTCAACTGTGTTAGTGTCAGTGTCTTCATCCGTCCATCAGTGATCAAATTTCTTTTTTTGCATGAATATTAGGTGTCTCATCCAATCAACTGCACTCCATTAGGTCATGGATCATCTGATGGTAGTGGTTCTTTGTCAATTTCCCTCATGCTTTTCATCTACTGGCCTATTTTTCAAATGTACAAGTCATCTAATGTCATTTTTTATTTCATTTCATTTGAAGAATTCATTTCAGTGTTTTCAAGTCTCATTAGGTCTATGGTTTACAACCATGATCTTCAAAAGCTCAAAAAAATGCCAACAGTCACATGAGGATGTTCAATAAGTTCATAAAATCACAAATATTATTAATGATTTGCTCCATAAAGGGTTTTTACCTCAAAACTCTGTTTTGAGGTGAAAACAGGGTTTTACCATTTAATGTACAAATTTTATGTAATTTTATTTTTTCATATGTAATAAAGTATCATCTATGGGCCTAGGTTACCTTGCCAAACTCCAGCACTCCAGCTCCTACAAAAGAGACAAGAAAATCCAAGCATGAGTCCATCAAATGATAAAAAGAACCAAACTACAAAACAGAGGTTTTAAAAAGCAAAGTGAAAAGCAACTTTAGAAAGTGGGTTTTTTCTAAATGAAAAATTAGATTCTAAAAGTATATAAAGTAATCCTTGTGTTGAAGACTTCATTTGTGCTAAAAGTGAGAAAGAAGAAGGATAAAATCGCGCTTTGAGGATAGAGAGGACAAATCACACCAAATTTCAAATTTCTTCTTGGCGCGACACACCTAGGCATTGGCACGGTGCACCTGCCAGGCGCTACACACTAGGCGTAGGAATTGCAAAAGATTTTTAACGTGTGTGGCGCACCTACCAGGCACTACGCACCTAGGCGTTGGCACAGCGCACCAGTCTGCCATGCCAAAAACTCATCCCATTGATTCTATAAGGCTCCAAAATTTTCAAATCCCTTCAAGTAAGTAAACCCTCCCATTTTCCATAGCAAGAGATTTTGTCACCCTTGATGGTGTTTTGAAAGGTGAAAAATCAAACCCTAAGTTGCTTCACAGTTGTCTTGCAAAATTGTCTAGGATTTTGTAGTTTTTTTCATTCTTGCTATTTTTACTCCCTTGCATAATTATTCCCATATCCCATCCCTCTCACTACATTTCCCTAATTTTCTTCCCCTTTCCCTCTCTCATTGACACTCATCTCAGCCCCTATCCCCAAACCCTAAAACCCTACACCTAATTCCCACTATTCCCCAAACCTTAATCTTCATTTCCAAAACCCTCTCATCCCCTAGTAACCCTACAGCCAGCATCAAAACCTTCCTTTCCACTTATATTATCATTCCACTCACCAAATCCGAAAGAAGAAAACAACAGTCACCTATTCTTGAGAAAATCTCTTCATACTCATCATTTTACACCATACATTGGCAAATATGGAAACAAATTCAACTTATGAAAGGGATGAGGAAAATGTGAGTGATTCCTCTCAAGAGATTTATGCACCAAGAAAGCCACATAAGGGAGGAAAACACATCCAGGAGGAACCCACTAGACTCACAAAGATACTAGCTTGCCCTCTTCTAGTAACATGTTTTAAACATCAGTCTTGCTACCAGTTTTGTGAGATGGTGGAGAGGGTGAAATAACAACATAAACTTGCTAGGCTATTTTTCCTTCATCTTCACAATGGCCAGGTGAAATTAGTAGGTGTTTCCTTCACTTTGACACTTGAAACTATAGCTGCAGCAACAGGTATTCCTAATGTGGGTGAACAATGGAACAAAGGATAGCTTGTGGGAAAAGAGCATTATGAGCCTGATGTCAAGGCTAGTTATTAAAAGCAAATCAATAGGGTCTTTCCTTTTAGATACCTGCAGGACACCTATGCTCCACACATGAAGCTTATTATCAAATATTTCACCTGTGAATGGAGTTTTTCTCACTTGTACACTTATCATGTTAGATTATTGATGCATTTCACTAGAGTGAGGATGATGAACCTCCCCTACTTCATATGCAGAAATATTGAGAAAATGGCTACATTGGTATAAAGGAAACGTCTTCCTCAATAGTTCAACAACATCTACCATTTTTCATTGATCAAAATTGTTGTGTTGCATCAGCTAAGCTTGTTGATTGTTTCATGGGATACTTTCATTTCACATGAGGTTTTCAAAAGCCCTCAAGTGACCCCATCAATGTTTCAAGAGGAAGGAGGGCCTTCAAATCAGCAAGAGGTTCATGCGACTCAAACTACAGGTGTGCCAGTATTTTTCACTTATGACAAGGGCACAAGGAGACTATTTGCCGCTGCCAAACGACTATTATCTCCACTTGGGGTGGAAGGGGTCTCGTTTCCTTCATCAGACCACAGGCAAATGCTATCTTCACTCGGGGTGAAAGGGGCTTTGCCTTCTTCTTCAACAGAGCAGGTACAAGATAAAGGGAAGCAACCATTGCATGATGAAGGGCCTTCTGAAGGTCAAGAGAGAGATTTTGTTTTGATTTATGAGGAGGATACTGATTTGATCTCCCAAAACTCAAGGCTCAAAGAGGTCATTAGAGAGAAAGAAGCTGACATCCATGCCTTATCCGTTAATCTTTAGAAGGCTAAGTGCATTATAAACTTCCATGAGCAATAAAACAAGCAATTGGAGGACAAACAAGAAATGTTGGAGCTGCAAGTCACTAAAGAAAACCAGCAAAAGTCCAGGAGGGCAAAGGGCAAGTTGATTGAGAAAAAGGACAATGACTGGGAATATGTGTTGGAAAAGGTGAATATGCACTTGGAGAAGCTACTTTAGAAAGCCAATCAGGAGAAAAATATGTTGCGCCACATAGCTTATCTATTTGGCACGAACCAAAATTTGTAAAACAAGGATAAGGAGCCTAAAAGCCAAATTAAGGAAGACTTTGAGGAGCAAGAAAGAGCAATATAAGCTCAAAATCATGGCTGAAGCTTCATTGGCCTAGAATAGCACTTGATGTAGATCACGCATGCCAAATTTCAAGAAATTTGGTAAACGTTTTGGCAATTTTGAATTTTTCATGAAAAAAACAGGTTTTTCCGGCAGGTGTGTAGTGCCACCTGGCGCTCGCTTTTGATATGGACCTCATTTTCATGGAAACTTTGCATTTTTGGATTCCTTATGAAAATTTATGCATGCTCAAAAATTACTAGGAAATTTTGACAAGTTTTGGACCTCTAAAACGGCCATAAACACCCAAAAAATGCCCTCTCTGCCACTTTTTGGCCACACAAGAAGCAGCCTTGGGAGATTGCAACTTTGGAGGGGAAAATGGACTCCAAATCAAAAAATTCAAGTCTTTCTATAATGTAGACGCATAGAGCTTTCCAATGAGCTATACTACACCTACTTTTGACCCCAAGAATCCCTCAAAAAGTAGCTTGGTAAAAGCGCTACGCATAGAAAAATGGCGGTACGCACAGGATGAAAAAGTGCCAATTTTGCTCAAAAACTATGTTTTTCGCCTAGTTTTCTTCTAGTTTGAATTTTTGTCTATTATGGTAAAACTCATGATATGACATGATGTAAATTTATGTACTATGATATAAAACTGATAAAAAGTTGACTTGATAAGGTAGATACATCTGTTGTAGGTGGTTTTGAGTTGAATGAATCAGTTTACTAGGTTTTAGAGGCAAGTTGTTCCAATACCTTTTTTTGTGTTCCTAGTTTAGATATGGTTGAAACCACCCCTCTTCTCATGGATTCGACACCTGATGGATAGCACAGGTGGTTTGGAGGTCTATATCATGTGTTTTTTCACTCATTTGTAAAGGTTGGACTCTTGTGAATGCTTTGAGTATTATTGTACATTCATTTTGCAGTCTGGCAAGGAAATAGACCAGGGTTTATAGCATTTTGTGGGATTCTTGTGGCAAGGTGACTTAGTATTGTTTTCCCTTATGTGGTTCAAGTTATCATGTGTTTATGTGTGCCACTATCTCTCTCTGTTCTACTTAACTAAACGAATCAAGTATAAAGGTGAAAATCATTGATGTTGCAGTGCTCTACCTTAGGGTTTCACTAGTTTTACATGTTTTCTACTGTTTAAAGAGGACTCATGACACATTCATGACCTCTCCAACTCGTCACCAGTCTCAAGACTCACCATTCCACCTAATATGAAGTACTAAAGCATTTGATTACCTCGCCCCACAGAAACCTCTGCAAGACTGAGTTCATTCCCCGGACCCAAAACTGCCCTTCACATTTGATCCAGCAATTAACCATAAAATTCAATCAAACTCCTCTGAGCATATACGTAGCCTAAAATTAGTCTTTACAATAGTAATCTCAAGCCTCATTTGCTATATTTTCCTGAGATTGACAAGGAGAGAGCCCTCTCTCGACCTGGTAGGGCTAGCTACCACGTTAAGCATGGTTTGATGTTACCCTATACCTGCCTTTCTCAGCCTGAGGTAGATTTAGGCCATAACAAGCTGCAGAGCCTCTTCCTACTCTACAACACACTTAGACTCTTGCTCTTGTCTTATACTTTGCTATCTTTTTCTATCCATCCATTGACTAATTTTTTTACAACTTAGAGCCTCGCTCTATTTAACACTATATTCAAAACTTAGGGTGGACAACCCTATGACTCGAGCACACATTTCATGCTTTGTGCCCACAATTCACGGACCTTTACAGAAATATCAACTCAAAACCTGGGCTTTGAGCCCAAAAACATGCTGTGGGGTGATTCCATGCCCAAAAGGCCTACAACGCAAACATCATTACTCGCCCTTGAGTCACTCTGTCAGCGCGGCAATCTTCGCATGGAGTCGTTGCAATTTCTCTCAAATGGTACTGATGTTTGTAGCAAACTGAGATGATCGTTGCTGAACCTACTGCATTCATTCTTCTGAGACCTCTGTGTCTAGCGTGCTACCCTGCATACGTGCATGCATCCCGTGTATGCACGCAAGCTTCCCTTCAATATTCACCATGATTGTGAAGGCCTCGTCAATCCATGGGTGAATGCATGCTTTGAGAACTACTTCCTTATGTACGCTGCATCCACCTACACTTTTAATGGCTTAGCTTGCTATATCCTCACAAGCCGTTGAGTGAGGAATATTGTCTACGTAGTTCCTCTGACATTGTCATATTGTTGCTGGAGTTTGCACGCCTCTGTCTCTAGGCACTGGATGTTGGGTTCCTTCTACAAAGTCTTGAGGACCTCAAGTGCATTTTACAACATGTTGGTTCAGTCACACACTGCACCTCCAATTTCTTCCAACCCTATTGTGATAGCACTAGTGCGTTGTTCTTTGACTTATGAGGGAGTGGAAGGTTGTGCTTCAAACTACATCTTGGTGATCTGAAGATTCAGCTCGAGCTAAACCTTTGTCATCTCTTCTCTGGCCTCGCAACTATAGTTGCCAAATTGTGGATCCACACTTCTACTGGTAGATCTGCTGTGATGGATAGCTCTAGGATGCGTTGGCAAGCATCATTGATCGTCTACACCAATTTCTGATTTTGTGACACCAATTTGTCGCACTGAAAGCTGATCTATTCTATGTTCATCTTTTGCTCACTAAGAGCTTGGATCGTGTGGCTCTCACTGGCCCATAGCTCTGCCATTATCTCATCTTGTAACTGATACTACATTTGCTGGGGAAGGGAAGCTAGATTAATGCCAAGGCCTTTCATCATTATAATTGACAATCGATCCATCAAATTTGACAACACTAGATCTCCCTTTGGCAACACTATTGTGTTTTCCATCCTTGCACGCAACATCTGCTCTGCTGCTGAAGTTCTTGTTGCGACGTGGGTTGATAGGGTATGTCCCTGAGGGGGCCGCACCTGTAACTCCTGCAGCTACACCCTAAGGGCCTCCAAAACAGTCTATTACTCTTGCATGAACTCCTAAAGTGCTTCATTGGTGACATTGCGGACCGTCTTGCCAATGTCATGGAGATCACCTATGGTTAAACTGATCGGGTCAGTGACCAACTTCAAGGCCTTGACCTTCTTCCTTGGTCCTGCTCTTTCTACGATGTGTGAGCACTTTAACTATGTGGACGCGGTCGGTAGGTCCACATTACCTTCCATTTTTTATGTTTCTTCTGCATCCTCCCCCTGTGAGGACATTGCTTGGCCCTCATCTGCCTGTGTTGTTGTTGCCTATGATACCTACGTTGTTGTTGCTTCTTCTGCTCCGTGGCTTTCTGTTTCGCTTCTCGTGGTGCTCTTACCTCAGTTGTTGCTTTTTCCTTGCACCTTTTCTCTGCTAATTGAGTGACTCGTAGCTTGGCATCATCCTTTTTCTTCTATGCTTCCGCCTTCTCCAGCTCTGCCAGATCTTGGGTGTGCCATTCGGGAGGACATGTCTCCAAGATAGTAGAAATCATGTCGTTAGTGGCTACAAAAGGTAGCTTCATCCACTACTTCACCAGATCCTTTCACACCTTGATATAGATGTTGTGCATGTCAACTTTGAAGTATCCAAAACTCTGCACACTATTGTACACCGTGGGGGATAGGCACAGCTTCTCGTTGATCCACATTCGGATGTTCATGTCCACGAGCACCCAGAATATTTTTGTGTCTCGAATCCGTTTCGCATCTTTTGTGGCCTAGTGAAGTGTACTTCGTGGCCTCTAGTAATTCTTTGTCAATGTTGGGGAATTGAGTGTCCTCCAGCAGTTCCCCCACTACGAGAAATTTGGATAATAGCAGCCACGAAAAGTGGAGGGTCTTACACTGCTCCTGGGCTTTGCAATAGTTCTTCAAAATTCTTCACAGAGGAATTCGAACCAGTTGAACTGGACACCCTCCATGCACTATTTACCTAGTGTGATTACCAGTGCTGGTACCTCATCAGTGCGACACTTCCTCATGACTTTGCCAGCCAGGATTTGTGTGGCTACGTAGACCCCTTTGTCCTTGATGCTGGAGATAGCGTAGCTATTCTTCTTCTTCTTCTCCAGCTTAGATTTTGTCTTCATGGCCTCTGCAATGGCCAAATCGCTACCTTTTCCCTCCACTTTAGTTGCGGGGTACTTTCCTTTGCAGGGGAGCCAAGAGATACAGTGAATCAGGTCGGTTGTGATGGGGATGGGCTCATCTAGCCATAGGTACCCATCATGCATGAGGCAGAGCAGCTGTCTGATGATGAAAATGGTGATTGTTGAATGGTGGCAATGTGGTACCCACAATAAATTGAGTAATCCAGCCTTTTCCACACCACGCAGCCACTTCCACGGTTCAAGTGTTCTCACCACCCTCACAAAGTTCTACTTCATCAGGTTCACGGTCTCCAGATGAGGGAACTTCTCGTAGTCAGCGAGGTCCCAGTCTTCAAACTTCATGGTTGGCACACAGACTAGGTGCATGCCTTCAAGCATGATGCTATCTGGTAGGAGCGGGGTTTGGAGTGAACTCTTGGTTTCATCCAGATCCTTCAGCACCTTAGTCTTCCCTTTCCACAGAGGGACATATGCGGGAAATTTTGTTACAGAGCGTAACAGTTGGATATCCTTCTCCATGTCTTCTTTTTCTTCTTCTACAGCGATCGGGGCCTACAAGTCTTCTTCTTCCTTATCTATTTCTATTGTGACTGCTTTCCCCTTTTCTTCCATTGATAATTTGTTGTGTCGCAAATTCCTCAGGGACACGCGTACTGGACCCATTATCTATTTATCCTCCTTAGGCCTCGGTGTTCATAGTGATTTGGGGATTTCTGTCGCAACCTAGGTGCCTTCTAGAACATCCTATATCGTTGGGGTCTGCGCAGCCTCATCAACAGTTCCCTCTTCAATTCCCAAACCATCCTTAGTGGCCTTCATCGTATTTAGGTTGTACTTTGTCACTCATAAACTTAGGCGCTCAATTATCGCTTGGCTCTCAATGCTCAGTGCTCTAATCAAAAGCTCAATTATTAAAAGACCAAGTGTTGTTCACTGGACAACCCTTTATGTTTTATAGCACCTTTTAAATTCGAATTTGACCATTCCCCCCAATTTCGGGCCACTAATGCTTTCTTGGCTGCAGATTTTCCCAAATATTGCCCATAAATCACATCTTAAATGCCCGCCGCCCACTCCATTTGGCCTCAAGTCACACATCCCATTGTGAACAATGACCTCAATGGCCACTTCCCAGCTATTCCACGTAGTAGCGCAACCCATTATCTACGGATGTGAACCCTATGACGTCCTGCTTCTGCGTGCATTTCCCATATCGTACAATTCCCAGGCAGAATGGTTTATAGTCCTGCGCTCCCTTTCAACTGCCTGGAGTGCTAAGACTGTTCTTCCTATGGTTAGTCAAGTGGTTGTGCCACCCATGTAGAGCTCCATTCCATCCTCCACCATGGTTCGGGGAGAATCCCTACCTTCCATTGTTGTGATTGGCATTATGTACTTTACTACTTGCAACATACAACCCTGGTCACTAGGCTTGGAAATATGCGGTCCAAGCCACGGCACTAGACTAACCATTTCACGAAGATAGTCCTACATCTTGTTAGCATGATCATCCGCACATATCCTCAATTTCTCGATGAGAAATGATTCCTTTATTTCGTCTTCCAGCTTCTTGACCTTCGTGTCCATCAAAGCGCTTTTCTCCCTTAGCTGTACCCAATATTTTTCAAGTTTGCGGAGTCTAAAGTTTCCCCGTCACATTTCTTCCTCAAGTCTCATATGTTTTGTTCCTCATAGTTGTGTGATTTCTTCATTCCAGTCTTTGTGGATCAACATATCTAAGGTTTCTATTATGCGCAGACTTTTCTTTGCATGTTCCATAGGGATTACAACCCCCGCTTCATACTTCAGTTTTGGAAGTGCTCTCTTGATCAGGGTTTTTCACATGCTCCTATAGGCCCATAGAACAGTTGCTACATGCAAGTCCTAGTTAGTGCGTCTCACATGGTGGACCCTATTCAAAACTTCCAACACCTTGTGAAAGGCTTCCTCGCAGATAATATTTGGCGTGCTTCATCTTCTCTACTTCTGCTTATTGTTCCTGTTTCCTATTGTGAGAGCGGTGTGCGTTTGTGCGGGTTGTGTACCATATGCCTATACCCATCTAGAAAGGTGGGTGCGCAGGTTGTTTTTCCCATCATAGCTAGCTCTCATCTATAGATGAGGTTTTCCAAACCGTATAAGCATCACCCTTCTGCATTCGCTCCAATCCTTAAACTGCTGCTGACGTGTACCCCACCACCTTGCAGGAGTAGTGCGCAGTGCCCATTTAAGAGCATCGAACCACTGTTGTTCTGGCACTTCGTTTTCAAATTTGTTCAGGAATTCATCTACCTTGGTCAACCCGTCATGCATAGGTAGATCCCTCACCTCCGTTGCTACACATTGTAGTGATATTATCATCATGATTCAATTTAGTGTGGTTACCTCGTGTAACTATATTTGTTATCGTTCCACTTCCTCATCTGAATCTGAAGTGCAGGAGATGTCGCACTCCTAGGAAATCCTGCCATCCATTTTTGGATTCACCCAATCCTACTCTCACATGGTTATATTTTAGATACTGTCGAGATCATCATCACTATCATCATCGCGCACTGGTTCTATGTAGCGTGCTCCTTCCGCAGGGTCTAGCAGTACCATTACGCATAGGGAATTTTTCTCAAAAATCATCCTTCACTTCTTCAGATTTATTACTCCATTCATGTCAGTGGCCAAATCTATTCCGAGTAGTGTAGGATAAGGAATTCTATCATCAACAATCTCTATCACTTCAAAGTTTGCAAGTGCACTCGCACCTTCAATATCCATCATTACTCTTTGGAATATTCCCATGGGTAGGATCTTCTGCTGGTTCACCATTCCCAATTGGACAAGAGACCATTGTAACATAGGCCTACCCATGCGCTCCCATGTTTGCTTTGGCAGTAGATTCACGTCTAATCCTAGATCCAAAATTACTTGATCCATTTCATATTCCCCGATTTGCACAGTCAATCTCATTTCCCTTCTTGTTCGCGATGCATGTTTACCAAGCTTCTAGACTACACGTGGTTCTACTGACCGATCACACCTAATGATAAGTTCCTGTAGTCATTTTACAACCTTGCTGTCATGCAACAACTTCATACATGTCTCCAAAAAGGTAGCGAGCATTGAAGGATCCATCTCCCATTCTAGTTGATCCTTACTACCTGAAGTGGAGACCTCTGTGAAGCTCTTCTTAGCTTCCATGGATATCTCCTTCGCACACTCCAAATCAAATTTAGGTTCCTTTGTAGGAGCCTTACGAACCCATGCACTTTCTTCAGGCTACTTTCCCTTGTCATATCCTGTCGTGATACGGCTTCGCCTCGGTCAAACCTCATCATTTACAGATTCTAAGTTGGTGGAGTTTGGAGTATTCCTTTATCGCGCAACCTCGCTATTAGTTTAGGGCAGTCCTCCGTCTCATGATCGAACTGAGTACAATATAAACATGATGCTCTCATTAGATTTGTACAATCATGGGCATAATGCCCTAGCCCTCTGTAATTGTAACAAATCAACTGTCCGCGACCCCTTCCAGGTCCCATTCCACCTCGACCTCATCCGCGCCCATAAAATCTAGTGCGTGCATCCCTGCATTTTGATCAAGAGCTTGCATTTCTGTTTGCACCATATAGGTAGGGGTCTGATCCATCATTAGTTCATAAATTCTACATGTGCCCTCATCATGGCCTACCAATCTATAGAAATTACAGAACAGTTGCTAGGATATCTGCATATACTTCTGTAATAGATGACAATTATCTGTAGCATGTTTTCCTCCGGTCTGACAAATCACACACCATAATGCAGGCACTGCACTCAGTCCTGCTTGTGCCTCTGGTCTCATTGGCCCTCCTCCCAACAAGTAGTTCACGAAGACTAGACAGTGGTCCTTATCATGTCCCTATCCCTTACACTTTATGCACCATACCTCCTCGCGTGCCTCTGGGTGAGTTTTCCTATCCTGTTTCAAACTCTACATTTCTAGACATAATTTTTTTAGCTGCACATGGATTTGTTGGACTCCTAGGCCAAGGTCTTGTATTGGGGTCTCGTGCAGTCTTATTGCAATCTCCAAGGCTTTGGCCTGGGTGGATAACTTCTGCTGCGACAACGCCATCCTTAGATGCGGTGTTAGTGATGGTACAAACCATGTGCGGTGTTGTCCATCCCTCAATGTTATGTTGGCTTCATGAATAATACCCTTCACCCTCTAATCTAGCTCCCAGAGGGTCTCATATGGAATCATAACAATTTCCTTAAAATCGGTAATTGATTATGTCTTCAATTTTGGCCTGCTAAATTCCGTATTCAGTATAGCTTGGATATCTGCAATCCCTACGTTTGTATTGTCACTAGACTACTTAATGTACCATGTTAGTGCGTGATCCTGTAACGCACTTACCAGCGTTGCCTTCTTTATGTTGTCATCTGTGACCCCTTGTGCATCCCATACTGCCTTTACCATGAACCAAAACTAGTCCGAATCTTCGTTCCCTACTCCTTTGAATACCGACAACTTTATTTCACTCTTCATACTGAACTATGGTGGTGGTGGAGGTGGTGTGGGTGGAGATGGAGGTGATGATCATGAAACCAATAGCGGTGTAGGTGGAGGTGGTATGTGTGGAATTCGTAGTCATACCAGACTGATTGCACTTCTTGGAGAATCCTTCATGAGCTCTTCCTCACATTCTCGTCGAGGTGAAATCAAGGGACTAGTCTCTAATTCTTCACTACTTTTGTTTCTGTAGATGTTCACTCTTCGTGTAGCCCCAAACATCAATTTATTTGAATAACCTGCTTTTCATATAGTAGCATTTTAATCCAAGTGTTCAACGATTTAATATACTTACCTCGCAGTCCTTTGAGGAAGTGTTTTTCCATATCACTGTAGCTTACTAACCAATCTACTACAAATTTGGTGATAAACGCTCTTATAATCCGATCGAGCCAATGGTCCATAATAAGTGCGATCTTATCTTCTGATGCTTCTAGTCTGTGCACAAATTCTGGAGTACACGCAATTGGTTTTTCGAGCCTACAATTTCCTTGGCGGTCTGCTAGCTTCGCGATCCACTAACATAGCTAAGAGGGGAAGGATGTAAAGAAAATTTCATGGATTTCCATATACACGTAGCGCTATAACCATTGTTACTTTAATACTCGTGGATTCCTATTTTCCTGCACCACGAACTTGTGAATTTTTCTATCCAACAACTTTTCAATTTCTTTCTTTATCAGATTCCAGTGACACGACATCATATATCTCTTATGCAGATCCTGGTCCTAGCAATGGAACCATTTGTTGGCTTGTTGGGGATGACCCAGGTTCAGCGGTGACTCAGCCAAACAAATCTCGATACTGCTGGCCCTTTCGGCAACAGCTCGCAGAGCGTGGACTGAGGTCTCACCTAAAATAGTATGGGAGGGTGCTAAAACGAAGTTTCCACACTCTGGAGACGTCTCATGATTTCAAGTGGCCCACGGCTCGACCCTGCATGCTCATCGCTACATGCACTTACTTGTTCCTCGCAGCTTGAGGTGTTGCCTTCGTGGAGCCCTAGTCGGGGCTGAACAATGTTATTACACAAGTCCTTACTAGTAATCCAATATTATTTAATTAACCTAGCTTATTTGTATGCTTTGGGTTATACTTAACAATATTCACACTTCATACAAGTGCACACAGTAAACAAACAGTATAATTGCAAATGATATCAAACATGTAATAACTTAGAACAAATACACAAAATTGGTAACAAAAACCTTCCTTTATTAATATTCTTCTCTATTTACAAACTCAACTCTACCCTGAGCACTCACCTACAGGGGTCCGCGCACTCAGCTGTGGACTCTACTAGGCCTATGCACACTTAGCTGCAAAGCCTCTTCCTACTCTATGACACACTTAGACTCTTTCTCTTGCCTTCTACGTCGCTATATTTTTCTATCCATCAATTGATTGATTACTTTACAACTTAGAGCCTCGCCCTATCTATAAAATCCCATGGTCCGTAGACCATGGGTAGGTCAACACTACATTCAAAAATTACGATGGACAACCCTATGACTCTAGCATACATTTCACGCTTTGCAGCCACAATTCGCAGAGATTTACAATAATATCAACTCAGAAAATGGCCTTTGAGCCCCAAAACATGCCGTGGGGGGATTCCATGCCCAACATTATGTAGAGATATTGGGTTTGAATATGGGACCATTCCTATTTCTTGTGACAAACAATGCATGACATAGGATGTGTTGCTAAGGAATGATAGTGGTATCAAGAATGAAAGATCAATAATGATGTATTCACTAGATAGTCATGTTGCAAAGGCCTTCATGGTACGATGAATCATGAGACAACAACAAACTGGACAAAACATTGAAACCGTGAGGTCACACGATTGATTTTCATGATGCATTAATATTCCCTATGACAAAATTCTGTTATGACTACTCTGGGATTAATTACCTTCCTCATCAAGTCAATGTCATAACAGATTATGGTAAATCACAAAACCATTTCTCCTTTTGAGAATATGAGAAACCATTTAGTACTAGGACATTTAAATAAAAATCATTGAGGTTCTTAATAGCATGGGCCCCCACACAAAGAAAGATGTTTTATTCCACTATGGGGCTCCTTGTTAATGACCTAAGAAATTTTCCTCTTCCTAATGTGGAAACTTAGATTCCATTCTATGGCATCTAGAGATGGTCTTGTTTGTGGCCATCTTTTAGTTTTATGGTTTTCCATATCCTACTTCACATCATGTATTTTGGATAGCTTGTCAGGAGAACCTCTCTTCATGTTAGCAGTAGCATTAGGACTTTTATCAGAAAGTGATTAAAAAATTGATTGCAATTTTCACTTTATAGTCAATCTAAGGTAGATATTTGGGAACAATTCACATAATCTTCTAGAAAGAACTGTCATCTTTTTGATCTCTCCTCATATGACGATCTCGGGAACTCTAGAACCATTCAATGATATACAAAATAGCTACTGTGTAAGAAAAAATAAAAGATCTAGAATCAAAACGAGCATCTTTTGAGGTAAAGAAAAAGGGAATCCACATGGCCTCACATCCATCAACTTAGGAAATCTCTTGCCCTCAAACATATCACGGGATAGTTGTCAACAAGATCTATAAGTACACATGGGACACTAATGACTATGTTATTTTCTTTGAGGAAGATGGAGGTAAAAACCTTTCGTTGCATGGGTTTGTTGATGATGACTAGGCAAATGATATGCACAATGGAAATTCTACCTACTCTTATCTATTTATCTTGTTTTCAAGGAGTTTTGAGTTGGAGTAGGAGGAAATGAGTGGTTGCCCAATCAAGTATTGAGGCAGAGAGCATTGCAGTTTCTTAAACAACCAAGGAAGTCATTTGATTGAAGAAATTATGCAGAGATATTGGGTTTCAATAGGGGACCATGCCTATTTCTTGTGACAAAAAATGACAAAAAATGCATGACATAGGATGTGTTGCTAAGGAATGATAGTGGTATCAAGAATGAAAGATCAATAATTATGTATTCACCAGATAGTCAAGTTCCCAAGGCCTTTATGGCACAATGAATCATGAGATAACCACAAAATGGACAAAACGCTGAAATGGTGTGGCTACACGGTTGATTTTCATGATGCATTAATATTCCCTATGACAAAATTATATTATAAATGCTTTGGGATTAATAACATGCCTCATCAACTCAATGTCACAACAGATTATGATAAATCACAAAACAATTTCTCCTTTTGAGAATATGCGAAACCAGTTAGTGTTGAGACATTTAAATAAAAATTAAAATCATTGAGGTTCTCATGCACTGTGAAAAAACAAACTCACAATCATCTTCATCATACTATATGCCACTGTCAAATTTATGCTTCAGATTTCCATATTTTTTCCTTATTATAAAATTCCTTAGGGTTCCATCAAGTAACTTTATGATATCCATGAAAACCATTTCTAACCTCACATCATTAATCAATAATCCTATTTCTCCCCAATATAATATAGTTCAAGTCAACTTCAATTGTAGAAACCTTGCTTGGGTCCTCTTGATATATATCCCAAAACATAAATATATATTTCTTCTTACGAATTTTATCACATATTCATCTGTTATTCTTTTGAAAATAACATGCTGGTCCACCTAAGTTTCCACCATCTTATTGGTAGATTATGGCCTGTATATTTAGTCAACAGATGTATCAAAGCATTTTGACTATCTTCGCCCAGTGCCATATGGCCTGGAAATGTTCATGGAAAATCCTTCTCAATATAGATTTTCCATTTCTTAGAAACACATGTTTCAAAAATAACATTCATGGTGGTACTGCCTATAATACCACCAACTTTTGTTCTCTGAAACCCTTGATCACCTCCTAGAATAAGTAACTTCTAATAAAGTTCTCTATCCTTTGTGTTTGAGTTCCAATGAAATATTGTGAAGGCTCTTTTCTAAGAGCCATGGGGACTCCCCAACAAACAAGGCTCTCTAATTATTCTTTCCAAACACATGACTCTGCATATGAGCTTTGAGCAGAATTTGCAGTAGAACCAAAAACTATGGTATCATTTATGAATGAATCCTCGATCGGATCACTCCACATCATACAACTCTTCCCATGAATCCTCTAAAGTGACAAGATTTCCATATTTTAATAGCCTGGGATCCCACAAACAGAGACTTTTTCTTCCACTGTTGGGTTCCTTGTTAATGACTTAAGCAATTTTCCCCTTCCTAACATAGAAACTCAAATTCTATTCTATGGAATCTAGAGATAATCTTATTTGTGACGATGTTTTAGTTTTATGGTTTTCCATATCCTACTTCACATCATATATTTTGGATAGATTTTAGGAGAACTTCTTTCCATGATAGTAGTAGCATTAGGACTTGTATCAGAAAGTGATTAAACAAATGATTACAAGTTTCACTTAATTTTGAATCTGAGGTAGATATTTGGGCAGAATTGACATAAGTTTCTAGAAGTAATTTTCATCTTTCTGATGTCTCCTCTTATTATTCCTTGTAAATTGTTTCATATTCATGATATCGCTGCAAAAGTTGGTGGCACATTGCAAATCCATATATATCAGGGCCGAGTTCCAAACTTAACTAATTGCATAGCCTCCCACCCTCTACCCTTTATCTCGATAGTGTATTTCTCTATCCACCATTACATGATCATCTGGGAAACCTTGAGGAAGAGGTAAGCTACAAAAAGACTCTCTTTCACCTAATTATTAATCTGAGAGCACTGATAAGAAGATTTTTTCATAGGGAATATTAACTCATAATGAAAATCAACCATGTGACATCACAGTTTCACCATTTTGTCCAGTTTTTTGTTGTCTCATGATTCACTGTGCCATCAAGGACTTCGGAACTTGACTACCCGATGAATACATCATTATTGATATTTCATTCTTGATACCACTAACATTCATTAACAACACATCCCATGTGATTAATTTTTTTCATTTCTTATGTATTCTCGCACATTCTGAAATTTTCCTTCACAGTAATTATGACACATGAATAATGGATTAATTACATCTTCTCCATATTATCAAACCCTTTTGTTCTATGGAGACACTTCTCCCCATATGGGTGAAAGTACCAATCAACATTTGCACTTGTTTAGAAAAATGTGACGGACTTTTGACCCATCCCACTCCTTTTGTTCGAGTACCCTTTAGATGTTTTACTCAAACATGGCTTGGATTGGACTGAAGAATAATATGAATAAACAAAGGAGGGTTTTATTGCATAAGAATCATATGAATTGGAGTCACTTACAGAAGGAGGTGATGAACACTTTTCCTTCTTGGTACCACCAGCCATAAAGAGAGAACTTAGAAATTTTGTGAGCCTTTTGCCTAGAGAGATTGACTGCTTGGGCTTCTTGGAATCCTTACTAGTTTTGGTCTTTCACTTAATCTTAGCATGATGATTTTTAGGTTTGAAAGGCTTCTCTTTAGAACCAAAAGTGTCAACTCTAACCCATGCTTTTCCATGTTAATCTCGGAAGAATTATCCACCAATAACCCATTTTCATTCTCTGTCTCTACTACCAACCACGTGATGATAATTTTCCTTTGTTTTAGCAGTAGGAATGGAAGAAATATTCCAGTAGAGGGACTCCTATGCCAAGGTTGAAATTAATTAATAAATGACAATTGCATTGAACAACAAATTAATTGGCCAAACCTTATTGAATTGGTTTGGATACTAATTAAACACCTCAATTTTAAATCTTGATCCTTGAAATATATCAAACGCAGTGGCTTAAGCTATGAAGGGACCCCATGTACCATGAGTAAATATCAAACTACATCCTCTCCAACATGTCCACACTACTCTCAAAAATATCAGGGTTTGGGAGGCTAATCTCATCTCTAGGCTAGAAAAGATATTAAAGAAAAGGGGCAGGAAACCACTGGCTCCCTAACAAGCAACCATTTGGGTCCAACATTGATGGCCAAGAGTCAATCATTACTAACCCAAAGCTTGATGTTACTAACTAGGTCCAACTTATAAAAACCATGATGATCCACCATAAAATGTTGTCTTCTACTCATCGCTGCCAAATCCACCCCCCCCCCCCCCCCCCCCCCCCCCCAACCCCTGCATGTGTTTATTGTTACGCCACTACATTTGTGGTTCACTATTTTTTGTATTAAATACACACACACGAGGGATTAGCTCAACCAATTGTTGCCAATGTTATTGATTATTTGGCTATGCAATAAAGTCCCTAATTCGACTCCCCCTAGGTAAGTTGCACTAGTTTGTCAACAGGTTTACTATGGATGTCATATGTAAGTGTTGCGAAGCATCCTGTGGGTTTCCTCATGAAATTTTCCTTGAAAGAAAGGAAAATATAATATATATATATATATGGAATCAAAACTTAGAAATTTCACTTTATAGCCACTCCATGATGATATACAACACTAAATGACAACCTTCTGTTACATATCCATTTGGGCACATCACTCCCATCATTCAAATCGGTACCATTGGGGCTCTTCGAACCTTAATTCAGTTGCTACATGCCCTAGACAAGTCACCTCTTTGAATTCCTCGTTCCCTGAGAGTTGTTTGGCCTGAAACCCTCGATAATTGCCTCCTTGAGGTTCCAGCGCAACCTTGGATAAGGGTAAGCTTTAGTGTAGGTAGACCCATATCAGGGTGCTCTGCAGAGCATGTAGGCCCACTTTGACCTTTTTTGTGCAAAATTGAGCAAAATTCACATAGGGTTCTCGGAATATTCTTATCCTCTAGAGTCATCTGGAATATTTCTACACGTACCACCTCCTATGAGCTCGAAAATGGATGAGGAATGATTTAAGTAACCTCCTATCCTCTCATACCTTCCTCCATGGAAACTAACTCTAAGTATGGAAGGCCATTCAATACCTTCATTTATGACAAAACCTCCTCCATTTTCCTATAAATTGAGCACTCATCTAAGTGATCCGGGGCTAGACTTTGAGAATTTATAAGGAGATACTTTTGAAGTGAGAATTGAGATTGTAAGTGAGTAGTGTTATGCTGTCGGAGTACTGTGCTATTGATGTGATGTTGGTTGAAAACCATGTTGGAAGAGTGAAAATGGATCGGACTTCATGATTGTAATTCTTCCTTCTATTTATAAAGTTGTTTACACCTTTTTCCATAAGCTTATCTTGATATATAATGTTTATATGTGTGAATATATCTTATTCCATATACTTGTATTCGATATATCTCTTGCTTTAATTGGTTCTATGTCTTCTGTTTATGCTTGCAGGTACTTTTTGAACGAGTTAAGTTCGAGAAGGAGTGACTGGAATCAAACAAAGGAGACAAAAGGAAAGCGAAAGAACAAGTAGGTCACTTGATTCCCTTTGTCTTATTTATCATTTATAGAAAAAGGATAAGCTCTTTGAATATGTTGCTCTACGTATAGCTACCAACCTAGGGAATTAGTATTTATCTGTAGATACAAAATTCATCATAATAAATTGGCGACCATACTAGGGAATGATCATCATTCTGGGTAGTTTACCCTCATCCTAGTACACCCTAGTAGACTTACCTTCCTTCATTGATCTTATTTCATTCCTTTTGAAGTTTTTTTTGTCAAAATTTGCACTAGAATGCCTACTTTAGGAATGTGCTGGAGTCAGTCCAACCTTGGTCAAGGTATAGTGCGCTGATCAGTGCATTGTGTCCAATTTAGACCTGCGTTCATCATTGCACTGTCTCCCATTCATAATTGCACTAAGCAGTTCACCCTTGGCTTAGAGACAGTGCATTTCAGTGCACTATCTCCCATTCAAACCTGCAATGATCCACCTTAGGTCAAATTTCCACCCTTGGATTGTGTTTTTTCACAAAATTTACTTATGTTTCTGCTTTCTGAATGATCATTGAATGTTATGTATCTGAAATCAACATTGTATTTCCTTTCCTAGCCCTACTTTGTGTTGGCATTATGATACAGGTATTATCCTTGATGGCAACTCACTCAGATGAAAGATTACAGTATAGCAGGTAAATAGAAAATAATTACAGATCCGTCTTCCTAGAATGAAGGAAGAGACATATCCGCAGGTTCACCATTGACCTAGCTCTGTATACACACACGTTCAATGTATACAATTCAATTGTACATACACACACACTTTCACAAAAGGAAAAGTGTGTATACCTTGGAGAACTATGTTTCTGGTCCAAAGTATTTGGTCCATGTTATTTTGATCGATGGTGTTGGCCCAAGGTATCTAGTCTGAGGTATTGACCCTAGGTATTTGGTCCAAGGTATTGGTCCTAAGTGGTTTTGATCCATGGTATTGAGAAAGGCCTAAAACTATAAAAGGAGGAGAAGGTCGTTAGGCCAAGGTGTGCAAGTATCAAATATCTGATGAAGTGTGAGATCTAGTATGCACGTTATTGGGTGATGGTGCAATGTTGGATCTAAACTAACAATGCACCTTAGCGGATGATGAGGGACTAGATCTAATGGTGGATCGGGATCTTAAGGCATAAAATGAACTATCATTATGTGTTTTTTCTCATGAATATTCTAGATATGAATACTGACGCATATATTATTCTGTAAATGATATGATTTGGGTATAACTACTATCCAGAATAGCTGCAAAATTATGAATTAATATTTACATATGTATACGATATTTGGTTTTGAGAAAAGCGCTTATACAAGCAGGATAGACACATGAAAGTAGCGTATACCTTATAAAATATGTTTTAGTTCCTGTTGTTTGCTGTTGCACAGTTCTGGGTTCTGGTTACTTTATTCTAAATGATCAGATTGATGGGTTGTCAAAGTGATTGATTAGTTCGGTTGTGGTTGGTTCAAAAGGTGATTGGTTGATGTAGATATATTTGATGATTGAATTACACTTATTATGTTTTTGATGGATCTAGTCTGAAAAACTATGAAACATG
The DNA here is from genome assembly GCA_031772625.1 of Pinus tabuliformis. Taxonomy (NCBI): domain Eukaryota; kingdom Viridiplantae; phylum Streptophyta; class Pinopsida; order Pinales; family Pinaceae; genus Pinus; species Pinus tabuliformis. The sequence goes on along the minus strand of CM062818.1, from coordinate 1,139,659,502 downwards.
GTCCCTGGAGGAAGAGAGAAGGTCATAGCCTTCTATAGGTCGGTGCCTATGTACCAGCAAACATATTGTCTAGTACAAGAGCTAGGGGGTTGTAGCTCCCTTCCAGTAGTAGCTAGAAAACGAGAGAAGGTTGCAGGCTTCCACAGGTAGAAGCTTGTGTAGTGGAATAAGTCTGCACCAATAGAAAATTATAAACAAAATTTTATTCTTATTAAAGAAGATAGAGACAACAACAGTAGGTGGTTTTTACCCACATTTGGTTTCCACCTTATATCTTGGTGTTCATGTGTGATGCTTATGTTTTATTCACTTTTACTACACTATCTAATTTATATCTGACATACTGGTTAAAGTTCAATAGATGATAAATAGGGTAAATCAAAAGTTCTCTGAATATACGATGGTTTCTTTAATAACAGATGCGCGTACACACTGGTTCACTTAGTTAATGTAGCGTATACAAATATGCCTATGGAAATGAAAAATTATTGAGTTACTAATACTGATTCACCCCCCCTCCCCCAGCATTATTTACAACAATTCGTATCAGAACAGGTCCTTCTAAAGAAGCTTGATCGCTTGAAGGAAGATCCATCATCATGAGTAATGAAGAAAGAGAGAGGTCCATTACATTGCTAATCTTTGATGGGAGCAACTTTTTTTATTGGAAGATAAGAACCACAACCTACCTTCAATCACTTGGAACAGATGTCTGGGAAATCGTGGAAGGAGGATATACATTTCCATCAGCAATTCCTACAGATACGGAAGGTAAAAAGCAATATGAAACCAATGCCAAGGCTGCAAATACATTATTGGGAAGTCTGTCACAATCAGAGTTTGTCAAAGTTATGCAGCTCAAGTCAGCCAAAGAAATATGGGACAAAATCATTCTATGAAAGGAGACTCTTAGGTAAAACGTGCTAAACTGAAAACTCTCAGAATTTAATATGAAACTCTTAAGATGCACAATGATGAAAGTATTGCTAGTTACTTCTTACATATAGATGAGGTTGTTTGTTGGGTCCCTATAATACTAGTGATTACCCCATTACGATTGTAGTTATACCCCTTATTTATATTGTTGTGCCCCTATTACCCCCATATTGTTATTTCTGTGCCCCATAGAATCCCTCTGTTGTTATTTTTGTGGCTTTATATTATTATTGTTAGGTCGGCTGGATGATATTATTACTCCTTAGACTCCTATATATAGAAAGGAGGTTTTGTCATTTGAATCATACAAGAATTCTTCATTTATGTAATGTAAAGGAGGTTTCCCCCTCGAAGAAGCTAAATTCTAAGGCGTTGACCTATCTTTTCTATCTCTTCTTGAGCTGGTTTCATAACATTTGGTATCAAAGCTTTGGATTCTAGGGTTTCTGCTCCAAACAGGTCATCGTGGCATTTTCACTATAACTTTGTTCTGCAACGTTTCAGAAGTCGCAAGAAAAACCCATTTGAGAAGAAATCGCGCTGAACCTTGGGTCCGAATTTCAGAGCTTTTCGCGCAATATTTGTGGAGACATGATCCGAGGAAGTTGGTCATTTTGCAGACTCCTGAATTACATTCAAAACAGGTGACCTGTGGAAAATCGTCATAACTTTCTCTATGGGGATCAGATTGAAATTTCATAAGAAGGTACAGAAAGAGGATGGACTGTAGTTTCTTGTATATATTTTTCAAAACCAAAGATCGAAAATTTTACACGTGGCACCTCATACAAGTTCGCTCTTCTGGAAAGGTCTATAATCAGGTCATCTTCGGAGATTGTGCATAACTCTTTCTTGAAGAATCCAATTTGGATCATACTAGTGGCATTGGAAAGAGGACATAGAGGGGTACTACAAATAGCAATTTCAGAACTTAAATATCTGCAATTATAGAGTTACAGTCGTTTCAAGATCAAGGTCCTAAAATCAAGAAAAAGCAAGATGAGGAAGTTTGATGGCAAGGATCCAATAAATTGGATACTCAGATGGAGCAATGTTTTGATCTACATGGTGTACCACTGTTACAAAAGGTATGTATTGCATCTTCATATTTAGAACTAGATCAATTTTTATGGTATAAAGGGCTTTGTTCCTGTAAACAACTTGTTACGTGGTCAATTCTCACGGAGGAAATAACAACACATTATGAGTATACAAAGAGCAACACCTTCTTTAGAGCAACACCACAACAACTGGAAAGAGTAAAAGGGCTTTGTGACATATTGGAAAGTAAAATTATGGCAACAAGGAAGTCTACTACTGACAACTATAAAGATGGAAGTGTTGTTTCTCCTAGCCTTCCACAACCTACAAGGGTTACGCCACAACAATTGGAAGAAAAAAGAGAAAAAGGGCTTTGTTACAATTGTGATAGAAAATGCACTAACGGTCATAAGTGTGCTGAGAAGAAATTATTTTACATAGAATATGAAGAGGAGGAAGAAAAGGATCAAGAAACATCGAAAGAAGAAGATATACACCAGGACCCCACCCCAGAGAAAGAAGAAATGAATCAGACCATATCTTGTAAAGCATTGGCAAGAATTACCACTCCTCAAAATCTCAAGATAGAAGGACATATCAAGAAGAAAATGGTGCAAGAAGTGAAATATCACACCGAGAAAGAAGAAATGAATCTAACCATATCTTGTAATTCATTGGTCGAAATTACTACGCCTCAAACTATCAAGATAGAAGGATATATCAAAAAGAAAAATGTTCAAGAAGTGAAAGATCACATCAAGCATCAAAAAAAAGTCCTCCAACTCTTAAAGGATAACCTCGTGTTGGCACAAAATAGAATGAAACAACAGGCAAATCAACATCGCAGTGAAAGAAGTTTTGATGTAGGTGATTGGGTATTCCTATGGCTACAACCATATAATCAAATGTCCCTAAAGCAAGCTAAGAAGGATAATAAATTATCACCAAAGTATTATGGTCCATACAAGGTGTTGAAAAAGATTGGTACTATGGCATACAAATTGGAGCTTCCTGCAGCTTCTCGATTGCACCCAGTTTTCCATGTTTCATGTTTAAAGAAGGCTATAGGCGACAAGCTCCCAGTTCAAACAAGATTGCCAGAACTTGACGAGGAAGGAAAAATTATATTGGAACTGGAAGCAGTCACAGAAATAAGAACTCGGCAGCTACGAAATCGATCAATTTCAGAGTATCTTATCAAGTGGAAGAACTTATCCGCTGAAGATTCCACATGGGAGGATGAGAATTTTATGCAGAAGTATCTAGAACTACTCAAGCGTTGAGGACAACACTTTTTTGAAGGAGAGCGGCATGTTGGGTCCCTATAATACTAGTGATTACCGCATTACTATTGTAGTTATACCCCTTATTTATATTTTTGTGCCACTATCACCCCCATATTGTTATTTCTGTGCCCCATAGAATCCCTCTATTGTTATTTTTGTGGCTTTATATTATTATTGTTAGGTTACCTGGATTATATTGTGACTCCTTAGACTCCTATATATAGAAAGGAGGTTTTGTCATTTGAATCATCCAAGAATTGTTCATTTATGTAATGTAAAGGAGGTTGCCACCTCGAAGAGGTTGAATTCTAAGGCGTTGACCTATCTTCTCTATCTTTTATTGAGCTGGTTTCATAACATTGTTAATTTCATGAAAAATCTAGGTCAAGAGATAAAGGAAGTTACCTTAGTTGAGAAAGTTTTAAGGTCCTTGTCTACTAAATTCGAATCAAAAGTATTTGTCATAGAAGAAAAATAAGATCTATAGACTATTACTATGACACAACTTCACAGAATCTTAATTGCCTTTGAGATGAGAAAAGGAGGCCCATCAGATATGAGAGAAGCCACATATAAAGCTTCAACAAAAAGAAAAGAAGAAATCAATGAATTAGAACATATTTCAGAAGAAGAATATGAAGTAAACTTTGTCAAGAAGCTTCAACAGGGTTCTGGAAGATTTAGAGGTAAACTACCTTTCAAATGCTTTGCCTGTGGTAGAGTCAATCATTATGCTGCCAAATGTCCTCATAAAGATAAATATGATAAAGGAATCTTCAAAATGGAATAGAAAACAAAGTGTAAGTAAAAAGAGCTACTATATTCATGAAGATAGTAATGGATTATCAAATAGTGATGAAGATGAAAATGGTAATGACTATAGACCTCTAATTGCTTATGAAGATGATAATTTTTTGGATGCTTTAGAAGAAGATGAACTTCATGAAAAAAATTTTAAACTCAAAATATGTTAAGAAAAGAATATTATTATAGATACCTTGACATATCAAATTGTTCAAGGAGAAAAACACAATGAAAAACTAGAATGTGAAATTGTGGGTCTAAGAAAGGATCTTGAAAAAACAAAATCTCTCAATCTTTGATTTGCTAAAGGATCAGAAACCTTAAATGAAATTATCAAAGTGTAGTGTTCTCCTCTGATAAAGACAAGTGCTGGATATACTGAAGAAGCACCTCAATCGCAGAAGTCGTCAACCTCCACTAAAAGCTATCTTGATGTAGTAAACAACAGTGAAGAGTATGACAATCATCAGCAAAGGCATAAGGCAGATCACCAGGTAAATCAGGATCAGTTTTCCCCAAGGATAAACAGAAGTCACAACCAACCTCAGGTAAATCATACTCAATTTGTTTCAAAGATGAGTAGAAACTACCATCACCAGAACAATAGAATCGATAATTGCAGGAACTTCTTCAATGGTCGATGTTTCTCACGTCATAATTTTGGACACAAAGCTGCTCAATGGTCGATGTTTCTCACGTCATAATTTTGGAGACAAAGCTACTCAATGTGTTGCTTACAAAACCATCATGACTAGAGAAGCATGAAATCAAGGGAATGTGACAAGGATCAAGAAAAGTTCCTATAATAAATTTTCTCTTCTTGAAAATGAAATATAATGCTCAATCTGTAACAACTTTGGGGATGAAGAATCTGAATTCAGGTGTAAATTTCGGCAAATATCTCAAAAGGAGAAAACTCCATTAAATCCAAAAATATGGAGAAAGAAAGAACCACAACCAGAAAGATGTGGTATAGCCTTGTATGCAAAAGGAAAACAAAACTAGTGGTACATCGACAGTGGATGCTCAAATCTCATGACAGGTGACAAAAAAAACTACACTCATATAATGCCTTAGAAAAGGAAAAGAATGTTTCATTTGGAAATGACACTCCTGCTATCATGAAAGGTAAAGGCTCTATTTTCTCAAAAGGAAAAGTTAAAGTTGGGAATGTTATGTATGTTGATGGTTTAAAGCATAACCTATTGAGTATGAGTCAAATGTGTGATCAAAGAAATTAAGTGGTGTTTCAATCAAATGGATGTGTTGTTCATGAGCTTGATACAGGAGAAACAATGATCAAAGGTACAAGAACTCCAAACAACCTATACATACTCAAGGGAGGACAAAAAAAATGTTATCTAAGAAAAAATGATGAAAACTTGCTATGGCACATAAGATTGGGACATCTAAGCTTTTCTCAAATAAGAAAAGCATGCAGATTCCAGGTTTTTCATGATCTTCTAGATATCAACATTCCTGAAAATACTATATGAAAATCATGTCAATTCGGTAAGCAAACCAGAAGTCACTTCGTCGAAAAGGAAGGGTCAGCTAATAAGCCTCTTGAGCTTTTTCATAGTAATTTATGCAGACCATCCAGGAAGAAGTCACCTCATGGAGAAGAATACTTTATATTATTCATTGATGATTTTCTAGAATGTGCTGGATAGGTTTTCTAAACCATAAAGATAAAGAATTTAGTTCAAAGCCTTCAAAGGTTTGGTTAAAAATGAATCAGATCACAAAATCAAATGCCTCAGATCTGATTGAGGAGGGGAATTTACGTCGGATGAATTCTTTGACTTTTGTGAACAACATGGAATGAAATGGTAGTTCTCCACCACAAGGACTCCTCAAACAAATGGAGTGGTAGAAAGCATGAACAAAACTGTTCAATAAATGGCTCGAGCTATGCTAGATGAATCTGGAACTCCTGCAACCTTTTGGGGTGAAGCTACATTCGACACCATCACTATTCTCAACCAAGCAAATGTTCGAGTAAGCAGCACTAAAACTCCACATGAACTTTTGTATGGTAAGACTCCTACTGCAAAATACTTCAAAGTTTTTGGAAGTAAATGTTACATCAAAAGGACTGATGAAAAACTTGGTAATTTTGAACCCAGAACGGATGAAGGTATTCTTCTTAGCTACTCTTCCCGAAGTAAAGGATATAAATGTTATAATAAAAGACTTGGGAAAATCATTGAAAGTATTGATGTTCTGATTGATGAAGCATGCAAAAATCCAAAAAACATAAAAACCGAAGATTATGACACTGAAGAAGATGAGGATCATTTTCGCACATCAAATCACACTGATTCTGAAGAAGAAGCCAATGAAACACCAGAAGAAGAGATAGCAATAGAAGAAAAGTCTCTGTCTAGCTATGTTCAGAAAAATCATCTAGAAACTCAAATTTTAGGGGGAAATGGGGTAGATATGCAGACAACAAGAACTATTACAAAAGCCTCAAGCTATCTAGCATTACTATCTTCCATCAAACCTTAAAATGTAAATGAAGCATGCAAACATAAATGTTGGGTCAAGTCCATGAATGAAGAACTTGAGCAAATTGAAAACAATAATACTTGGAAACTAGTTCCTAGACCTCATGATGAAAATATCATAGGAACTAAATGGATATTCAAAAACAAGCTGAATGAAAATGGAGAAGGTATTAGAAATGAGGCCAGACTTGTTTGTAAAGGATACTCTCAAAAGGAAGTTATAGATTTTGAAGAAACTTTTGCACCTGTTGCTAGACATGAAGCCATAAGAATGCTTCTTGCTCTTTCTAGTTTTCAGAAATTCAAAGTATACCAAATGGATGTAAAATATGCCTTCGTTAATGGAGACTTAGAAGAAGAAGTCTATATTGAACAACCACAAGGATTCATTCTTGGAAATGATGCAAAACTTGTATGCAGACTCAGCAACGTTCTCTATGGTCTAAAAGAAGCTCCAAGGGCCTGGTACTATTATCTTGACAAATATCTCCACCAACAGGGTCTTTCAAAGGGATCAACAGATAGTAGTCTATATACAAATATTGACAATGATAAATTGCTAATAATTTTTGTTTATCTTGATGATATAATTTTTTGTAGCAATGAATAATTCATGAGTCAAAATTTTTCTTCAGTAATCCAGCAAGAATTTGAAATTTCCTTGCTTGGTGAGCTTACCTATTTTCATGGTCTACAAGTTCAACAAAATAAAGATGGTATTTTTTTGCCACAAACCAAATATCTCAAACAGATCTTGAAAAAGTACGACATGGAAGATTCTAAACCAGTATGTACCCCAATGCTAACAGGATGCAGTCTCAGCTCAAATGATGAATCAACAGCAGTACATCAACCAACTTACAGATCCATGATTGGTAGTCTGCTTTATCTAACAGGGACATGACTTAAAATCATGCATGCAGTAGGAATAGTTGGAAGATTCCAAGCAAATCCAAAGGAATCATACATTTAGGCAATCAAAAGGATTTTCAAATATCTTCAAGGAACATAGAACTTTGGTTTATGGTATCCTAGAGATACATATCTTACACTTCATCCATATACAAATGCAGATTGGGCAAGAAGTGTTGATGACAGAAAAAGCACTAGTGGTGGTGCTTTCTATATGGGTTCCAGGTTAGTGTCTTGGTTTAACAAGAAACAAAGTTCAATTGCATTATCTACAGCCGAAACAGAATACATGGTTGTTGCGTCTTGTTGCACACAACTACTTTGGATGATGCAAACCTTACAAGACATTCAGATCACATGTACTCCACCCATCTCCACTCTATGTGATAATACAAGTGCCAACAGTGTTTAAAAGAGTCTAGTCATGCACTCCAAGACCAAGCACATACCCATCAAATTTGATTTTCTACATGAACAAGTGGTTGAAAAAAAGGTCAAATTGGAGTATGTTCCCTCCAAAGAATAGGCTGCTGATATATTCACTAAACCACTACCCAGAGAGAAATTTGAATATCTTAGACAAAAGTTGGGAGTAGTTGCTGCATCATCCTACTGTAAAATCCCATTTTTTTAGAGAAAGGTTGTTATATGTGAGTTTCATGAAGGATAGTCACGTATATGTTGGTTTGAAGAAAAACAATGGTCTAGACTCATAAAAAAAAGGGGGGTATGCTATGGTTCCGTCAATTATATGCTCTATTTGATGATGGTTACAATCTGCTAATAACATGTGGAAATATATTGGTCCTCATAAAGTTGTTGATAACTTGATGCATATCTGATTGATGATGATGTTTTCATATCTCTTACTGACATATTCAATGATGAGATCTGACAATGAACATGAGGAACAAGTTCAGGGGGAGAACAAGGTATGCTTCTAATAAAGCATTGTTGGCATTATGTCTAGAAGTCTTCGGTACCTAATCAATGATGATGAGTTGTTACTTTATTATCGTAGGTTGACACTCACATATTTTGATTATCATGGTTGAAGATATGGGATGTTCCCTAGTGATGATATAATGAAGGTTCTTGTGGAAAGATCAAGCAGTTCTTGATAATGTTGTCTATGGTGTTTTCACATACATATGATATGATGTGCATGATTTTGTGCTACCGCTTGGAGATATGACATATGCTTTGTTGATTCATGGAAGGTTATGATAACGGAATGTAGCAAGTTGATATTTACGAGATCAAGAGGATGAGTTGATATATGCTCACATACTTTGACACAGGTTGATGATATTTTGGGAACTAATGATGGACATATACAAGTTGCTGGTCTGGATGCTATTGACAGATGCTACTGATGATACAGATCATATGATAGTTGTTGATGACTATCATTGTATTGTTTAAGCTATTTGGTCTCTATTATATATGTCATGCATATCATTTAATGTAAAGGTCATGAAAATACCTAATTTGTAACCCCACTATGCATGGGATGGATGATGTAATGTTTCTTGTTTTTGTCATGTATAAACAATTTGTATATCCCCACTTGGTTGGGTGGATGAGTCAAATTTGGTATATCCCCACCTGGTTGGGAGATGGATGTATGTATGAATCATTGGTGATAAGAAGGTCATTGGTATAGATTCATGTTCTTGTTTTAGAAAATATTTTTGTAGACTTTTCTTGTGCTCAGGGAGAGCATGGACCCGATCATGGGAGCCTAATCAGTACACTTGAGCATATCAGAAATTTTAGCCTCTACTCAGAGGTAGCATGACCCTTTTCCCTTAATGTCAAAGGGGTAGAGTGACTTCATGTGGTTGCTTCCATCAAGTACAAAGGAGGAGATTGTTGGCATTATGATACGAGTATTATCCTTGATGGCAACTCACTCAGATGAAAGATCATAGTATAGTAGGTGAACAACAAAGAATTACATATCAGTCTTCACAGAATGAAGAAAGATAGGTATACGCATGTTCATCATTGACCAAGCTTCGTATACATGCAGGTTCACTGTATACAAGTCACGTATACATACACACACACTTTCATAGGAGGAAAAGTGTGTATACCTTGGAAAACTAAGTTTTTGGTCCGAAGTATTTGGTCCATGGTATTTTGATCCATGGTATTGGTCAAAGGTATCTAATCTGAGGTATTGACCCTAGGTATTTGGTCCAAGGTATTTTTCCTAAGTGGTTTTGGTACATGGTGTTATAGACATTTTTGTGCCTTACAACTCCAAGCATGAAATTTCCATAAAAAAAGGGCTCCTAAGTCCCTAAAGGTGTTGTTTTAACCCCTAAAGGAACAAGGTCAATAGATTACAGCTTCTCCCAGAAGTTCTCCACCAGAAACTGCTCAGAATAGGTCAAAACAGGATCATTTCAGCTGCTCCACTGACTAGGTGCGTTGCATTACACCTAAATACATTGTGAGGGTGCATTGCATTTCAAAAGTCCCTTCTGTGGGGTGCGATGGGCGAGAAATGACAAATGGCAGTGTCATTCCGCGAGGTGGAGAGACAATGGAAGCTTCCAGAATCTTCTCCTATGACACTTGCCTCACTGAATTCGACCAAGGATGAGTAAGAGGCCTTCAGTCTCCAAGTGGAAGCAAGAATTGAAAGAGAGAAGACAATAATCAAATCACAAGCTGACTCATCCTCCTTACAGATATCTATATATGGATCCCTCATCCCAGAGATCCAGAGGCTGGAATTTTGCATATTGTAAGGAATTGTTGTTGGTTTTTTGAGACAAACATCAGATTGTTGGGTGATCTATGCTTTGTTTGAGGTGAAGAGGGGCTTCTTTGCTGGGAGGTTGATGCTGGGTCAGGAACCACTGGTTGTAACTCCTCCTGGATCTTTTCTTGTTTATCAATAAAAGCTATTTGAATTTTCCTACATGCTTTTGTATCATTGATGCTTGTTACATTTGTATGGTTAACTTAAATCTGATCCTAAGTTGTTTATGAATATAGATCCATGTCTTTGTATAGTGTTCTTCTTCTGTGATCTTACAGGTACTTTGTGAAGCTGGGCAAGTGAGGGAGCAGATAGCTGGAGACTATCAAAGAAGAGAGGGATTGGATCAAAGGATTAGCGGAAGACACAGGTTAGTTCTTTCTATTCCTCTCTATCTATAGTTCATAAAGGAAATACAAAAGTAGTTTTTCTCTGTTTGTTTCTAAGGCAGCTGTCACACCTTAGTGGGATAGAGCAGTTCTAAATAGACACTTTTCCCTGTAACAAAATGGTGACTCCGCTGGGGATCTAATTAGTTTGTTTTTTTATCATTCTTTGTTTGTTTGTTTCATAAACTTATAAGTGGCATTCGAACTACATTTGCCATAACAAATGCAAAGTAGACATCTGCTGCTTCAATCCATTCACTGGATCTATTTATGATTGGAACAACTGATTCATAAAATATCTGATTGCCCTTGTGATATCTCTTAGATCCTCCTTAGATATACCCCTGATTGTTGAATTACTGATTGCTTTTTACTCGGCCAAAAACCAAATACTGAACTGAAAACTGTGACCCGGAACCCAGACAGAGTCTCGTTTCTGGCCCAGGGCAGGTACTGTTAAGAGATCCTGAATTTCAGCGCACTTCCCGAAAGGGAAACCTGCGCTGCATTTCAGATTCTCTGTGTTACAGGTGCGCTGATCAGACTAGCCCTGTGCCGCTGTGGTTCTTGTGCTTCATTCTTTCCAGTTCTATCTTTGAATTTTGCTGCCTGTGATTAGTATATGTCTCTTTGAAACCCCTTTTCCTTGCTGTTATTCCGCCTCCTTTGTACAAAAGAACTGTAGATGTTTTTGTGTGTTTGTTGAGTCATTTACAGTTCTCCTTAGCAAAAGTAGCATAATCGTACTGTCGTCCTTTGATTTGAATCTGTCGTAAGTATCGATTTCAATCGTAGGAAAGAGTTTGATTGCTGTTGATGGTTGATTATCCTATTACTATTGCTTTTGGTATGAATTTGTGATTTTCTAGTGTCAAAAACAAGTATTCATTTCAAAATCGTAAGGTGTCGTAATCGTCTCTATCTTTTGATTTTGAAAAGAAGCTTGTTTGTGTTTGTCGCTTGAAAACAAATTCAGATTTGTGCATCAACTTTCTTTTTAGCATCCATATACTAAGAAAGTCGAAAACAAATACATGCATGTGCATTTGCATATAGACAGTCTGTTTGGCTTGATTTAGGAAAGTGCATTTACAGTGTGCTCTTTGTTCTTTGTGAAAAGATTTTGTCTTTCTTTTCCCTGATAGCTAGGATTTTCATTACATAAAAGAGATAAAAAGTTTGTTTATCATCTTTAGATTGCAATTTAGGAATTACATCTACATCTCGTGGTGAACCAAAAGGCAAACTTCATAAGCAAGATCAACTTAAAAAAAATTCAATGAATCTAACAACGCTTTAGAACTTAATGCACAACATTTAGAGGTCTAGGCCAGAGACGTATTCTGGCGTCATAAAGCGTGGTAACTGTTGTTCTCACTGTTGGTTGGGTGATTCCTCCACTTTGAGACGATAAGTGCCAGTACGGACTTGTGCTCCCACGTACCATCGAGTATATTTTGGGAGACCCCTATAGGCTTAAATCCTTTATCCATAGGAAGCCGTGTCTGCTGCCCTATCGATCGCAATGCACTGAACACAGCATTCGGGAAGATTGACTGCTGTACCGTAAAAAGTATTCTGCAGTTTTGCGATTGGTTTGGTACTCCCTCTACCTAGACTTCCAGAGCAGTCCCTTTCGTTCCTTTTCAGACTCCTTAACGGAAAATGTCCATCTGAGCACTTGTCACTTCAGGATCATTAAAAATCAAAGGAGACTAGAGTCATCTTTTGTTTTTTCTCGACTCTTAAAAACTGAAAAAACAAGTTGTGTCAAAGCGTCTAAAATTCATTTAATTCAGAAACATACTTCCCCTTTATTTTAGTTGATCGAGTAATCCGTAATCGTGGAAGAAAGTCAATTGAAACCCCGTCGTTCGTGGAGGCTTACGAGTCAACCATCTTTGTCTCCGGAATCGAAGCCAGTACGGACAAAGCGAACTCATTTAACTGGTTCCAAATCTCCTATTAAAGTTAGAACAAGTGTTCCAACGACATCAGAGACTCCGGTTACTCCAAACATTTCTGGAATCCCTGCCTCTACAGAAGAAGTTCAACAGCCACAGAGGGACAGTGATACTAATCCTAGTCTGAGACTAAACACTTGTGTTACCGAACCAGTTCCATATACAACCAATTCGGAGAGTCTTACTCTTCAAACATCTATCGCTGCTGATTCCATACCTTCTTCGGCACCAGAAATATTCTACGGACCTAATAGTCTTCCCCTTCCACCTCGTCTGATTGCCATAGAAGAAATTGTAGAAGATCCTCCAACAACTACTCCAACGCAATTTGGAGTCAGGATCACTCTATATCCTTCTTCATCAGAAGTTAGTCTACCACCAGCAGAAGATCCTATAGAATCGCTAGGTAATCTTTTGGATAGACTACAAATGTCTGAACAACCGTCAACATGTAGGACTGTGTTGTCTGACACAGCGATGACAGAACTCCCTGCTATCACTCCGACAATGTTCGCCGGTATACCATTTGTCCCGACTAGCTCTCAACCGCTAGAAGGAGCCCACTTAGGGGCTACTTCAACAGTATGGTCTGTTCCTGTTTGTTCATCTGGAATAATATCCGGAAACTCTTACGTTGAGTCTCAAAAAATTGATCCATTTGGAGGTCAATTTGGGCAGTCCGGCCCCCAAGGGCAAACCATTCCCTTGAGTTCTGGATTACCACCGTATGGGGGGCAGTATACCCTTTCATTATCCCCTCCAGGAGGATATCCATACGTGAGTTCACAACAACATTTAAGTTATACTGGAATTACCTCAAGCGGCTGGGTACCAATACTACCTCAACAACCAAGAGTTGTATATTCGATACCACAATGCTTACCTACGTCAAACATACCAACTACGCCAGCTATTGTGACGGTGTCACAAGTTCAAGCACTGCCTTTTGTATGCCAACCTCAGGTTTCTCAGGTTGTAATGCAACAGCCCCTTGACCCTGCGACTCAACCACAGTCGCCGACTGGTGGAATGACACAGGTTCAGACAGGTACAATTACCCCTCATCTTCGTCAAACTGTTAGTATCGGTCAACAGCACATGGCCTCACAACCATGGCTAGTACAATACCAACAACCGCAATTCCAACAAGTATACCAAGGTTCTGGCAACAAATCTTTGCTAATAGTGGGCAGTCGTACATTCAAAACAGTCAAAATCAACCATTTTACAATGGTCATGTCCACCAACCTTACCAAACATACCAGCATCAGATGCATTATGCCGGTATGCAAAGACCAACTACTCAGACAATCCCATCTTATCCTGGGTATGCTTCACCTAACCTAAATCAATAGTTACCCTTTGTGGCAACTTTAGAGTTACCTGATTTAAATCAGTTAACAAACAATCCAATCGCTTACCCACCTTGGTGGCCAGCGATTCCGCATAAACTTCCATCAGATATTCCTAAATTTAATGGAAATCCGGGTGAAGATCCATCGAATCACATGATGACCTTTCATCTATGGTGTTCATCGAGCACCTTAAATGATGATTCAATAAGACTTCGCCTCTTTCAGAGGACGTTAACGGGTCCGGCGGCAAAATGGTACATCGAATTGCCTAGAGCTTCGTTCGACAACTTCAGTACCTTAGCCACAACCTTTTTAACCCATTTTCAGTTACCAATAAGGTACGAAACGGGAATAGAACTTCTTACCAACTTCAAACAGAAAATAGCCACTCACATATCTGATCATATACATGAGTGGCAATGTCGTCGTAGGATGGTAAAAACGTACGTCCCCGATCAGCTCTTAGCTGAATGGTTTATCAAGTCATTACTGCCTTCCATCACAGAAGATGTGGAAAAGGGGGGAGTCGTAACAGAAGAGCAAGTTATCGCTCATGCGCAATATCTGGACTTAATTTACACTCAGTCCGGCATGCTCTATGATAAAATACCTGACGCCCCTAGACCGGAATTCTCAATTCCTCCTCCTCCTAAATCGAACAATGACTCTCATACCGGCGATGGCGTGATTGGCACAACATACATGAAATCGACTAAGGCTACATCCAAAAAAGCCCGTAAGATTTCCAGTCAAAATGCAAAGGATGAGCTTCTTGCTTCGGAAGTAAATGCCGTATCGACAGATAAAGGCAAAGAAACCAAACAACCAGGGAGCAAGAAGAAAGGCAAAGGGAAGAAGAAGAAACAGGAGGAATCATCACCTGAAAAATCTTCTTCAAACTCTCCTGGAGATAGGAAACCAAAAAATCCATGTCTCATATGCGATGAGGATCATAGGACCACAGACTGTCCACGAAGAGCTGAGGTTAAAAAATTCTTCAAGAATTCGAAAACCTCCGCAGTGTTAACCGATCCGTTTCCAAATCCAGGAACAAATCTGGTTGAAAGTGAAAATGCTTCCCCGTCTCAAGTGCTAATGTTATCGGTTTCAAAACAGCAAAATGATGCTTTGATATCGACAAGAAACAAAGATTATGGGAATCCACAGCTGTCGAACAACAAGGATAAAGATCAACCTAGTAGTTCGACAACAACTTCGACGGAAGTTGTGCCACCCATCATTCCTGAATTGACAATAAAACCGCCAAAGGGAGTAGTACACAAGTCGACGTTTAATCCCCGCGCTAGAGCGGCACAACATTATAATATAGTGGAAGATTTGGCACAATCGCCATCCGCTATGTCGACTCTTGAAGTACTACAAAATTTCCCCTCCCAAAGGCAGGCTTTATTATCAGCCATTGGTGGGATAGACCCAAAGGATTCCAATCTTTTATCCTTCGATCATAAAGGATACGATCCTCAATTACCAGCTCAACTAGCTTTCCTTGTTCAAGTGAAAACCCTCAACAAAACCGTTCATCAAACAATTATTGATGAGGGAGCATCGACATGCATTATGTCGATGAGTTGCTGGAAAACTTTAGGATCTCCAACCTTGTCGCGATCTTCGAAAACATTAAAAGCATTCGACGAAAGGACATATACCCCATATGGTATTCTAAGTAACTTGAAAGTTGAACTAGGAGGGAAAACGATAGAAATAGATGTTGAAGTAATCGATGGAAATCTTGATTACAACATCCTACTAGGAAGGCCATGGATATATGCTATGGCGGCTGTTGTGTCGACCTATTTCAGGAAGATTGCATTTCCCTTTCAAGGAGGGATTACAATCGTTGATAAACAAAACTTCCTCCCCAATGGTTCTCAAGTTACAGGAAGCATTCCCATGATCCATGGAAGCCCTCATTCACTTCAAAATATTGGAGTAGGTCTATTAAAAGATCCTATACTAATGGGAACTTTCACCCTTCCACCTCCAATCAACTTGGCGGAAGTAGCGTCGATAGGAACCTGCAACATGATATCTTCTACAAAGATCTCAGAAAATGATATCGACATGGATCATGCAATGGTTTTGCCCCCAAGCCCAATGGAAATATTGTAGCAATCAATGTTCCTAGCATGGGAGGCAAACCCAAATCAACGCTCGTCAAGCGTTTGGATAGATAGGTCTAGAGAATATGGTACCCCTTCAGACCCTTGGTCGCAAGTGCATGTCACCAACGAAGGAATTCTCCAATCAATGGCAATTGAAGGAGCACCATGGAATGATTCCCACCATCGTTACCTACTTCCGGATTGTGAAGAAGATACTCAATATGACCTTTATCATCCTTCAGTCTTTGATTTCCTATCAAATACTATAAACACGATGGATTCCGAGCGAAACTTGTCCAACATTGAAGAGACTATAGCCATAAATATCTCGACCAAAATAGATGTTGTAGAGAATATTTATGTTGGCAAATGTTGTTCTCCTTTAGAACTGCAAATATATAATGCTCTTTTTCACGAATTCAGAGATGTCTTTGCTTGGTCATACAGTGAAATGCCAGGCATTGACTCGAGTATCATTGAACACGAAATTAAGATGTATCCAGATGTCAAACCAGTACGACAACGGCTAAGGCAGGTGCACCCCAAGAAAGCCGCTGCCATTAAGGCAGAAGTTGAAAAACTTCTCCATGCTGGTTTCATCTACCCGGTTCCTCTAACCGATTGGGTATCGAACATCGTTCCTGTTATGAAAAAACAGGGAACAATTAGAGTGTGCGTCGATTATAGGGATGTAAATCAAGCTTGTCCAAAAGACAACTACCATACACCCTTCATTGACCAGATAATTGATGAATGCGCCGGATGCGAAATCTTTTCATTCATGGATGGATTCTCCGGGTATAATCAAATAAATATCCGCCCACAGGACCAGTCAAAGACTACATTTATTTGTCCGTGGGGCACATTCGCATATCGAAAATTACCCTTTGGTTTAAAGAACGCAGGGGCGACGTTTCAGAGGGCAATGAATTATGCCTTCCATGATATCAAAAGCATCATTCAACCGTACCACGATGACCTTCCGGCTCATTCGCGAAAGCGGACTGATCATCCACAGCATTTAAGAGCGATATTTCTACGTTGCCGACACTACAAGATATGACTCAATCCACACAAATGTGTATTTTGCGTCAGTTCTGGTCGTTTACTCGGCTTTTTAGTCTCCAAGGACGGGATTCGTCTCGACCCATGTAAGGTCCAGGCGATCATAAATTTGCCTCCACCTTCGAATTTGCTTCAGATTCGGAAACTCCAAGGGAAAGCAAACTTTCTGAGGAGGTTCATTCCAAATTACGTCGAACTTGCTAAAGCTTATACACGTCTTTTGAAAAAGGAAGTACCCTTTGTTTGGGATCAGGTTGCGCAAGCTTCCTTTGATGCTTTAAAAGAATCCCTAATGAAAGCATCATTAATGTATGCTCCTGATTATCAAAAAGACTTTAACTTGTATCTGGCTGCAACAGATACGACCATCGCAATGGTTTTAGTTCAAGAAGTCAATGGAATTGAGCATCCTATATATTATTTAAGTAAAAACTTAAATGATATGAAAAGCAAATATTCTTACGTTGAAAAGCTAGTGCTTGCAGCTGTTCAAGCGATACAGAGATTTTGACACTATGTCCTCTTTCAGAAAACTACCATTCTGTCAGATTGCAACCCCATGACTTATATATTGTCGCGACAGTTTCTGGGGGGAAAATACTCAAAATGGATAGCAATCCTACAAGAGTTTGATCTGGAATTTGTAAAATCCAAATCAAAGAAAGCTCTAGTTTTTGCAGAATTATTGTGCGATCTCCGATCGTCGTCCAACGATGACACATCCGAAGAAACAATCATGGACGAAAATTTGTTTCTGATATCCACAAGCAATGAGTGGTATGGGGATATAATCATTTATCTCCAAACACAAAAATATAGGCCCAACACCTCCCACTCTGAACAAAAACATATTTGATACCAAGCAAAAGACTACATGATCGTCGGTGATACACTTTACCGTCGCGGTATCGATACAGTTCTGAGAAGGTGCCTCACCCATGGGGAGGCTGAAAAAAGTCCTGAATGATTGTCATTCAGGCACTTCTGGGGGGCATCAATCTGGATATGCTACAGCGCAAAAAATCTTACGAGCAGGATACTTTTGGCCAACAATGTTCAAAGATTGCATAACCGCAGTCAGAAGTTGCCATGCTTGTCAAATTTTCGATAGCAAAACCAGAAGACCACCCACACCTTTACAGCCAATAGTTGTTGTTGGGTCATTCGCCAAATGGGGCATCGATTTCATGACATGTAACCCCACCTCGATCGGGGGGCATGGGTATATCATAGTCGCAGTTGACTATTTTACCAAATGGGCCGAGGCAATGCCTACATTAGATAATACTGGTGAAACAGCTGCCGTCTTCTTTTTCAATCATGTAGTCGCCAGATTCGGCGTATCATGTAGTCACAGATCATGGATCGCATTTTCGCAATCACATGATGGTCGAATTAGCTGCCAAACTAGGGTTGTCTCGCGACAGCTCTACTCCATATTATCCGCAAGCCAACAGACAAGTTGAAGCAATCAACAAGGTCCTGAAACGCATGCTGCAAAGGATGATTGGAGTTCACAAAAGAAGATGGCACCTAATCCTATACTCAGCTTTGTGGGCTTACCGAACATCGGTAAGGAATGCAACCGGGTTCACACCTTTCCAACTGGTATATGACCTGGAGGCAGTCTTACCAATCCAGTGTGAAATCTCGTCTCTCAAACTCGCAATTGATCTCCTCCCCAGAACGTCAAAAGAAGAGGCTTGTTTCTTGGATTAATCCAATTGGATGAAACCCGTCGTGACGCCGCTTTGGCTAATGAAGCCCATAAGAAACGAGTCAAGGCGTAGTTCGACAAAAATGTCAAACCCCGTGTCTTCTCAGAAGGTGACTTGGTCTTACTTTACGACCAAGAATCCGATGAATTGGGAGCAGGTAAATTTAAGTCTTTAGGGATGGGCCCCTATATTGTTAAACGAGTGTTAGCAAAAGGAGCTTACGAGTTAATGGATTATGACGGAATTCCACTGGTGCAACCTCGTAATGGGTTCTACCTCAAGCATTACTATGCATAATGGTAACCTGTATGCTTTTGTTATGTTTTTGTTTTCGCTAAAGTATTTATTTTGGTCAAGTAATCCACTTTTTACATTTGTTGCAGATGTCAAACCTATTGGAGTCATGTGTTGGATATGCCGACGGAGCGAGTCGTAGTTCGCGGAACCTATCTTCCGCAGCCTGGGCTATTTTTGATCCAAGCGGCGAGTTAGTAAGTTTCAGAGGGGTATGTATTGGTCGATCAACAAATAACATCGCTGAATATAGTGTGTTGATAGAACTTCTCTTTGATGCCATCACACATGGTATACGCCGACTTATTGTCAGGCTAGACTCACAACTCGTAATACTACAACTCACCAGTATCTATTCTGTCTGAAATCCAGCTATTTATCGCATGTTCCTAAGGGTTAAGATTTTGGAAAGACAATTTGATTCTATTCAATATCAACATATTTCCAGAAACTTAAACACATTAACTAACTCATTAGCAAATTATGTGTTAGATAGACATTTGAAACATTTATAAAAAGAAACATACCATCAATGTTTGTATTTGGATCATGTAACTTAACCAAAATAAAACTCCGAAAATCAAAAATATATATAATTGTTTATGGTTTACACATAATGTTCTGTAACCAAGACAAAATCGGTCAAATGACCAAAAAACTCAAAATGCTAGGGGGCACCCTAGTCTAATGATGCTCGTGATAGCAAGTCACAGTCTGTGCAATCATGCGCAAAAGACGAGTCTCCTTTAAGCTCTTTTCAATTGACTCGTAAAATATGAAAATATTGCCGAGTCCTTGGCCTTCCAGCTCGTTAAAGGGACAGGAAGTGCTATCCCTCCTCTAGATTTTAATGTTTTTGGACCTAAGGGATTATTGCACAAAACGATCGAGCGCTTGTTTTATTCGGCTTGTTAAAAGTATCGAAAATTCATCCCTTCTGTATTGTTTTATACTTTTTCGGACTTAAGGGATTAGATGACGAAAAAGGAATTTTGGAGTTTCCTTTACGTTCCTTTTCAGACTCTCTAAAATTGAAAAGGACCGAGTTATCTTTGTCATTAAACTCGTTAAAAAGATTAATAGCGACAAACTTGTCTTTAGACGAGAACGAGTTTCACTATCACTAGGCTCGTTAAAACATAGCGATGGGTTTGCCCGAAGGGAAAATTATAGAACAAGCATATGTTATCCTCCTCAAGCTTGAAAAAAATAAAGAGGTATTGGTCAGCAATGACTGGGGAAAATTGGGAAGAAAACTCAAAGAAACTTTGTTGGTAGCAAGTCGCTCTTGAACATGACACTTCCACTCCGTGTCCGAGTCGGGTTGGGTTGTTTCATTCACCGGTCACATCACCATGGTCACGCCATACCATCCACATTTGGGGTTAATGCTACCAATCCATCACATCAGTGTCGCCGATATGTTCAAGAGAAGTCATCCAGAGAAGTCACCTGTGTCTCACCCACTACCATACATTATACTCCATTCTTTCATGACCGCCACCCTGAACCTTATATCACCAGATCATTTTCACCTCCATTAAAATCATTTGCTCCATTCCGTGTCATTGATGTGGGATTCATTAAGGCCCTCCTGTGACGGATCACTTCTTGTTGACATGAGCTCATTATCCAAGAATTTGATCTAGGAACACCCCATTCAGTACTTTGAAGCTTGCATGACTCAATGGCAAGTTTCTCACTTCCGGCGACAGGTTTACATCAATGGCCTTCGACCGAAATATTTTGCGTGGTGTTCGACGCCAAGTCCTTTATTCACACCACGTGAATTGTACTGCAGTACCTTGAGGATCATTATCATTATCGGTCATTCCTCTCACGCTTGTTAACAGTTTACATCATTGACTGGTAATCAAGCGATGTCTTTCCATGTTCGACTTCAGAACATTTCTCACATGGATCGACTTGTACTTCGAGTGGAGATCAGACGAGATTGAAGACCCCGGATCTAGTTTCATGCATCCAGGCTGCGATATATATTCAAGAAAATAAAGACATTAAATCTACATCATTGCTGCACAGATAATCATCCACTCAAAAGGATGATGACTCTACCAGAATCATCAGTCTACACTCAGACGATTGTCTGTCCTATGTACATGAAAATGGATTTATAAAACTGAGCATCGTAATGCCCGCCTCAGCTAGATCATGAAAATAGTATGAAGATAATGTATTGTATTGTATCTTATTACAGGTCTCCTCCCAGCATTGAAAGAACTTCGGATCCTCATAATAAAGCATTTCACCCGACACCAAAAGGTTAACGGCCTCATACTTTAGGGGGCAACTGTTATAGACATTTCTTTGCCTTACAACTCCAAGCATGAAATGTCCATAAACCAAGGGCTCATAAGTCCCTAAAAGTGTTGTTCTAACCCCTAAAGGAAAAAGGTCAACAGATTACAGCTTCTCCCAGAAGTTCTCCACCAAAAACTGCTCAGAATAGGTCAAAACAGGATCATTTCAGCTGCTCCACTGACTAGGTGCGTTGCATTGCACCTAAATACACTGTGAGGGTGCATTTCATTTCAAAAGTCCCTTCTGTGGGGTGCGATGGGCGAGAAATGACAAATGGCAGTGTCATTCCGTGAGGTGGAGAGACAATGGAAGCTTCCAGAATCTTCTCCTGTGACACTTGCCTCACTGAATTTGACCAAGGATGAGTAAGAGGCCTCCAGTCTCCAAGTGGAAGCAAGAACTGAAAGAGAGAAGACACTAATCATATCACAAGCTGACTCATCCTCCTTACAGATATCTATATATGGATCCCTCATCCCAGAGATCCAGAGGTTGGAATTTTGCATATTGTAAGGAATTGTTGTTGGTTTTTTGAGACAAACATCAGATTTTTGGGTGATCTATGCTTTGTTTGAGGTGAAGAGGGGTTTATTTGCTGGGAGGTTGATGCTGGGTCAGGAACCACTGGTTGTAACTCCTCCTGGATCTTTTCTTGTTTATCAATAAAAACTATTTGAGTTTTCCTCCATGTTTTTGTATCATTGATGCTTGTTACATTTGTATGGTTAACTTAAATCTGATCCTAAGTTGTTTATGAATATAGATCCATGTCTTTGTATAGTGTTCTTCTTCTGTGATCTTACAGGTACTTTGTGAAGCTGGGCAAGTAAGGGAGCAGGTAGCTGGAGACTATCAAAGAAGAGAGGGATTGGATCAAAGGATTAGTGCAAGACACAGGTTAGTTCTTTCTATTCCTCTCTATCTATAGTTCATAAAGGAAATACAAAAGTAGTTTTTCTCTATTTGTTTCTAAGGCAGCTGTCACACCTTAGTGGGATAGAGTAGTTCTAAATAGACACTTTTCCCTGTAACACATGGTATGGAGAAAGGCCTAAAACTATAAAAGTAGTAGAAGATCATTAGGCTAAGGTGTGCAAGTATCGAATATTTATGAAGTGTGAGATCTAGTATGGAGGTTATTGGGTTATAGTGCATTGTTGGATCTGAGCCAAGGCTGAACCTTAGCAGATGATGAGGGACTAGATCTAATGATGGATGGGGATCTTAAGGCGTAAGATGAACTATCGTGATGTATTTTTTCTCATGAATATTCTAGATTTGAATATTGACCCATATATTATTCTGTAAATGATATGATTTGGCTATAACTGAAGTCTAGAATAGCTATAGAATGATGAATTAATATTTATAGATGTATATGCTGGTTGGTTTTGAGAAAAGCACATATACATAGAGGTTAGACACATGAAAGTAGCGTATATCTTATAAAATATGTTTTAGTTGTTGTTGTTTGCTGTTGCAGAGTTATGGGTTCTGGTTTGGGTTTTGGTTACTATATTCTGAATGATCAGATTGATGGGTT
Organism: Pinus tabuliformis; assembly: GCA_031772625.1. Lineage (NCBI taxonomy): Eukaryota > Viridiplantae > Streptophyta > Pinopsida > Pinales > Pinaceae > Pinus > Pinus tabuliformis. Next base: position 1,139,636,461 of record CM062818.1, on the reverse strand, counting down.
GTCAAAGTGATTGATTGATTTGGTTGTTGTTGGTTCAAAAGGTGATTGGTTGATGCAGATATATTTGATGATTGAAATATAGTTATTATTTTGTTGATGGATCCCGTCCGAAAATTTATGAAACGTGGTCCCTTGAGGAAGAGGGAAGGTCATAGCCTTTTGTAGGTTGGCGCCTATGTACCAACAAACAATCATCTAGTACAAGAGCTAGGGGGTTGTAGCTCCCTTTCAGTAGTAGCTAGAAAATGAGAGACGGTTGCAGCCTTCTTCAAGTAGAAGCTTGTGTATTGATATAAGTCTACACCAGTACAAAATTGTAAACATAATTTTCTTATTATTAAAGAAGACAGAGATGACAGCAGCAGGTGGTTTTTACCCACATTGGGTTTCCACCTTATATCCTGGTGTTGAAGTGTGATGCTTATGCTTTATTCTACATTTACTACACGGTCTAATTAATATTTGACATACTGGTTAAAGTTCAGTACATGATAAATTGGATAAATCAAAAATTATCTACATATATGCTAGTTGCTTTAATAACATATGCGTGTATACGCTGGTTCACTTAGCGAAAGTAGCATATACAAATCTGCCTATGGAAATGAAAAATTATTGAGTTTCTAATACTAATTCACCACCCACTCTTAGTATTATTTCCAATGTTTTGGCCTTGATTGTTTAGTGTTTCTTAAATGATTTCTTTATCACTATCAATTCATTGTCAAAGTTAGTATATAGTCGATTAATCTTTGTTTAAAAGAAACTGCCATAAAAGTCTTCATTTTTTTCGAAAGGGAACTGTCGTAAAGTTTTCATTCTTGCAAAGAGATTGATTAGTTGTATGTGCATTAGTTTCCTTTTGTTCATCACAACATTAAGGGAATAGAAAAGAAAAGCTTGCATTGTGCATATTATAGTTTGTGAATGCTTTATAGGAATAGTTAGGGAAACTGCATTAGATGTGAACTTAGCTCTTTGTCAAAGATCTTATTGCTCTATCCCTTTCTATCTAAGGTTTTCATTGTAAAAATTGAATGAAAAGGATGATTATCATAGTAGTTGCATTCTAGGAATTGCAAACATACATCATGCGGTGAACCATGAAAGGAAAATTTCTAAGAATATCAACTTAAAATTCACCTGAATTAACCTAATGGAGCATTGTTGTTGGCTTGATGGGGCCTGACCCGGGTTTAGAAGTTATTTAGCCAAACAAATCTCGAAAATACCAGCCCTTTCAGCAACAGTCCACGGTGCGCGGACTGAGGTCTCACCCGAGGTAGTATGGGAGGGTGCTGGAACCAAGTTTCCGCACCCTAGGGATGTCTTGAAGAGGTCTGGGAAGTTTGCGAACCAATCCTATGCACTTGTGTTGCTTCGCGTAGTCATCTGTCCTTCACAACTAGTGCAACTGCTCCGCGCAGCTCTATACAGAGCATGAAGAGGAATTGTCTAGATCTTTTAGCCCTATTGTGTTATTATTATAGATCTTAACTTAATTATGTGGGCCCAATATTCTCATTAATCATTTAACACTTATAACAAGTGTTTGCTATCATAAATTGTAAAGATGTGCAGAGATATAACAAAAGTATAAAGACACAGTTCTATGAGTAGATGCACAATATTTCAGAATCAACTTATCTTTTATTAATTCTCTGTTCCAGTACAATCCCAACTCCACCCTGCACACCTAGCTGTAGGGGTCCACCCACATAACTATAGAGTATACCAGGCCTCTACATACTCAGTTGCAGAGCCTCTTCCTACTAGTACAACCCAAGACTCAGACTTACAGACTCGAAGTGAATTCCTTATTAAAACCCATATATGACATAAGATCCAAACTAAAAACTCACTTCTACATGTAATCCTCATTCTATTTATACATTCGCATGGTCTGCGAACCATGGGTAGGCGGACACATTCCATATTAAATTAAAATATTTTAGGGTGGACAACCGTAGACTCTCACGCTCCGTGCTCACATTTTGTAGGGTCTTTACGTTACATTGACCAAAACTCGGCTTTAAGCCCCAAAAGCTTGCTATGGGGGATCCGCTGCCCAACGGGCCCCCAACACAATCATCGTGACCCCTCCCGAGTCACTCGGCTGGTGCAGTGATCCTCGCACGGAGTCCATCTGACAACTTATGCGCTTCACTGAAGTCTGCCACATATTCCTCCACTGTCCATTGTATCAGTTGTGTACTACTCTCTGATGCATCATTGTCAGAGGCACCTTATTTCCTTAGCACATATGTATCCTACATCTGGTCCAACTTTCCTTCAATCGTGGTGGTGATCGTGAATGCTTCCTTGAGCCAAGGCTGCATGCATGCTTTAAGCCCAGCTTATTTTTGTCACGCGACATCCACCTATTCCTTTATAGCCTAGGCTTCCCTCATTTTGGCTAATCGCTGAGTAAGGGAGACTGTCTGTGCAGTCCCCCAGACATTGTCATAGGCCTGTTGCAACTCCGGTGCTTCTGCCTCTAAGTGCTGTAGTGTTGGGTCTTCCTGCAGTGAGTTAAGGGTGAAGAGTGACTGATCGAACAATCTCATGCAGTCCTGTACGACGTGCTCTATTGCTTCCAACCCCGATTGAATGGCACGGTGATGCTGCTCTCTGACTTCAGGGGGTGTAGAGGGTTACGCCTTTAGTCGTAGCTCCAAAATCTGCAAGTTCAACTCTAACTGAACCTTTGTGGCCTCCTCTTGGGTCTTGCAAACTCGAGCTACTATTTGGTGAATATTTTCCACTGTGGGGAGTTTCATTGGAAAGACCAACTCTGGTATGCTGCTACAAGGCCCCTCCATGGTCTTTTCCAATCCCTAGGTTTCTGCGACCAGGTTATCACTCTGCAGTCTAAGCTATTCTAAATCTAAATTCTGCTTGATCAAAACTTGGATGGTGTGGCCCTCCCTGGCGCGAAGCTCAGCAGTTACACCATCCTGCAGTTGGTATAGGATTTCCCTGGGAAGGGCAGCGAAAATCAACCCCGAGCCCACTCATGTCACCCTCGGCTTCTGCTAAAACTGTGCCTTCTAGTAACACCAAAATGTTCATTTTGTGGGTGTGCAACATCTGCTCAGCTTCAGATGCACCTTCCACAATGTGCGGTGTCATCATTCCTAGGGGGTCACATTTGTAATTCCTGCAACTGTGCTCTGAGCGCCCCAAACACAGTTTCCTGCTCCACCATTAATTATTTAAGAGCATCCTTAGTGACATCGCGAACTAGTTTTCCACTGTGAAGAAGGTCCCCCTCAGAGGTCTTCGTTGCCTTTGTCTTTCTCCATGTGGTTGGCTTCTCCAGGATGCGTAGCCTATTAAGTTGGGTCAATTTTTGTGTAGGGTTCGTGCATTCCTCTATCTCAGCCTCCCCCTGTATGTCCTGCTCCATGGACATTTCCTAGCCTTCCTCGGTCTCTTTGGTGGGTGTGGTTGTGGTTTCTGCCATCTGCGTTGTAGCTGCTACCTCAGCCGCCTTCTGGTGTGTGGCCGCTTCCTATTGTTAGTGCTTTCTCTTTGCCAGCTTCGTGATGCGCAACTTGGCTTCCTTCTTCCGCTGCTATGATGCGATCTTTTCCAGTTCTACCATGTTTGGGGCCTGCCACTCTAGAGACCATGGCGACATCACATCAAATATTGCATCATCCATTGCAATGAATGGAAGCTTCACCCATGTTCGGGCTGGATCCTTTCACGCTCAGATATACAGATTATTCATATCCGCCTTTAACTCTACCACGCTTTTCAAACTGTTATATATTGTAGGGGATAAGTGTGGCCTGGAGTTGATCCATGTTCAGATGTTCAGCTCCATGAACACCTAGAACACCTTTATCTCGCGAATCCTCGTCGTGTATTTTGTAGCCCAAAGCGAGGTGTACCTCGCGGCCTCAAGTAGGTTCCTCACAATGGTGGGAAACTGGCTATCCTCTTGCAGCTCCCCTGCAACCAACAAGATGGATAAGAGCAACCACGTGTAGTGGAAGATATTACCCTACTCTTGGGCCTCCCTATAATTTGTCAAAAACTCATCGCGGAGAAATTGTGCCCAGTTGAACTGGAACCCCTCTGCGCACTGCTCTGCCAATGCAATTATAGATGATGGCACTTTGTCTGCATGACATTTCCTCATTAGCTTGTTGATTAGAAGCTGGGTGGGTACACACACCGCTTGGTCCTTGATGGTCACTATTACATACCCTCGCTATTTCCTTTCATGGGCAGTGAGGAAATCTGATAAATTAAATCGGTTGTTATCGGAATTGGCTCCTCCAGCCAGAAATACCCATCATGTACAAGGCACAATAGCATCTGGATGAAAAACATTGTGATGGGCATCCATTGGTAGTGGGGTATCCACCACATATGGAGTAACCCAGCCTTCTCCACCCCGCGTATTCATTTTTGTTGCAGTAATTTCCGTGGCCAACTGTGGGAAATTTTCACTGTCTGCAATGTCCCAATCTTCGAACATTATATTACTTACCCATCCCATCAGTGGACCTTCAAACCTTATTTCATCTAGAAGGAGTGGGGTATGGAGCGCACTCTTCTTGGCCTCTAGGTCCTTTGGTATCTTGGTTGTCCCCTTCCATGGGGGGATGTAGGGGGGTAACATTATCACCGAAGGCACTTGGGAGACACTCTCCACCTCATCATCTTGTGGTTCAATTTGGGCGATCAAGGATTTCAAATTTTCCTCCTACTCCTCTGTTTCAAAGGTGACAGCTTTGCCCTTCTCTTCCATTGACAATTTACTAAACCGCGGGTTTTGTGGTGATACATAGACTGGTCCCATTATGTGCTTGTCCTTCTGTGGTTGCAGTGTAGATGGTGACTTAGGAATTTTTGGTTCAGCTGCCGCCTCTACAGGCTCCTCCTACATCACACAGGGCTTTGGGGTAACTTTCGCAAATTGCACTCTAGTTCTCACAGGCATCATTGTCTCTATGGGTGGTAAGGGTGCTTAGTGCTCAATGCTATGTACTGGCTCAAATATTAAACGACCAAGTGTTGGATCGAGGCTACCCCAAGGGATTTTAAAGTATCATTTGAATTTGAATTTGACCATTCCCTCCACTTATGAGTCATTAATACCTTCTTGGCACTAGATAATCGTGAATCTAGCTCTTAATTCCTGTCTTAATGGCCCGCCTGTTGCTCCTTTCTGCCTTAAATTGGACCTCTTGTCATGAATAGTGACATCAACGGTCAGCTTCCAACCGACCCACACAGCAGCACAACCCCTTATGCACGACCACGACACCTTTGACATACTGATCCTGTGCGTAACGTCCTTCCCACACAGATCTCCAACAGACTTGCTTATAGTCCTGTGCTCTCTTTCAACTACTTAGAGTGATGAGACTATGCTTCCTACAGATAGTCAGGTGGTCGCACCGTCGGTGCAGGGCTTCAATTTTCCTGCTAGCTTGGGCTGCGGGTACCCTTCAACCATCCTTGTGTCCATTAGTGCATCACATTCTTCTTTGTATGGTACGCTCCCTTGTTTAGTAAGGTGCGGTCACAACCATGGTAGTAGGGTCGCAACTTCTTCTAATGTAGTAGTAGGGCTGTCCATACTTTTCCCCATCATGGTCAGTTTCTCGGCGTGGCCTACTTACACGACTTTGAAGTTAAGTTTGCTTATTTCTTTGTCCAATTTCATGCTTTTCTTCCTCAAACATGCCCAATCTTTGTCGAGTTCATGAAGTTTCAAGCTTTCTCTCTGAATGGCTTCTTGTAATTACCTAATTCCTTCACCCAGGTCCTCATATCCTAGGCTAACTGTGAGACCTGTGGTCTAGTGATTCTTCTCTGCTCTCCTGGTTTTATTTCTTTTCGTCGGTGTTGGGCTCATTTTTGTAGTCTGTTTTTTGTTATGGCCCTATAGGCCCATCGAACCGCTGGTATGCACAGGTCCAATGAGTTCATATTTCCTGGTGAGCTCTATTCATGATTCCACATAGATTTTTTAATGCCTCGTCATGGAATATTTGTTGCATACATCGCATTCTTTGCTGCCACGTCAGGTTTTTATTTTTGATCCTTATTCTAGCGTATGCTTGCACAGCACACGTCTGCACCTATCGACACAGGTGAGCACACAAACTACTTTTTCATAGTTGCCTGGCTCACGTTCGACATGGAGGACTCCCAAACCATAAGCGCATCCATCTTCTACATTTGCACCAGTTCCCCATAGTCTTTTGATGTGTACTCCACCATCATGTAGTTGTCATGTGCAATGGCCATTCGAGCACACTGTACCACTACTATTCTAGTACTGCACTTTCAAATTTGTCTAAGAATTAATCCACAGTTGTCACCCCATCATATGTTGGAAGTTCCCTTGCTTTTTTCATCACGCACCGCAATGATCTAATCACCAAATTCAGCGTTGTCACTTCGTGTAACCAGTTCTACCGGCGTTCTATTTCTCAATCTGAATCCGAAGTATAGGAACTGTCACACTCCCATGAGATCCTCCCATCTATATTCAAGTTCAGTTCATGTTGGTCTTGCAGTGTTATCTGGTAAATGCAATCTAGCTCATCGTCGTTGTCATCATCACGCACAAGTTCAATGTAGCACGCTCCTTCTCCTGGATCTAGTGAAACTACTATGGATAGAGACTTTTTCTCAAATATCATCTTCTACTTCTTGAGGTTCATGACCCCATTCATATCAGTGGCCCAATCTATTCCTAGCAATTTAGGGTAAGGGTTGTTTTCATCAACAATATCTATCACCTCAAAGTCCATCTGCATGCTCGCGCCTTTGATATCAACTGTTACCCCTTGCAACCTCCCCATGGGCAAGATATTTTGTTGGTTTTCCATCTGTAATTGAATAGGAGACCACTGTAACGTAGGCCTGCCATGCGTTCCCATGTGTACTTTGGTAACACATTCACGTCTGAAACTAGGTCTAGTATTACCTGATCCATTTCATATATGTCAATCTGCATTGTTAACCTTATTTCCCTTACAATGCACAATGTATGCTTTCCCAGTTTCTAGACTATGCATGGTTCACCCGACCCTACGCACCTATGATTAGTTCTTATAGTCCTTTAACTGCCCTATTATCATGCAATAGCTTCATGGATGTCTCTAAAAAGGTAGTAAGCATAGAATGATCCATTCTGGGCTCTGGTTGATCCTTACTACCTGAAGTAGAGGCCTCCGCGAAGCTCTTCTTAGCTTCCATAAACATCTCCTTTGCGTGTTCCAAATCAAACCCAGGTTCTTTTGTAGGGGCCTTGCGAACCCATGTATCTTCCTCGGGCTGCCTCCCCTGATCTTCCGCTATGATCGTGCCGCTTCTGAGCACCATATTCACATTTGGGTCTTCTTCACACGATTTATACCTCATCATTTGAATATTCTTTTTCGGAGTAGGTTGAAGTACCCCTTTCTCGCACATCTACACGATCAACATAGGACAATCGACTGCTCCATGATAGAATTGAGCACAGTATGAACAAGATAGTTTCATTGGGTTGGTACAATCGAGGGCGTAGTGCCTTGGTCCTCAGGAATTGTAACAGATTAACTGTCTGCGACCCCTTCATGGCCCCATACCTCCTCATCCTCAACCCCACCCTTGGAATCCACCTCGCGCCATTCTCGCTGCTGGGTCGAGGGCTAGGATTTCTATCTGCATCTGATAAGCTGGGGTTTGATCCATCATTAACTCGTAGCTTCGACAAGTACACTCATCATGGCCCACTAATCTATGGAAATTACAAAACAACTCTTGCGGAGTCTGTGTATAGTTCTGCAACAAATGACAACTTTCCATCGTGTGCTTTCGTCCTATCTAACAGATCATGCACCATAGCGTGGGTGCCACACTTGGCCCTGCCTGTGCCTCTGGTCTCAATGGCATTGGTCCCCCTCCTGCCAGGTAGTTCATGAATACTAGACAGTGGTCTTTGTCATGGCCTTGACCTTTCCATTTTATGCACCACACTCCTTCGCACACCTCTGGCCATGGCACCCTATCCTGCTTCAACCTCAACATCTCCAAGCATAGATTCTGCAGCTGCACATGGATTTGCTGGACTCCCAACCTCGGATCCTGTATCAATGTTTCATGCAACCTAATTGCCATTTCCAACGCTTTGGCCTATGTTGAAAGCTTCTGTTGTGACAGCGCCATCCTCAAGTGTGGTGTCAAAGATGCCACAAACCATGCACGGTGCTACGCATCCATTACTGTCATATTAGCCTCGTGGATTGTACTCTTTAGCTGCTGATCCAGAGCCCATGGGGTCTCACCTGGAAGCATCGTGATGTATTTAAATCTGAGGATTGGCTGTGTCTCTAATCTTGGATGCCTAAGCTCTCTGTTCAGTTTGTTTTGGATCCCCGCTATTCCTACATTTGGGTGATCATTAGAGTGCTTGATATACCATGTCAACAAGTGATCCTGCAGTGCGCTCACCAATGTGGCCTTCTTAATATTGTCATTCATGACTCCTTGTGCTTCCCAAACTACTCTTACCACGAAGCAGAACTGGTCTAGATCCTCATTCCCTACTCCTCTGAATACGAGTAGCTTAATTGCATTTTCCATGTTGAACTGTGGGTTTGGTGGAGGTGGGGTGGGTGAAGACAAAGGTGAAGTAGGTGAAGCAGGTGATGGCGTAAGTGGAGATGATAACTGTAGAATGCATTGCCTTATCAAACTAACTGCACTTCTCAGAGAAACCCGAGCACGCTCTTCCTCACTTTCTCATGGAGGTGAAATTAAAGGATTGTTTCCTAATCCTTTGGTACCTTTGTAGATCTTTCCTCTCTGCGTCATTCCAAACATTAATGTATTTGCATAGCTTTCTTTTCACATAATAGCATCTTAATTTAGGGATTTAATGTACCTACCTCATGGTCCTTTGGGAAAACATTGTTCTGCTTCGCTATAGCTCATGGTCGTGTCTACCGCGAAATCAGTGATGAATCCCCCTATTATCCGCTCGAGCCAATGGTATACAACTCGCATGATCTTATCTTCTGATGCCTCTAGTCTACACACTAACTTTACTGTCCACACTATCGGTCAATTGATCTTGTACCTTCCCTGGCTGTTAGCTAACCTCGCAATCCAATCATGCAGCTCTGAAGAGAAGGATGTGAAGAAGATCTCATGGACTTCCATATATACGTAGTGATCCAACCACCTCTTCTCATATATCTACGGAGTTTTGTTTTCCTATGTCACGAAGTCGTGAAGCTTCTTGCCAACCACTCTTCAGTTTCCTTCTTCGTAGGATTCCAATGTTTTGAGTTCAGACATCCTTTAGGTAGATCCTAGTCTTGGCAACGGAACAATTTGTTGGATCTATGGGGCCTGACTGAGGTACAAAAGTGATTTAGCCAATCAAATCCTGAAACTACCAACCCTTTGGGCAACAGTTTGCAGTGCATGGACTAAGGTCTCACCCGAGGTAGTATGGGAGGGTGTTGGAACTAGGTTTCGGTACCCTAGGGATGTCTTAATGAGGTCTAGAAAGTTCACGAACCAATCATGTGCGCTTGCGCTACTTCGCGTAGCCATCTATCCTTCGCAACTAGTGCAACTGCCCTACGCAACTCTATATAGAGTGTTAAGAGGTGTTTTCTAGATCCTTTAGCCCTACTATGTTATTATTATAGATCTTAGCTTAATTATGTGAGCCCAATATTCTCATCAATCATTCAACATTTATAGAAAGTGCGCACAATCATAAACTGTAAAGAGATGCAAAGATATAACAGAAGTATCAACACATAGATGTACGAACTGATGCACAATATTTCAGAATCAACTTATCTTTTATTAATTCTCTCTTCCAGTACAATCCCAACTCTTCCCTGCACACTCAGCTGCAGGGATCCGCGCACACAACTGCGGACTCTATTTCTTCCAACCCTGATTGAATGGCACGGTGGCACTGCTCTCTAACTTCTAGGGGTGTAGAGGGTTGTCCATTCAGTCACATCTGAGTCCGCAGGGAAGAGTTGGGATTGTACCGGAACAGAGAATTAATAAAAGATAAGTTGATTCTGAAATATTGTGCATCTATTCATAGATCTATGTGTTTATACTTCTGTTATATCTATGCATCTCTTACATTTTATGATTGCACACACTTGTTATAAATGTTGAATGATTGATGAGCATATTAGCCCACATAACTAAGTTAAGATCTATAATAATAACATAGCAGGGCTAAAAGATCTAGAAAATGCCTCTTCACGCTCTGTATAGAGTTGTGCAGAGCAGTTTCACTAGTTGCGGAGGACAAACGGTTGTGCGAAGCAGCGCAAGTGCATAGGATTGTTTTACAAACTACCCAAACCTCATCAAGACATCCCTAGGGTGTGGAAAACTAGTTCCATCACCCTCCCATACTACCTCGAGTGAGACCTCAGTCTGCGCACCGTGGATTGTTGCCGAAATGGCCGATAGTTTCAAGATTTGTTTGGCTAAATCACTTCTGAACCTGGGTCAGGCCCCATCAAGCCAACAAATGCTTCCATTTCCAGGATCCGAACCCAAGTCTCTCGGGTGAGATCCGAGTATCCTAACCAGCTAGACTACAATGAAGGAACCATTTGCTGGCTTGATGGGGCCTTACCGAGGTTCAAAAGTGATTTATCCAAACAAGTCTTGAAACTATAGGCCCTTTCGGCAATAGTCCGTGATGCGCAAAATGAGGTCTCACCTGAGGTAGTATGGGAGGGTGCTAGAGCCAGGTTACTAGACCCTAGGGATGTCTTAATGAGGTTTGGGAATTTCGCGAACAAATCCTGTGCGCTTGTGCTGCTTCATGTGGTCATTTGTCCTTCGCAACTGGTGCAACTGCTCTGTGCAGCTCTATACAGAGCGTGAAGAGGCATTTTCTAGATCCTTTAGCCATACTGTGTTATTATTATAGATCTTAACTTAATTATGTGGGCCCAATATTCTCATTAATCATTCAACATTTATAACAAGTGTGCGCAATCATAAACTGTAAAGAGATCCAAAGATATAACAGAAGTATAAACACACAGATCTACGAGCAGATGCACAATATTTCATAATCAACTTATCTTTTATTAATTCTCTGTTCCAGTACAATCCCAACTCCGCCCTGTGCACTCAGCTGCAGGGGTCTGCACACACAGCTACGGACTCTACCAGGCCTCTGCGTACTCAGCTGAAGAGCCTCTTCCTACTACTACAACCCAAGGCTCGGACTTACAGACTTAGAGAAAATCCCTTATTCGAAACCCAATTACGACTTAAGATCTAGATTAAAAACTCACTTCTACACTTAGAGCCTCGCTCTATTTATACATTCCCGTGGTCCGCGGACCATGGCTAGGATGACACTTTCTATATTAAATTACAATATTTTAGGGTGAACTACCCTAGACTCTCATGCTCCATGGCTGTATTTTTCGTGGTTTTTACGTTACATTGACCAAAACACAACTTTAAGCCCCAAAAACCTGCTATGTGGGGATCCACTGCCCAACAATCGTCACCTAACGCAAAACATTTAGAGGTTCTAGGCTAGAGACGTGTTCCATCATCATAAAAAATAGCGACTATCACTAACTTGTCTGTGATACATCCCGAGTGTGGTACCTCATTCCATGTACGTGAGTATATCGTAGCTCATCCATGTACCTTCGAGTATATAGGGTGGTGTTACAGTACGTAAAGTATATGGGATTACTCTCACTATGCACTTTCGCATTAGACAACATGAATACAGATTAGGCCTCCATGTACTTTCAGGTATATATGGGAGGACAACACTAGGTTTCTATCCATATTTAGTTAACTGAGCCAACTGCCTTGAACACTGTGATACACCGAACACAACATTCGCGGAGATTGCCTAGCTGTACTTCTCAGTTCGTCAGGAGGTATCCTGCAGTTCACAATTGCTTGGTAATCCTTTTGCCTAGATTATCCCTCTTTTGTTTTGTTATTTTATTTTGATTAAAATAAAATTAATTTACCGTGGGTAACATCCTCCACACTCAATCCTTAGTTGGTCTTAGTTTGAGACATATGGTGACAAAGTCCACCGATCAAGGAATTCCTTTTGATTGGAATCCTAGTCCTTTTCCTACTTTTGGAAATATTGGTGCTCCTTATATGGCTACATTATCCCTTCCGAGATTTACCATTGTCTTGCTAGTATGGTTGCTTTCAACCTATTTGGTTCAAAATGTCATTATTTCTCCACAATCGAGTATTCCTCCTGCTGGAAAAAATCAACATCCAGTTGATCCTAAAGTTGACCCTTTTCCTTCTTCATCAGTTGTTGCTTCCTCCCATTCTTCCTCTTCACCTGGTGAAAGTATTGATACTAGTAACCAGGGGGCTAAGAAGAAGAAGAGGAAGCCAATTTAGCAAGGGGCAACCAAGGAAACATTTCTTCGAATGCAACCTCTGATGAGAAACCATCCCATAATCCTCGAAAAGTTTGATGCAAACTTTGTATGGGAGACCATCTTCTTCGAAATTGTATTGGTATTCCTCAAATCTTAGAAGAATGGTCTTCTCGTTCACATCATCCTGTGTCATCAGCTTCTGGAGATCATGCTGGTGACACACCATCAACTAGTGGTAGTGAACTTCATGGAATGAAGGGTAAAGTTAAGCTTCCCTGTAGGTTATGTGATGGGAATCACCCCATTCACCTTTTTCCGTATCTCGATGAAGCCAAAAAAGTGTTGGATAACCGTCCTTCTTCAGCACAGTGACTTCCATCTCGTTACAAGGGACTATCCCTTAATCCTTCACTAGTTGATAAAGTGTCTGACCCAAATCAACCTTCGTTCAAACACACTCTCTCTGAATGTGAATCCCATGAGTCTATACCTAACCAATCCTAGTTCAGGGAAACAATTGACCCAATTTCAACTTCAGTAAATCATACCTTTCCGAAAGAGAGTGAATACAATACCACTCAAGTTCTTTTCGTTTCCTCAGATTCCAATGAGATTAGGGGCAATCCTCCTATTCCGTAAAGACAGGAGGAAAATCCTCCAGCTCTCGTAACTCAAGGCGATAATACTCTCGTTTCTATTGTACCCCCTCCAACTAGTCTGGTCACTTTCTTTGATTGGAATCAATTGGTAGGATGTCGTCTTCTTCCTTCTTATGTGCCTTTACAAATCATAGTACAGGTTTTTAATATGATTGTACTTGGCACTATTATAGATGAAGGTGCATCTGTGAGTATCCTTTCCTCCATTGCTTGGCAGGTGCTCGGTTCGCTGCCACTTCTACCTATTACCCAGAATCTGTTGGCTTTTAATAGAGGAACCAATCAACCATTAGGGATCCTTCCTTAGTTGCTTATTACTTTGGGAGGAAAAATTGCTTATATGAATGTGATGGTAGTCCTAGACCCTTTAGATTATAATTTACTTCTTGGTTGCGACTATGCTTATGACACGAGAGCTATTGTTTCAACATTCTTTCGAGTGATTTGTTTCCTGCATGAAATAAGAATTGTCACCATTGACCAGCTTTCATTTCCCAGTCCAAATGTGGCTTCCAGTCAACCATCTTCCCTAAATGGTCCTTTTCTACCAATGGTATCATCCTCACCATGGGCTAATTATTTGGAAACCCATTCCATGCCTACATCAACTGATAATCAATTCAGTGATGTTGTACATTATGTACTAGGGGCATTGGAACCAGATCTCTCTAATGCATTCCTTGATACAGATCGCTTCTAGAGAATTTTTCTCCCATATGATCATAACCTCTTGGAAGTCATGACCTCTTATGAGTCATGATCGAGGAAAATGAGGATAGTTCCATGTCTTCTGTCAACATCATTAAAAAATGAAAAAAAGGGTATGAGGACGGTTCCTTGTCTAGTGTCAACCTCGTTAAAAAATGAAACAAAGGTTATGATGATAGTTCCTTGACTTGTGTCAACCTCATTAAAAAATGAAACAAGGAATCGGAGCATAGTTCCTTGTCTTGTGTCAAGCTCACTAAAAAATGAAACAAGGAATATGAGGATAGTTCATTGTCTCGTGTCAACCTCATTAAAAACAGAAACAAGGAATATGAGGATAGTTCCTGGTCTTGTCTCAACCTCGTTAAAAATGAAACAAAGGGTATGAGCATAGTTCCTTATCTTGTGTCAATCTCGTTAAAAATGAAACAAGGAATATAACACATATTTCATTAAATTTGGAAGTATTCAGTGGATCTAGAATTTAGAACTTTAACTAGATTAAGTTTTTTCAAAATGAGGAATTAGAAAGTCACTTAGTTCACTAATTTTAATGTGGATATTCACCATTTTTTGTGTAAAAATTATCATGATAAACTTTATAAAAAAATTATGTAAACTTGTTAAAGCAAATCTTTCACATCTTAATCTTGGATTCCTTACATTATCTATTTTAATAGTTTTTATGGTTTATATTAAAAGATAAGTTTTTTAAGGCTATTTTATGAAAATAATGATGTGTATGTTACTATAATTAACCCATTTAATTATAATAAGATATAGTAAATATCATGTATGTGTTAAGCGACAATTATTACTAAGAAAGTGTTGGCAAAATTTAAAAGTCTATCACCTTTGCAACACTAGTAATATGGTTGAAGATTTAAAAACTCTCATAGATCATTGAGTTGACACTCATATTGGAATTAAATTTCAAAATATTTTTGAGGCTACCAACCTTCTTGATTGTTTAACTAAACGAAATTATGATGATCTTGAAACACTTCTTTTAATACTTTTTGAGCATATTAACAATAAAATTCGAAATAACTTTTAGTAATATCTTTTTACCTTCTTATATACCATTTTTGGTCTTAGTGGATGATAACCACCATTATCACCATCATAATTACATACTATTGTAGGAAGTTTGCACCATTTTAGATTTGAGGAGAAAAAAAATATAGTATCAAATTAAATGTTGAATGTGAGTAGTAGAATAATTTATTTTTATCTATTATTTGTACTTTTATGTTAATAAAAAAGTTGATTGAGGCTTGCTTAATGAATAATAGATTAATATGCAAGATACATATTAATTATAAAGTAACTTAATGAGAAATGATCTTAGTGATGTGTCGAATATATACAATTATTTAGAACTTTAACTAGATTAAGTTTTTTCAAAATGAGGAATTAGAAAGTCAGTTAGTTCACTAATTTTAATGTAAATATTCAACATTTTTTGTGTAAAATTATCATGATAAAATTTATAAAAAAAAATTATATAAACTTGCAAAAGAAAATCTTTCACATCCTAATTTGGATATTACCTATTTTAATATTTTTTATGGTTTATAGTAAAATATATGTTTTTTAAGGTTATTTTATGAAAATAATGGTGTATGTTACTATTATTAACCCATTTAATTATAATCTGATATAGTACATATCATGTATGCGTTAAGTTATGATTATTACTAAAAGAGTGTTAGCACAATTTAAAAGTCTATCACCTTTGCAACACTAGTAATATGGTTGAAGATTAAAAAACTCTCATAGATCATCCAGTTTATACTCATATTGGAATTAAATTTCAAAATATTTGTGACGCTACCAACCTTCTTGATTGTTTAACTAAACAAAATTATGATGATCTTGAAACACTTCTTTTAATGCATTTTGAGCATAACAATAAAATTCAAAATAACTTTTAGTAATATATTTTTACCTTCTTATATACCATATTTGGTCTTAGTGGATGATAATCATCATTATCACCATCATAATTACATACTATTGTAGGAAGTTTGCACTATTTTAGAGTTGAGGAGAAAAAAAAATTAGGATCAAATTAAATGTTGAATGTGAGTAGCAGATTGAGGCTTGCTTAATGAATAATAGATTAATATGCAAGATATATATTTTTTTTTTCTAGGTTAAGACTAAACTAAGTACCCACAGGGAATTGAACCAGTGACCTATCGCAAGGAGTGCCTTAACAGCGCACCCATTCACCGTCAATCCAAAGCCCTGTGGGCAATATGCAAGATATATATTAAGTATAAAGTTATTTAATGATAAATGATCTTAGTAATGTGTCCAATATATACCATTATTTAGAACTTTAACGAGATTAAATTTTTTCAAAATGAGGAATTAGAAAGTCACTTAGTTCACTAATTTTAATGTAGATATTCACCATTTTTTGTGTAAAAATTATCATGAGAAAATTTATAAAACAAATTTATATAAATTTGCAAAAGCAAATCTTTCACATCTTAATGTGGATTCCTTACATTATCTATTTTAATATTTTTATGGTTTATATTAAAAGATAAGTTTGATAAGGTTATTTTATGAAAATATTGATGTGTATGTTACTATTGTTAACCCATTTAATTATAATCCGATATATAGTAAATATGATGTATGTGTTAAGTTATGATTATTACTAAAAGTGTGTTAGCACAATAAAAAGGCTATCACATTTTTAACACTAGTAATATGGTTGAAGATTTAAAAACTGTCATAGATCATCTAGTTTATACTCATATTGGAATTAAATTTCAAAATATTTTTGATGCTACAAACCTTCTACATTTTTTAATAAAACAAAATTATGATGATCTTGGAACACTTCTTTTAATGTTTTTTGAGCATAACAATAAAATTTGAAATAATATTTAGTAATATCTTTTTACCTTCTTATATACCATATTTGGTCTTAGTGGATGATAATCATCATTATCACCATCAACATTACATACTATTGTAGGAAGTTTGAACCATTTTAGAGTTGAGGAGAAAATATATTTTTAGGATCAAATTAAATGTTGAATGTGAGTAGTAGCATAATTTATTTTTATTTATTATTTGTACTTTTATGTTAAAAACTTGAGGCTTCCTTAATGAATAATAGATTAATATGAAAGCTATATATTAAGTATAAAGTTATTTAATGACAAATGATCATAGTAATGTGTCGAATATATACCATCATAGATCCATTTTAAGTGCAGATGTAGGGATCAAATTTCTTCACGTGCAAACATTTTGAGTGAAAGATACAATGTGTTATTTTCCATTGTTCAAACTGTATTTTTGAATGATAAATAGTGTATATATACGACCAAATAAAATTTTTAACCATAAAAACTTTTTTCTTTATATAGACATATATGAAATTGATACTGACATAAATTAGTTAACATAAATCTTCAAATAACTTCTCTGTATCTCTAGCTGAAATATTTTTGAAAAGTGATGGGTCCAGCCCACCCTTGTCACACTAACCAACGTTAATAATATGATTATGAATGAATTTAATGAAGGGCAATTGGATTACATATGATGTTGGTTATTTTGACGGTTGATTGAAATGATTTTAAAACTGATTTGGGGTCCGCAGTTATGATTTGTACCTGCGCTTACGAATAATGGACAAGTGTCCACTCCTTGCAATTGTCACCCCTGCTTTGGTAAGAGGATCTTAAACCCTATCTCCCAGTATTTTTGCATGCAAACTGTTGAGGGTTGAGAGTTCTGTAATGTGGTTATGTTGCATGGTTTTCTCTGTGTAAATCTATGCTGCCTCTAGTACTTTGGATCGGATCTTGACCTGGAAACTCGTTGATATCTCCGTCTGGTAATGAATTCTTCTATGAACCTGGTTATTCTGTCATTATTTCTTTGTCTGCACTTAATATTTTTGTCGAATGATGGATTTATTTTGCTTGTTGGAAGTTGATATTTCTCTGTGTACAAGTAAATGTTGGTTATTTAGCTGGATTGTGCGACTCCTTTCGGTCTTGAATCCTTCTATGCAACTATTGTTGAGTCCTCTGGCTGTATTCCTTGGTTTTGTGAACAGGTTGCAGTCACAGGGTCTCGACTTCAGCTTCTTCCGCAATGCCAAGGTAATGCTATCAGTCTTTTCTTCTTTTCACGCTGTTAAACTAACACACTTGCTCCTTCATGAGCAGAGTGACCCTAGGTGACTTCAATGTCAGTGTCCTGTCTCTGCAAGGTAAACTCGAACCCCTGTCTCGTTATTTCCTTTTGGTCTCCTCTTTATTTGTCACGGTATGCTCACAAAATTTGGTTGCTGTCTGTCGTTGTAGGTATGCTCATCCTGGAGGGTTTTGGACTTCGGCTCCTTGATGCTCTGGCTAGACCCGGGTAGGGTCGTTCCCTATTTTTCTTGTCGCTTGTGTTTTGTTCGTCATAGTCTAGGGTTACAGTAATTTTGTTGTAATGATTTGAGAACATTGACTGTATGTAGTCGTAGGCCGTTAGACTTGCACGGTTTCTCTGGTGGGTAGTTACTGTAGGGTTTGATTTATGGATAGGGTTTCTAAACTCGTATGTTAGGTTACTCCATCGAAACTTGTACAATGTTGTTGTATGGACTATGTATGTATTCGAACAGAGATTCCTGTGCTTATTTTGTCAATGAAACAAGAGGGTTTACTCTTCAGGAATACCTATATGATTTGTTTGACTTGCTGTTCAGAAATGCTTGCGTCTTGTCTCTGCCTTTGATGCTCGAATTAAGTATCGATGTCCAGGATTCCTCTACGCTTGTTTGATTGATAAATTCAGGGAATGTATGCCCTCGTTTCTCCAACATGTTCTTTAATTATTTCTGCAAACTTGTTTTTATCTGTAGGCCTGCTTGAATCAATACAAATAGGAACACATATGTGTGTACATGCTTGTGGAACAAAGCAGAGAATAGAACTTCACTATTTCTGGAAATTTAACTAAATGACAGATAGATAGACAATTACAAGATATTGGAAAATAGTTTGTGTGCTCAGAGATATTTTATTAGAATTCACTCTCTCTGCAAAAAGTCGAACCTCTTACAATTGCATTATGATATTTTTCAATGATTGTATGGAACTGTTTTCTCCTAATTGTTGTTGGTTATATTCTGTTGGTTACACATTTTTAGTTCCAAAAACTATTTATTGTCCTACGTTGCGATCTTGTAAAAGTTGACATGAAAATAAAATTGATTACTTGCAACAATTTACCCAATTAATCCTCTACCTTTCTACATATTGTTCTTTACTAAATTAAAACAACATAAACAAAAACAACTAGAGTTTTCACTTAGCAAATTCCTCTTCGGTCCTCTAAGAGACCAAACAACCTTTTGTCATGATGACCCGTCAGCTAGATGCTTCTGCATCAAAAAGTATAAGATTTAAACATCTAATTCACACATTTTATATACTTCCAATTACTTTACAAAATATTCATTTTTTTTTCTATTTAGATCATAATCTTTATTTCCCCCCTCATATTGGGTTGTAACATGAGCCTCTCATCTCAATTACTAACCATTCTAATGATCAAAATCAATCATGAATTCGAATAGTAACAAAGTGGTACAATTTGATTATTTTCAAATACAACAGGAAAGAGAGAAAATTGATTAAGATATTTATTACAAATGTTTAGTTTTTATTCATGTAGTGTTTAAGGATATTATATTGAAAAGAACATATTAACATTCATCTAGAACTTAGATTCCTTACATTATTTCTATTATCATAAACATTTATATTTATGTATTAAATTTGGCTCATGAATCATAGATTTTACAAAAAAAGACTTACCTATAATGTTATTTAACAATATACTAATATTGTTTTTCTTACTATTATTGACCATTTTAAATTGGCACTAACTACTTTTCCTACGTTGAGTAGAAATTAATTATACTAGTACAATGTTGGCACCACCTCAAAATCTATAAGAGGAAATATTTTATAATTCTAGTTGTGTTGTTCAATGATCAAAATATTTTTTTTTATAAATTAGAGTGCAACAAAATAGTGAGTTTGATTTATATCAACTATAATAAGGAAAATTAAGGAAAACTCACCTCACACATTATATCAAGTGTCTAGCATTTATTCATTAAGTGTTTAAATGGTTTATATTAAATAGAATACTAATTAGGTACTCCATTGTTTTTTTAATATATCAAGTTTAGAGGATGTTTTTAAGTGCATTATTGAATTTGATTATGCATATTTGATATGGTGAGAAGTCATGTTGGTCAAATAAAGCTTTGAAAACTTAAATATTTTATGGCATTGTCATGTAATTTGTATAACACATGATTACATTGAAATATTAAATAATATAAAACTCCTCCAAAAATAATATGAAGAGAATATTTGATAAAAAACAAATATGGAAAAGTGTGTCTGAATGTATAGTAATATATCCTTAAAAAAAATTACGTTCATGAATCATATAAACCTACTCTTAAGATATTCACCCAAGTAGATCAAGAATGGCTTCTACACCATATTTATTTATCATGGCCTTCTTGCAATGTTATTTCTTTGGCATCCATGCCCACACTATGGTATTAATTGGAATAGAGCGAAGTTCTGTGTCATCAGGTTTTGGTATCGAATATTGCTCTAAAAATTTTCCATTGTATTTCCTTGACATAGGCTTCCACCAGTCAACCTTTACATGAAGATTCTCACTTTCATTATCCCTAAAGATATCTGAGATGTATTTTTCCATCCAAATAATCTCCCATCCATCCTCATTTCTTGATCTAACTAGCAACATCTTTCCTTTCCCAACATCAATCATTGGATTGAAAGTTGGTTTTGGCTTGTTTCATTTTGGTCCAACATATATTGGTTCATTTCTCACATTATCAAAATCTCCATCCATAATAATTGATATTACTTGGAGTGCATTACGATCAACATCATCAATGTGCCTTGTCCTGGGCCAGAAATCCTCAGAAGATGAATCACTTCGATCTATTATTCTATGACCATTATAGATTCCATCTAATGTATCAACAACCTTTTCGCAATACACTACTTTATTTTTCCATTCCTCTGTAACAATTGGTGAATGCTAATTCCCAATAGTGTATTTCCACATTTTTATGTATGATGTTATCCCTTCCTTTAGTTCTTTTAAATAGACATCATTCTGTTTGGAAGCTAAGAAAGATGGCTTCCCTATGGGAATTACAGGTCAGCCTTCATCATCTATATTCCATAACTCAACTAGTTCTGACCACTAAATATCTCTAATTAATTTTTTGTACCTTATTACTGGAACATCATTGAGTACAAGAAATTGGAAGTATTGGACATTAAGATGTCCAACTAGTGCATTTTTTCCCTCCTTGATGTATCCATTGAAGTCATAGACCTTGTCAATAAGTGTAGGTGGAAACACTCGATTTTCTTCAATTGTGTGATATGTATCCATCATTTCAGGTAAAGAATAAATATATTTACTTTTTAGGTTGGATGACATTCTTCAGTAGGTTCCATCTATGTCTTCATGGGTGTGCCCCACAGGCAAGAACCCAACCTCAATAGTGATGAAAACACAAAGTGCAGTTAAAAGTGATAGAAACATGAAAAGATAGTGATTCTTATTATCACTTGCTGCATTGTCCAACTGTAACAAAAAATGTGGAGGAAGAGGTTTAAAATCAACATTTTGACTTTTTGAAATTCCTTGAGATATAAAATCATCCTTGTACCCTTGACATTTTGAGTAAATAGAGGTGTCAAGTAATGCATTTGTAAGTGGGTTTCTTGAAATTCCACTTTCATAAAGTAGATCACCATCCATATCAATTTGTGGGTCTTAAACATCCCTTAAGCACTTTGCAAGGGATGTAATATTAAATTGTGATCCCATATGGACAAATGGTAAGGAGAAATGACCAAAAACGTTTGCCTTATGCCCGTGTCTAAGCATACCTATCAATGACAAACCTATATTTGTTCCTACAATAGATTTTGATTTGACACGTAGCCTTGGGATTGAAGTCTTTGTTTTGTCCATCTTATCATGGATAATGCTCAAATACTCCTTTGGAAACCGCTCTGACATAATTCTATGGGCATAGTAGCAATATCTTCCACACATAACAATCTTGTTATGTTTCTTCAGCCTACCTCGTGCCTTTTCTTCCAACTCTTTTGTAGTTGTTGACTTCATTTGTTCTTTCAAAACAATACATTCACTGCATTTACTGAAGTTGGTGTTCTTTGAAAATTCCACATCTCGAAACTTAGTATTCCAGATCTTGCTCATGGTTGATTGTGATATTGATGGGTAATTGAGTTTTTGAACAACCTCATTGATCTCTTTTAACAAAGATTTTTTTGTCTAAGTCAAAGGAAGCAATATTAAAGGAGAAAATGTTCCATCTTCTTCAACTTGACGTGTTTGGTTTGGTGAAAAATCTGAATTATCCATTACAATTTTTTGCAATATTTCTATGGCTGCTACTGTGTGAGCTCTTGCTTTGCATGTGTTGGGGTCACCATGAATAGCTTTGGTCTGTCCATGTTGGAAATAATGTTGGTAGTTATAGAATGTGCTTTGAGGAATTTTATGTATCTT
The DNA here is from genome assembly GCA_031772625.1 of Pinus tabuliformis. Classification (NCBI taxonomy): domain Eukaryota; kingdom Viridiplantae; phylum Streptophyta; class Pinopsida; order Pinales; family Pinaceae; genus Pinus; species Pinus tabuliformis. Next base: position 1,139,614,056 of record CM062818.1, on the reverse strand, counting down.
ATACCATGCTTTCTTACAAATAATATTCCCATTAAATCTCATGTCCTTTACATTTCTAGCAATAGTTGGTAGGTCATGGCCCTTTGACATGACTGTGTTTGACATGAGTGAATTCAAGACAAATTCTCTAATGCCATTTTTATTTATTTGTCTCATATCTCTTCTAGCATCTACAATGGACTTCCAATCCACATGTTGAATACAATCTTTTCTACAACATAGATCTGCTACCAAAACTCAAATTTCTTTCTCTTCGTCTATTTTTGTTTGACATCTTGCAGAATTTTTTGTAGCCATAACTCGTTTAATCCTTTTATATGGCCTTGTTACATGCATATCAATTGAGTTTCTATCTTTTTCATTACAAAATTACCCATCCCAACTGTTTAAGGGATTTGTGTCCTCTATAACATCACATATCACCATTTGCTTGGGTAGCTCCTTGAACTTTTCCTTGACCCTTAATATCACACCTTGGTTGTCCACCAACTTATTTATTGGCCATCTAACCAAATAGTGTATAGAATTATCCCCAATTCTGCATACCTCACAATTTCCATCTATCTCTTCTAGAAAAACACCAAAATCCATTTCACCTAGCATTTCACCCTCAAAAATGTCATCCTCGCGGACTTTAACTAGAATTCCTTTGGCAATGCACATGCTTGTTCCCATGCATTCATGTGTAGGAGAAACCTTTGTGTCGAGTCGTAAAAAAGGTCTCTTTCACCTCTAATTACCTCACATTAATTTCTCAATCCAGGAACGTTTTGTTATTTCAAAGAGTGTCTTAGTTTGAGGCTATCATTTTCTAGAGTAATGCTAGTAGTATAGTGCTAAAAAATACAAGAGTAAATGGATGTTTGTTTACAGCAAACTGCATTTAAAGACTAAACCATGCATTCAGAAAACTAAGCAATTTATCTGTCAAGGGTTCAATAATAGTAAATCATCCCTTTGTAAACTGATGGAACCAAAGGAAATCAAGGAACAGATCATCGATCTAGGAACCAGACAGTAAATGTCAATGCCCACTATAGTCTCAGATCGTTCTACACACCAAAGCAATACTAACGCAAATAACAGGAAATGGAACAACAACGTCAATACATTCAATAATCACAAGGAAATATAATCTCTAAGATGATTTCAGTAATACCAATTAATAAGTGTTACAACACGGATACTCTGTAATTGAACAGCAATAGTATTCTGTAAAAACTAGTTATATCAGCACTTAAAGGAATAGTAATGCGTTGCAGAGTCGATATGATATCTTTGTCTCAGAAAGTGAGATTACTCATAGATCAAATGTAACTGAGCTGTGATCTAAAATAACAGAACATACAAGATTACTGAATAAAGCTGATAAGAAAAACCACGCACAAACCAAAAGTAATAGTACAAGAGCAAGTGTTCCACCAGGGCCGGGCCCCTAGCCTCCAGGGGCACAACGCTTGAGGTTATTCCAGGATCAAAGATGAAATAGTAACCAAGTTTGTATTAATGCATTAAACATAATGACAACGGATCACTTCTCAATGAGAGTCGATGATCAAAGTCTTAAATTCAGGAAAAGTTACATAGAAACATCATAGGTTATCCCCCTGGGCTAACGGTGCTGCCCCTTTCTATAATAGCGAAGGCGGAGATGTCTAGGTGAAAAAATAGTTAAAGCAGTGATCCCTCAGGATCAAAGGATCCTGAGGGATTCGCCAAACTGTTGACTCTCAGTTATCTCTTTACTTTCTTGCACCGAGCCGCTATCTCCATTTCCTTTCCCTGGCTGATATGCTTTAATTTGGTTCGCCTTGTTTGCATGTGGTTCCCTTCCAAAGGGACAACGATTAACTTGGCCCTATCTTTTTCTTTGGGACGACAGTCTTTCGTTTTTCCTTTTTCCTACATAAGACATGACAATTGTCAGTGTTTTTGTTTTGCACATTAATCTTACAGATTTTGTCATAATTTCTTATTATCTACCTAGTTCATGATGCAAAGGGTTTGTAAGTTTGAATGAAAAGATGCCAAAATAATCACCAAAAACATACCTTCTTTAGTACTCCACACACCCCCCTGCTTACCCTTTTTCATGCCCTCATGAAAAGATTGTAGTTGACATGTAAGGCACTGAGAGAGTAAGCTGGAGATGGGATCTCATGTGGTGGTCTATAGCCATGATGCATAACTAGGTCTTCAAAAAAATGGCCTGTCTGACCCTTAGGCATGTCATACAGGGCTTGGTATCTAAGTGAAGGGTGCCAAATAATTGGACTCTTGAACCTATATCCTAACCAGGATGGCCGTGCCCTCAAAATGATTTCACCATAGAGGTGCAAGCAGTCGACGGCTAACTTAAAATTTTCATAATTAAATGGTTCCCTGAGTTGGATATTCGGATTAGAGATCTGATATCAAAATTTAGCCGCATCAATGGCAAGGTCTTTAATAGTGAAAAAGTATTCTATTCCCTGCCGATTGATTGTTGTATGAATGGGTCCTAATGCTTCAATCATGCCTGGAGTCCCCATGAGGTTCCTATGTTCCCTCCACAACTACACTGGATTCCTAGGCTCAGCTCTTACCCACAAGTCTAATCCGTTTTCTTGTCTTTGGAAAGCATTATAGGCTTTAAGCCATTTAATTTGATTAACCCCAAATGAAATAAATGCCTGCAATTGGATATCCCCAACAAAAGGGTCGGGGTTCTGTTCGGTCTCCTGGTCTAACACAAGGTTATGCAAATAGAATTCACACACTAATCTTTGAACCTTTACCTTGTAGTGCTTACAAAAATTTATAAAATCATCAATGGTATTAATTTGTATCGGGGCACCTTCTTTGACAACCTTTATTTTCAATTGCAAATATCGTTCCACTAAAAACAAGGCATAATTCTTAGTAGGGGCTCTACATGCTAGGACGTCAGTGTACAAAGAGCATAAGGTATCCATCTGCTTGATAACTATATCTAACCTATGAGTTACCTTTGCGACTTTTTCTTCTTCCTTTCACCACCCTTCAAAGGCCTGGCTTTCAGATAAATTAACATTCCTTAGTTGTTGCCGTAATTCTTCATACCTTTCTCGAGGAGTCGTTTGTTCTATGAGTTTTTCTGCTGCCTGTTGAGCTTGCATCAAACCCTCTCATAGGGTTACCGTCCTTGGATCACTATCCCACATGGTAGTGGTGAGCGGGAGGTTCACCTGAATCTTCTTATTGCGTCGTCTCGTGTTTGTGGCTCGTATTTCTTCAGGGGGCTATGCCTCTGTCTGTACTTCTTTGTCACAGGCCAATATATCATCTGTTTGTACTTCAACATGGGTAACAGTTAAATGTTGTTCCTTTTGATTTTGAACAGCAGACTGCTCCTCAACAAGGTTTGGAATAGCAGACTGCTTCTCGACAGGGTTTTGAACAGCAAGTTGGACTCAAGTCCTCCGAACCTTTTTATTGAGGGGTTTTGATGGAGTGGCTGCATGTCTCCCTTCCGAATTCCCTTGTACCCTTTTCCTCATTTTCAAAATCCTGATCTGTTGTCGAAGTCGAACTATCATATTCAGTAGTCTTTGATGTTCTTTCCGTAATCTTTTAATTTCTTCTATTTCCTTAGAAGGAACAACTACCTGTTTACTCGGACCTGGACTGTTATCTCGATCAATTCCCTGGTTTTCTTCTTGGGGTGCTTCTTTGTTGCTCTGCTCGGGTTTCTTAGAGGTAAGAACCTTAGCCAGTTCTGTTATTTCCTGGGTGACTTCTTTTTCCGCCTCCTCTTCTTCCAGAATTTCTTCCAGTGTAGTCTGGCTAGGAACCGATTGTTCCTCCTCTATACCACTTTTCCCTCCTGTCGTACTTTCATCATGAACATGCAGACTCTCCTTTTCTACTTCCTCGTCATGTAATTCTTCGGGTGAATTTTTATCCTGAGCTGAGTATTTTTTTGGTTCTTTTTCAACATCGAGGTCTGGTGGGCTGAGAGGTTGGGCATATTCACCCATATTGGCCAAAATTTTGGCCAATTCATCTTCTCTCAATGGATTTTGCAATGGGCTGCCCTCACACTGCTCTGTTTCCTCCTCCTGCTCAGGTTGCTCAGTTTCTTCCTCCATTTCTCCTTCCTCATTTCCTTGCATTCCTTTCTCATTTTCTTCTCCTTCTAATTGTGGGGGTTGCTCATCCCCTGAATCGTCTATCTCTACTGGTTGGTTGGTATCCCCTTGGGAATTTTCCAGCCTCCCTTTAATCCGTGCTAATCGGACTGATTTCCTTCATTTTAATGGGCGATCTGGTGTACTGGTGGCATGCTTACGCTTTGGGGATGGCGTGGTCAATCCCCTGTCTATCATGGCAATTAGCTCTTCCTAGCTGCTCTACTGCTGGGCAAGGCTATGGCTAACTATCAACCATATCAGTCCATGGTGACTTATGACTGATTCTACATGTTGTGCCTTTTTCATGCTTCGGGAAACATCATGAAGTAATGAATTTAAAAATGCAGGTAATTTTACAGAGCATTTCTGCTTTAATACGGCTAAAAGTTTAAGGTGTCATGGTCTTACCACGTCTTTCCTGCCTTCACAGGTGATGTAGCTCTGAATAGTCTTTGCCAATTCTGCCCACGGCTCTCCTAATGTTGCTGGTAGAACCCCCTTTCCTCTGACTGTCAGGTTCTGGCCTTCATCCTAGAAGGTTTTTATGATCTTTTGCATTCTCTCCTTCTTTAACGTGCACACACGTCCAGCAGCTAGTAGTCCCGAGACCTCTACAATTATGTCATCGGTGACTGCTATGTGTCTCCCCCTTATTGTGGAGTGATCTTCTTGCAAGTTCTGTAAGAATTCTATTGATACGGTCTCATTGGATTCCTATAAACGATTGAGATAAGTTAACCAACCTGCTCTTGCCAGAATTTCCCATGCAGCAGCAGAGATTGTCAATACCTGTGGTTCTCTCCAAATTGATCTTCCTCCCATGTTTTTGGTTTCCCTGTAAAATCTCAGAAATGACAATGGAACAACAAGTTGTTCAAACTGTTAAAACACAGAGAAACTAACAAACGTAGGACTCGCTCAAATCCTAAAGAACTTTACTAATGCCACAGAGCATACTATGAAAATGGCTTAGGAACAGCAAGCCATGCAAAAATAAAAAAAATAGTATACCGTTGAGCCCTGCTATTCCCAAGTACACAATTTCCCGAATAGTGGTCTGACACGTAAACCAGCGAATAATGAGGTTAATCTCCCCCCCGCAATGTGATAGGCCATCCCCAGCCGTCAAATAAAGGAGCAACGTGCCGATCTACCCTAGAACAGAGTCATAAAGGAACAACGTATGGCAACATGCCATGTTTACAAAAAAATCAGGTTACCGAAATCGAGGTGTATAGTCGGATCACTTGACAAATAAGAGACTGCTATGATATGATGCGAGGCTGGGAGGATAGGACAGCTGTCGTGCACACATAGTCTCATACGGTCATTGTCAACTTTTGTCATGATTGGTAATAATAGATTTACATGTGTTTGATGGTTCAGGAAATAATATACATACTCTTAAGTGATTTATTACAAAGGTATAAGAGACATAAGGGTGTTAATAATTACCTATTGGTGTATAAGTAATGTGACTTCAATACCATTAACAGAGCTCTGATGCGGACAGGTGTCCATAACCTTGTCAGAGTTGTTTGTTTCACCTTTGGAACCATGATCCTTTGTGTATGCTTAGGAAGTGTTGTGCGATGTCAAAATGTAGGCCATTATGCTAGCTTGGTGACCAATTACCCATAATTCCATTCACGAGGAAGGAGTGAAAGGTGGGCAAGCCGGCTCATGATGAGACCTCCTGTTCCAAGGGCTCTTTATTTAATGTACCTTTTGGACCATATCCCTGGTGGTGGCCATAGTGGGAATGCCACTTCACTTTCTTCCCCATGATCATGGTAGGCTGTCTCTTGATGAGACCCCCTATCCTCCATTTGACAACTTATATAAACAAGTCATTAAAACGTCTTTTTCCGCCTTTTTCTTTTTCTCTTTCATAAAGTACTTTCCCATTTATACAAAAAGGGTGGTTCAACACTCCTTAAGAGTAGGAATGGTGGAATAAGTCTTAACATCTCAATAGGAACATATAAACCTTTTGTACTTATTCCTGAATAATAATCAAAGAAGATTGTGAAAATTTAAAAGGAACCAAGATGATAAAGATAACCAATCAGATCAAAATTAGTGGAACAATGACAGAAAAAGTAATAGGTAAGTGTGTCCTTCCCTCTATCTTCTTATCAATTCAAAAAAAATTCTTGTAAAAAGAGCAATTTTATAATTTATTGATTTCAGTATGTTGTCATTTTGTATCCATTGCATAAGTGCATAGCTATGTTCCAAAAGACTTGAAATCGCAGGAATAGTAGGCATCCTTAAATTAGAACAACAAGGGGAGCAAGCATAAGTAAAGGGAATCCGAGGGTGTTTTTATTTCAAAAAGGAAGAGTAGAAGAATACAAGTGGTGCTCCTTTTGAAAAAGGAACAATAGAAAGAAATGAAAGTGTCGTTCCTTTGGAAAAGGAATAGCAAGAACCGAAAGTGTTGTTCCTTTGGAAAAGGAACAAAAAAAATAAAAAATGTTGTTCCTTTGGAAAAGGAACAGCAGAAAACACCAATGCCGTTCCTTTTGAAAAGGAACAACAAAAATCAAAATGGTATTCCTTTGGAAAAGGAACAGCAGAAAACACCAATGCCGTTCCTTTGGAAAAGGAACAACAAAAATCAAAAGTGTTGTTCCGTTGGAAAAGGAACAACAGAAAACACCAATGTCGTTCCTTTGGAAAAGGAACAACAAAAAATCAAAAGTGTTGTTCCTTTGGAAAAGGAACAGCAGAAATCGCGAATGCCATTCCTTTGGAAAAGGAACAACAAGAAAATCAAAAATGTTGTTCCTTTGGAAAAGGAACAACAGAAATCGTGAATGTCGTTCCTTTGGAAAAGGAACAACAAGAAAATAAAAAATGTCATTATTTTGAAAAAGGAACAACAAAAGGTAAAAGTGTCACTCCTTTGGAAAAGGAACAACAAAAATGCAGGATAAAAAGAACAACAAAATTAAAGAAAAATGAACAGCTGATCCAAAAGGTGTTGTCCCTTTAGAAAAGGAACAACAAAATGAAAATGTTGTCCCTTTGGAAAAAGGAACAACAAAAATAATAAAATTGTTGCTGCTTCGAAAAGTAACAGCAGAGTGCTAATACAAAAAATATGTACAAAAAATGATTTAACAAAACAAAGAAATTATGTACAAAGTGTAAAAAGAGATGAATTACTTAATGAATCACAGGTGAGGAAGACTTCTCTCCCTCCCCCAAAATTTCCATATCAGAGTCTTCGCGTAGTTGCTGGCAGAAGGACTCCCGAGTAAGTGGTTTGCGATAAAGTCGAACTCGGTGGCCATTTGCCTTCAAGGCATATCCAGAACTGTCAATAGTGATTAGAGTAAGAGTACCATTGTCATGTACCTTTTGGATTTCGTATGGCCCCAGCCAATGAGTTTGAAGCTTCTCGGGAAAGTCCTGAAACCTGGAATCGTACAAAAGTGCCTAGTCTCCTTCGTGGAAGACATTGTTTTTTATGAGAGCATCATGCCATTTGGCTTGCTGCTGTTGGATTAGTGCAGTGTTTTGAAGTGTAGAGAACATGATTTCATCTAGCTCATTGATCCACTGTGATCGATTAATCTGTGCCTCGGTTAGATCTAAGAAAATTTCTTGTGCTATTCGCAATGTTTGGATTTCGAATTCTATGGGAAAAATGGTTTGCTTTTCAAACACTGATTGATAAGGTGAGTAGTGGGTGGTGCTTCTCCATGTTGTTCTGTAAGCCCACAAGGCTTCTGGTAGTCTTACAACCCAATCACGTTGATGTGACGCAATGGTTTTTGTTAGGATTGCTTCTATTATTTTATTGCTGCTTTCTAACTGACCATTTACTTGTGGGTGGTATGGAGTAGTGATTTTATGCTGGATATGATAGTTTTTTAGTGTTGCAACTATTTTGTTACCAGCAACCTGTGGTCCGCCGTCTGTAATTATATCTCTTGGAAGACCATAGCACACAAATATATGGAACAAGAACTGTATGAAAGAATCCTCTGTAGCTCTCGACAATGCCTCTGCTTCAACCCATTTGGTGACATATTCTTTTGCCACCAAAATATATGTTTTCTGGTTCGAGGATGGGTTAATTGGTCCAATGAAATCGAGGGCCCATCGCTTGAATGGTTCAATGACTAGTTGTGGGTTCACGGGCATCTCATCAGACTAACCAGGGCGTCCTGCTCTTTGGAAACTATCACAAGCTTGGATGAATTTCTTTACATCTTTGAAAATTGTGGGCCAATTACACCCTGTTTGCAGCACCTTATGTCCAGTTCTGTGATCGAAGAAATGTCTGCCGCATGGTCCGTCATGGAAAGCTTTTATAATGTCAAAGATTTCATCCTCACGGATGCATCTCCTGATGTGAATATCTACCCCTGTGTGGAACAGGTAGCCCGCAATCCAAGAAAATCGAGCACTCCGCTGAATAATCTGTTTCCGCTCATTGGGGGTTAGATGTTTCGGTAATTTACCTACTGCTAGGTAATTGGCAATATCAGAATACCAAGGCATTTTAATGACAACAACAAACAAATGCTCATCTAGAAATTGATCTTCAACTACTGTTGCGTCGATTGGCTTTGGCATTCGCGAGAGAAAATCAGCTACATGATTTTCTTTTCCAGGTCGATTGTTGATTGTAATATCAAATTCCCGTAATAAAATCAGCCATCGAGTTATTCTGCCATTTGTGATAGGCTTGTTTGCTAAATATTTTATGGTAGAATGATCTCTATACAAGATAACAGGATATCCAGTAATGTAATGCCTGACCTTATTGACAGCATGTATTATCGCTAGAAATTATTTTTCAGTAACACTATAATTCAACTCAGCAGGGGATAAATTTTTTCTAATATAATAAATTGCATATGGTTTTTTATCCTTTTCCTGCCCAAGGACTGCTCCAATGGCTGTATCTGAGGCATCTGATGATATTTGAGATGGAAACTCCCAATTCGGTCCTCGAAGGACTGGGGATGTGGACACAAGTTTCTTTAGATCCTGGAAAGCACGTTCACATTTTTATGTCCAAAGAAAGTCAACATTCCTTGTTAGCACATACAAAGGTGTAGCAATATGCGAAAAATGTTCTATAAACCTCCTATGATAACCAGAAAATCCGAGAAAACTGTGTACCTCTGTTTGAGTGGTAGGAGTGGGAATTAGCAAAATTATTTGGATTTTGTCTAGGTCTACCTGAATGCCAGCTGCTGAGATATAGTTTCTTATAATAAGTCCTTCAGTCATCATCATATAACATTTTTCATGGCTTAAACAAAGCCTGGTAGCAATGCAGCGTTGTAGGACTTTTTCTAGTGTGTGTAGTGCTGGATCAAAATCATCTCCGTATGGTGTAAAGTCATCCATATATAATTCAAGTCCTTCATTTATTAAGTCTGCAAAAATGTTGAGGATAGCCCTTTGGAATGTGGCCAGAGCATTGCATAAGCCAAAAGGCAGAACTTTGTAGGAAAATGTTCCCCAAGGACAAGTAAAAGTGGTTTTGTCTTGGTCTTTAGGGGCAATTTGGATCTGATTGTATCCAGTGAAGCCATCCAGGAAGGAAAAGAATTTCTTTCCTGCCAAAGTGTCTAATACTTGATCAATGAATGGAAGAGGGAAGTGGTCTTTTTGTGTTGCTTTATTTAGCTCTCTGTAGTCCACAAAAATTCTCAACTTCCCACTCTTTTCTGGTACCACCACAAGTGGAGAGACCCATTTACTATCGGAGATAGGGTAGATGAAATTGACATCTAAAAGTTTTTGAAGTTCAACTTTAACCACATATTTTAGATGAGGATTAAGTCTCCTTTGAGGCTGGTGAATAGGTCTCGCATATTTTTCTATGTAAATGTGGTGTGTACATAATTGGGGATCAATTCCTTTCATATCAGGGTAGTCCCATGCAAATGCTTCTTTATATCTCCTGAATAACTGGATGAGCTTCCTTTCTTGTTCAAAGGTGAGGTTGGCATTAATGTTTAAGGTCTTTCCCGGTTCAATTTCCACAATTTTAATATTTGCAACAGAGGTAATAGGTATTGTTTGATCATGTGTATCTTTAAGAGGATCTTCTTCTAATTCGTTATCAAATGCTGCCTCTATCATGTAACATTGTGTGTGGGATCTGAGCTTAGCTTGACTAATAAAATTATTAACGGCATCATCTTCTATTTGGTCTTTGAAATCAAGTGCCTCCTGTATAGTTAATGGAGATCTAATGTTGTCAGTAAGGTATGATACAGGGTGCTTATTAGTTTTCATTATTGTGACACTTGGTTGCGCTGGAGGATATAAAGCTAAGTTCTTGATATTTTCTCCTCTGGTTATGGTCATATTTCCTTGTCGGCAACCAATATAAGCATCGGCAGTTGCAAGCCAAGGTCTACCTAAAATCAATGGATGTCCATCAAGTCGTTTTTTGGGATTTATTATCAGAAAATCGGTCAGATACTCCCATGAGTTAACATATACCATAATATCGGTCGTCCAGTTGTAGTAAAGTAGAGGTAGATTCTACAGATGTAATGCCTAGCTTTTGGCAAGTAGTAGTTGTTAAGATATTGATTGCAGCTCCTAGTTCAACTAAGGCATTGGAGAAGGTTTGACCATAAATTTGTACGGTTACTATTGGATTTCCTTGGTCTTTGTATTTAATGGGTGTTTATTTTCCTGATAATAAGTCAGAGAGAGTGCCAACTACTTGGACTCTTGGATTTTTTTTTTATATTCCTCCTTGATTTCCTTACACATAATTATTTGATATTCTATGCATATATCAGGATGTCTTGAATGGCTTGGAGGAGTGGAATTTTTATGTACAAGTTTTTTAATTCTCCCAGAATGTCAAAATTAGGATATTGTGTAGGTCGAGGTATGATTAATCGTTCTGGGAATGGCGGAGAGGATGTGGTTGCTTGTTTACGAATTTTTTGTCTATTCACATCCTCTTCTTGTGACGGTTTTTCTCTAGGTAATTGATTTTCAACATGAACTGTGTTTTCTCCCTTGTTTCAATAATACACCTAGATCTTAGCTGAAGATCATTACACTCCCTCAGATCGACTCCTATTTTTGGTGTTTCTACTATTTGGACAGATTGGACCGGTCTGTTATTTGGATTAGGGTTGGGTTGGGCTGGGATTTGCTGTCTCAGGTTAGTCTGGGAGTTTTGTTGTAAGGCTGGCAGTGTACGTTGAGGGTGCGGAATGGTTCCTACTAGCTGATGCATCGGTCTTTGCCAGTTTGTCTGCTAGGCTTGATTTTGTGAAGTAGTAGGGGTCCACTGTGCTAGTTATGCATCACTTTGCCAATATGGTGGGGCATAGGGAAAATTTGGCCAATTGGATTGGCTTGCTTGATTCGGCCACGGGGTTGATGAAGGAAATGACTGTTGTGACCAATTCGGGAAGGGAGGTTGATTTTGCCACATATTATATTGTTGAGCATGATACTATGGAGGCTGAAAAGAAGAATTTGGGTTTGAAAACATACAAGATTGTCGCGGCTGCCATTGACGGTGTTGAATGAGCAGATACACCAACTCTAGCTCTTCGTCTACTTCCTTGTATACTACTTTTAATCTGGGAAGTGAGGGACAACTTTCCATAAGGTGGTCTTTTGTGCAAATGGCGCAAATTTGGACTGCATCTAGTGGACAGTCCTTATGGTTGTGTTTCTTCCTGCATCGGGGATAGAAGATTGCCAAATTCTGTTCTTCCTCCACTTGCTTTTGTTTGGCCTGCATAATATCAAGTTGTGTTGTTAGTGTCTCTAGTATATCAGTTTTAAAATTTTACAATAAATTTCCAATTTCTGCACGCATTACTCCTTCTACCAAAATTATACTATCTCTTACAAATCGATCATGTTCCGCCGGTTTTAGTCTTGTGTTGCCTATCGAGCTCCTGATACATAAATCAATAATGTTAGCAAAATTTTCCTGATAAATATCTCCTTTTCCCATAATGTTTAATGTTTCAATCCATTGTTCCTTCATTCCCCTAATTAATGTTGTTTTTAACACATTATTAGGTAAAGGTATTAATGCATAAGGAGATCTTTGAAGATTATACTGAAAATGTTCCACATACTCCTCTAATGTTTCATTTGGTCTAGCTACCATCTGGACTGTTTCGTCTTTTAGTTCCCTAGACCTGCAATAGTCCTTATATTTTTTTAGAAAAGACTCTTTCATTTGATCCCAATTATTTATAACACCGCCACCTAGTCCCATGAACCATCTTAAAGTAGCCCCTTTTAATGTGGAGGGGAATAATTTTAGTTTCTAGGGGTCGGTGGTGTAGTCATACCCCCTACACAGCACATCGAACTCAAATAGGAATGCATCCAGATCCTCTGATGTAAGGCTGTGGAACGTGGGGATATCCTGAAGAGGAATTGCTTTCATAGGTGCATTCGCTGTAGTATCCACGATGGGGTATTGCAATGTAGAGGTTTGGATGTTTGGTTGGTTTTGGACCATTTGGTCAAATATATGCCAATAACCTTCTGGGATATCTAGGAGGGTATTCCTAGGTTGAGAGGGAATGGCTTTAACAGGAATGGTTTTAATAGCACTTCCTTTATCTAGGATAATGAGAGTGCCTAATTTCTAAGGAGATTGAGTTTCTTCAACTTTGTTATAAATGATTTTTGCAGCACTTCCCTTGTCTGGGTTGCATAATTGTTGAATTTCCCCAAGAGGAGACCTTGGTTCCTCAGTTTCTCCTGTCTCTCCTCTTCCTTCACAAAGGTTGCTAAAATTCCCTTCTTGCAATACTTCTGGGCTATAATTTTCAATTTCTTGAAAATCTTGCTCTTCGGTTTGACTATGCACCTCAGCAAGGCTACAGATGGTGATCTTGTGGCCTGAAGGGAACTAGTAGGCTATCTAGAAATAACTATTCTGAGTCCTACATAAGGCTGAGCTTCTGCTTTCTTGATAATTTCATCTATAAAGGTTGATCGGCCAAGGGTCACCCACCCCTTAGCTTTTTCGGGCTTGGGTGGAGGTTTTGGAATTCTTTTCTGGCTTTTTCTGCTTAGTCATGCACACAAATCAACTACTAGATTCTACCCAAACAAAACAACAACAAATCTACAGGAAAGCGGGTAGGGGAGCAGATCTTTTACATGCTCCACACGTAGGTTCTTACCTTCTATTTCTAAAAACCAATTCTTCCCTAGCAGGCTCTTACACTACTCTCAAAAAGAGAAAAATGGCTGCACTCTCTCACTGGCAACGGCGCCAAAATTTCAAGTCGTAAAAAGGGTCTCTTTCACCTCTAATTACCTCACATTAATTTGTCAATCTAGGAACGTTTTGTTATTTCAAAGAGTGTCTCAGTTTTAGGCTATCATTTTCCGGAGTAATGCTAGTAGTATAGTGCTCAAAAATACAAGAGCAAATGGAAGCTTGTTTACAAAAAACTACTTCTAAAGACTAAACCATGTATTCAAAAAACTAAGCAATTTATCAGTCAAGGGTTTAGTAACAGTAACTCATCCCTTTGTAAACTGATGGAACCAAAGGAAATTAGGGAATAGATCATCGATCTGGGAACCAGACAGTAAATGTCAATGCCCACAACAGTCTTAGATTGTTCTACACACCAAAGCAATAATAACGAAAATAATAGGAAATGGAAAAAAAATAAGGAATGGAACAACAACTAGGAAACTGTAATAGCAACTGAGTTTAATAAGAAGCAACACCTTAGTCTACAAGAATAAATGAAATAATCGTGTCCTACAGAAATCAAATGGCAATCCCCTACCTTTAAGGATGAATCGAGCAACACACGGAAATAGAACAACACTGATTAATGATGGAATATGACACAGTGCTTGAAAGCCAAATACAAATGCACAATAACTTAACACACGACACACCTTAATAATATTCTGATCTTGGTAATCCAATTATTAGTCTTAGTTATAAGGAATATGATTGTATTTTGTAAGGGAATTGCAACATCAATAGATTCAACAATTGCAAGGAAATATAATCTCTAAGATGAATTCAGTAATACCAATTAATAAGTGTTACAACACGGATACTCTATAATTGAACAGCAACAATATTCTGTAAAAACCAGTTATATCAGCACTTAAAGGAATAGCAATGCGTTGCAAAGTCGATATGATATTTCTATCTCAGAAAGTGAGATTACTCAATAGATCAAACGTAACAGAGCTGTGATGTAAAATAACATAACATACCAGATTACTGAATAAAGTTGATAAGCAAAACCATGCATAAACCAAAAGTAATAGTACAAGAGCAAGTGTTCCACCAGGGCTGGGCCCTTAGCCTCTAGGGGAACACTGCTTGAGGTTATTCCAAGATCAAAGATGAAATAGTAACCGAGTTTGTATTAATGCATTAAACAGAATTACAACGGATCACTTCTCAATGAGAGTCGATGATCAAAGTCTTAAATTCAGGAAAATTTACATAGAAACATCACAGACTATTCCCCCAAGCTAACGATGCTGCCCCTTTTTATAATGGCGAAGGTGGAGATGTCTAGGTGCAAAAATAGTTAAAGCAATGATCCCTAAAGATCAAAGGATCCTGAGGGATTCGCCAAACTGTTGACTCTCAATTATCTCTTTACTTTCCTACGCCGAGCTGCTATCTCCATTTCCTTTCCCTGGCTAATATTCTTTTATTTGCTTTGCCTTGTTTGCATGTGGTTCCCTTCCAAAGGGACATCGATTAACTTGGACCTATCTTTCTCTTTGGGACGAAAGTATTTCGTTTTTCCCTTTTCCTGCATAATACATGACAATTGTCAGTGTTTTCGTTTTGCACATTAATCTTACAGATTTTGTCAGAATTTCTTATTATCTACCTAGTTCATGATGCAAAGGGTTTGTAAGTTTGAATGAAAATATGCCAAAATAATCACCAAAAATGTACGTTCTTTAGTACTCCACACTTTGTACATATGAATCTAACCCTAGCTTGGGGAATATTTGTGGATGATCATGACAGTGAGGCTCCAAATCTGATTCTGGCGAAATTTCATAAGATTCTAATGCACCCCCAAGCGTATGCTCAAATCCTGTTGGATGTGGCAGAGGAGCATTATGTTTTAACACCTTCTCGATTTTAACCACTATGCATCCTTTCTTTACCATCTTTACATACACTTTATGCCCAAGCTTTGTATTGAATATGGAGCCCTGACCCACATTCACTCCATGTTGCAAAAGATCTACCTTGGCTCCAATAGAAAATGTGGAAGAAACATTTGCACCTATAAATGAATGTAAATAAGGTTAGTATTTACTCAAAAAAAACATTTATTATGCTATCAATTATATATAACACATGCTTCAATATTTTTATTCACCTCTGTTGTGTCTCAAATCCATGATCTTCCACGGATGTATGTCCCCTTCATTAACATCCTCATCAATCAAATGTGGTTGAGTTACATCAATTATCAAAATTGTAACATAACCAACATTAACCCGCTCTCCAACATAATAAGTTCCAGACTCTGCAGATTCGACCCTTCCTAGCCCAATGACTTGATCATTAATAAGGAGATCAACATAATCCCCTTTTGCCAAAATTATATTTTCCATTGTAGCTTGTACCAATTCTGTAACAACAATTAAATCGTAACTTGTAATTAAAAGGTTGAACCATGTAAAGTGTGACATTATATTTTCCCAAAAACACACAAATTATGAAAAAGTAATATAGATGCAAAAATTAATATAGTATGGTAGTAATATTGTATGTAATGAAACATTGTATCCTCAAATGAAAGCGAACAATCAATATCATTCCTTCTACTACAAACATAAGCATATTGCTAGAAGCAACATTACATGGTCAAATAAATCTAGCATATGCTAGATTTCCCTCTAGGACAAACAAGCACATTGTCAATAAGAATATTCTAAGGTGAAGGAAATCCACCACATGCTAAATTTCCTTCTAAAGTAAATAGAAGCATATTACTCACAAAAAAAATTCAAAGTAAAAGAAATCCTACACATTCTAGAGTTTATTCTATCACAAACACAATCACATTGCCAAAAACAACATTGCGGTGTGAAAGATATCTAACATACGCTTGATTTACTTCTAGCACAAACAAAAGCACAATGCCAACAATAACATTGTAGGGAAGACAAAATCCAAAAAAATCCAACAACTCCTATCAAAAACACAATCACATTTCCAATAACAACATCGCAAGGTAAAATAAATTTAACGCATGCTAGATTTACATGTACCATAAATACAAGCATACTACCGAAAACAACATTTCATGCCAGAAGAAATCTAGTGCATGGTATATTTCCTTCTAACAAAAACAAAACCACATTACCAAGGTGAAGGAAATCTAACACGTGTTAGATTTCCTTCTATAATAAACAACCAAATTGAAAAAAACAATATTGCATAGCAAAATAAATCTAGCACAACTTCTAGCCCAAACACAAGCACAACATTTCCAATAACTTTGCCAAGGTGAAGGAAATCTAACACTTTCTAGATTTCCTTTTATCATAAACAACCAAATTGACAACAACAATATTGCAAAGAAAAAGAATTCTAACATAGTTTCTAGCCCAAACACAAGCATGTTTCCAATAAAAATATTTCGAGGTTAAAGAAATTTAACGTATGTTAGCTTTACATGTGGCAGAAATTCAAGAAAAATACCAACAACAACATGCATGCCAAAAGAAATCTATTGTGTGTTATGTTTCTTTTTAACACAAATAAAAAAAGCATAATGGGGATTCTCTATTGTGAAGACCCATATTAAAAGTGGTGTAATGCTAATAGGACCAATGCAGCTACTGCCAGGATACCAATGTAAAGTTTCATTGTTCAAAAGTTTAGGGCCTCCTTGGTAAAACTATGCATGTCATATTTAGTGACTATGGAATACTCTGAGGTAGATTCAGTAATAAATTTTGTGCATCAATAGAGTTTTGGCATTTTCTGTCTAAGTTAAGGCACCAACACCACAACTATTATGAATCACCTAGTCAAGTCTCAATAGAGAGCCTATTTTGTCTCATCACTATATCAATCGATGAAATGGTGGAGAGCCTAACAACCTTCTCTTTTATTCACTCAAGCTAGACCAAATTGACAAGTTGTATTGCTACCTCACCAAACATTTTCCATGTTTTTGCTTCGTCATAAAAAGAGAGCAGTCTAGGGATTATCCTGATGCAAAATGTACCTCTCGACAGACTATGTCAACACCTTGTTTTAGGACATTAACCCACTAGCCTTTTTTCTATGGTGACTTTCCAAAGCCAATAGCTCCTCCATAAGATTACTCTCGTATTGAATCTAAAACCATTTAACTATGATTAATTGGTAGCACATGTAGTTTGCAAGGAATGGTCACAGTTTCAGGTTTGGACCAGAGCTTAATACGAGTAATAGTTGTTCTTATAGATAAGCAAGAGATCAATTACAGTCATGTTCTTACATCGGTATCAGTATCATTACTGGTCAGCTTTAATGGTAATGTAACCTAATCGAATAGGATAACACATGTACTATGAGTACTAAGCCCATTGCTCTTGTAAGATGCCAAAGCTTACTAGGTACTTTTCATAAGGGTTCACTTACACTAAGCAGCTTGTAACTATTATGGAAAGTTCTATTACACCCAATGTGATAAGCTAACAGAATAGTTAGGTTTATAGCTTAAATGACAGTTTCATACTTCGAGTTAAATTATCTTTGACATATATGATATAACTGACCTAGTCCATTTTTATATCACTACTACAACAATCCATGAAATGTGCATGCAAGGTCTAAAATCAATGCTTGACTTGGCTTCCATAGTAATGTTCCACATTTGAATGGACATCCCAAAAGATTGCATTGTGTTTATATAATGCTTCATGCATCTCTAGTAAGAACTAAAGGCTAGATGCCAAATGTGTTTGTCAGATGTTGCTTATGAATGCATAAGATAAGGTTTGTGTATTTCATATATTCTCATGCATCTCTAGTAAAAACTAAAGGCTAGTTGCCAAAGGTGTTTATCAGATGTTGCTTATGAATGCAAAGATAAGATTGGTGTATTTCATATATTCTCATTACAATACTAAATGTTGCATCTAACTCTTCAATGGTCCATGGATTGAGTTTTAGCTCGTTGAGGAATCTGTTACAATGGGCCAGTATCTTGAGCACTGGACAAATGGGTTTCCTGGTTTTTTATTGAATTCGATTACAAAGGAGGTATGCTAGAAACTCTTGACATCTTCTATGGTCCTCACACAATCACACAACAAGTGGATTACTAGGTAATCCCAATTAGATGTTTGGGATGCCATAATACCAGACATCTAATAACATAATGTTCACTCAGATTTTGTGGGGATCGTATCAAAAGGAATGGAATGGCTCCTGGTTTCAATCAGGTTCCTACTTTATATAATATGAAACACACCCCATAGGAGCCCTCAAATGAATTTCATATGTTTGTGCTTAAGGAGGCTCCCATCCATAATTTCATAATAAAGGAGACTAGTCAAATGGCTCTTGGAAAGATAATCCTTGGAATGGACTCCTAATCGTTGCCACATAGACATAGCATAATGGAGAATAATGTAGATTTTATTATCATTCATATGGCAGGTCAACACTGACACATTTCCAAGGCCAAATACTCCAATCTGTATCTGGACCTGAGGTCTTCGGCTTCATCTCCTCCCTTATATAAAAATACAGAAATGGATACTTCCCCTATCTCAATATAGATACAGATGTGGAAAACGTAAATAATGATGAATCGTTGGTTCTCGAGCTACTAACAGTCAAAAGGGCCTTCTTTAAGGAAAAAAAGACTTTTATTAATCTGGATCACCCCGAAATTGGATTGACTAGGAAAAAGAAGAGCGTCAAGTCTAAAAATATATCCTCTTGTGTTGGTGTGGGGTCCAAGCTCAATACATGATTTTATGAAACCATTGAAGCAAATCATTATCTATCCATTGATCCAGGCACCTCCAATGAATACTATGAAGCAATAGAGCATGAGTTGTTCACTCTTGCTCCCCAATCATCCAGTTTCTTCACGGGCATGAGCTATTCATTCTTGCTGATATTGGCTGCCAACAATCTATCATTTCTCCACTATGTGGAGGATGGGGAGACTGAAAAAATTATAGAACTATTTGGGATTAGAGTCAAGCCTTTTGCTGAAGCCTAGTAAGCTCCCATCCATAATTGCAGAATAAAGGACACTAGTCAAATGGCTCTTGGAAAGATAATCCTTGGAATGGACTCCCAATCGGTGCCACATAGACAGAGCATAATGGAGAATAATGTAGATTATATTATCATTCATATGGCAGGTCAACACTGACACATTTCCAAAGGAAAATATTCCAATCTATATCCAAACCTGAGGTTTTCGGCTTCATCTACTCCCTTATATAAAAATACAGAAATGGATACTTCCCCTATCTCAATAGATACCAATGTGGAAAACCTTAATAATGATGAATTACTGGGTCTTGAGTTTCTAATAGTCAAAAGGGCCTTCTTTCAGGAAAGAAAGACTTTTATTAATTTGGATCACCTTGGAATTGTATTGACTAGGAAAAAAAGGGCATCAAGTATAAAAATATATCCTCTTGTGTTGGTGTGGGGTCCAAGCTCAATAATTTACCCCAACCAACCATGCCTCTAGTACTAGATAGAGTGTAAATGAAAAATCAAAGCAGAATTTTTAGTCTTAGACCAAGGCTAATATCCACACATGCTCTCCAGTCAGAATTTCACTCATCCTGTGTAGAAAAATTAGAGAAATGCTCAAACAAAGCATTTTTAGCACCAACACCATGATTTGATCTATTATGAATTCCTTTAAGACGAACTCAGTTTACAAACTAGCTATTAATGTAGTAATGTTATTGTCCAAACAAAGCTGAAAAGCATGGGTAAGAAGGCAACAACTCTAGCATTACTATAGTTACCAGCAGAGAAAAGTTCAGAAATACAACACTAATACAAACAACTATATAATCAATTTAGTTGTCATCTCAGTAAACTTTACAGGTGCAAGCGTTAAAGATAATCACAATATTGAACAGTGCACAACAATCAGGCAGATCATTGTCAATGATAAACATCACTTGTTTATTGTCATTTAGAATACCATCACTTGTCTGTTGTCATTTAGAATAGGTGCCAAAGGAAACTGCTGGGAAAAAAAAGGTGTACAAAGGGGAAGGCACAAAAAGTGGACCCTAGAGCATGGGCTATTCACCCTTGCTCCCCCAATCATGTAGTTTCTTAACGGGCATGCGCTGTTCACTCTTGCTGATATTGGTTGCCAACAATCTGTCATTTCTCCACTGTGTGGAGGATGGGGAGAATAAAAAAATTGTAGAACTATTTTGGATTAGAGTCAGGCCTTTTGCTGCAGCCCAGTAATTATGAGAACAAGTTTTTACATTGACTCATTCAAAATTTTGAAAATAAACTATGGTTATCGGGAAACAGATGGCTCTCTTTAGATAATAGGATGGTCATGATAAAGGTAGTCCTACAAGGTATCATTGTCTGCTGGATGCATTTGTTTCATTTTCCAATATCAATTATTCATAAAACAGACTCCACCACTGTAGATTCCTTATGGGTTGGGTCTGGTTACAAAATATGATTCACCTATCTAAACTAGACTTAATTTGCAAGCCCATTGATGGAGGTTTGGGCATCAAACACACTTAGAATTTCAATCTGGTACTTCTCATAAAAAATCTACAAAGGGCCTTCAAGTGCGTTGGTATTTAGCAAAAAAAAATTCAATCAAGCTACCTTGGAAAGCTGGATCCTAGTTGGGGATCCGGTTAAGAATATTGTGTCTTTCATTTGGAATAACTTGATCAAATCTAAGCCTTGCATATACGGATATATAATATGGATGGCTGGACGTGGAGAGATAATTCACATTGGGCTTGATGCAATCATTGGATTGGATGGGAATCACATTCTTCCTCCCCCAATCATCTAGTTTCTTCATGAGCATGAGTTGTTCACTCTTGCTGATATTGGCTGCCAACAATCTGTCATTTCCACCTCTTCCAGTTGGCCACATGCTAAAAATTTGGCTCTTATGATGGAGCTCAATGTCAAATGGGAAAGTTACATATCTCATCTCTATCATGCAAATATTGCTTTGTCTATGAGGGCAGATAGACATTCTTGGGGTGGTCTTTCTCATGGAGGCGAAATCTCTACCAAAGAAACAAACATGTACATATACAACATGCAAAGGTAGGGGAAGAAGATCAACCATATGAAAAGTATGGTGAAGATCATGCTTTCCTTGCTGATAATTTAAATCCTGAAACCACTTTTCAGGTCACAGAAATATAGTTCAATAAACTAATCATGTTTTCATAGACACTGAAAGTAACGGAGCTGTAGACTTTAATGGTAATACACTTAGCACCTCAGCATTTCATTGTTTGTTTGAGTAGGAGTAATGTAACCCCCATGTTGCACTTTGATGTAGGCCATGACTTCATCCTTTCTTTCTTTTTCTTAAATATTTGGTTTTTCCTTTCTATCCAAAGCATCAACATGACCAAACTAAGGGAAATAATCCACTCTCTATTTTTAACTGGACTATTAAATATACTAGATCTATCAGGGAGTACAAGTATAAAAAAATGTTGAAGTTATAGTACAAGGATCCAAAATGTAGTCAAATATGCATCCAAATATGTTCAGTGGAAGGACATACATTCAATAGATCCTCCATAGAATATTCATAATTCCAACATAAAGTACAAAGTCAGGGGCCCTAAAATTCATTTTTCTTGATTTGATCCCATGTGAGGATCTTACGTCACCCAACTAGCCAAAGGAATTCAGGACCATGGGAAAACACCATTCATATAAATTTTCTTCCAAATGGGATCCTAGTGGATGTATTGATGACCAACTATAAGACAGTAGGATTCCTTGAGAATAATCATCCCTTTGGTTTGAGATCCTCACCAGAGTTTGTCTTCATCTTGAGAATTTGATATTTTTCATTTTTGAAGCTCATGAGCTAAAATATGCCAGAGAGAGAAAGATGGATGTGATGGCCAATCTTCAACTATTTTCCATTCCTTCCATGGCCTAGGGGATTGAATCAGTTTCCAAAATTCTTCTAGAGTAAGATCCTGATGCCTTGAAGTAAATGTTATTAAATCTCTAATATTAACGATCCCTCAATTGTGGCATCTATTGTCCAAAATCTTTGGAGAATAATGTAGTCACTAGTGTGACCATTCCAGGTCTCTTAAAAAACATGACTTTGAATTAAGGTCTAGTTGGCCTCTGGAACATTTCATATGGAAGATCTTAGAGGATACTTGGTTGCTCGCAACTTTTCTGATTTAGAAGAGTGGCCATATTTCATATCCCTTATTTGTTTCTAGAGTTCATCTCTAACCCGAAGTCAATCCCAACATAATTTCTGTCCCAATTCTTTTTCTAGGATACCTAACTCCCTCAACTAAAGCCCCACTCAATTTAGGATACAAAGCTTCTCTCAGGATTTATATCAAAATTTCTAAAATGTGGGCAACACCTAACATTAATAACTTACTTTTTACAGTGACCACTATCTCTAAATCCCTCCAGACATGAATTCAAGATAGTTTTTGAACCCAAATTTTGACAAAATTAGATCAATTAATAAGTATAACTATGTACCCAATCATAGGAGTAGAAACTATTTCAGAGACTAAAGCACCTAAAACTGATACTGGAGTTTAAAAATTCTTTGACAGCAATTATCAGACCATCATATGACTATAGGTGTGTCCTTTGTGATGCCTAAGGTCTATTGTTAGATATACATTACTGGTTCTTGGTCCAAAAAATTGTAAGCTAAGATAAATGGAGAAATCAACAACTTAACTAAAACCTTTAAAGCTGAAAACATATTGTTATTGTCTCAATCATGCTGGTATTCCAGACCATAACCTTGACTTTCCTGTGATCCAAATAGGAGCATGGTTAGAGAATGTGCAACCACAACAAGAAATCACAGAGTTTAATTCATTGTGGAAAATTGTAATATTATGGCAAGACATATAAGATCAACAAATCAAAAAATCCACACACAAACAATAATTTGTTTGGGAGGCAAATCAACTCTGAATTTTGTTAGAAAAGAAATTCTACACCTACAGCACATGAACAACATGAAGCAACCAAATAATAGCAACCCATTTATAGTGGAAAATACCAAATAAATAGACAATCTAAGGTAATACCAAGTTTTTCATCTCTCATATGTGAGACAAGACACATCGACTCTAAAAACATGACAATAAGGATTTCAATTATTTTAAAATTTAGAAACTAGAACATTTACATGATACAAATTCAATCATACAACTAGTACTTACTAGTACTACATCAATGATGATCAAATGGTAAACACAAGAAGTTAGAACCACAAACTATGGTCTTCTCATTAAGTCATAAAAATCAGAATATAGAAAACATACTAAATAGATATTTCTTCAATGCTACTATAGGTTGGAATGCAAATGGAAAATACAAAATATCATGGACACTGGAACCATAGATGGAAGATTCTCGTAGCCGATGAATATCAGTAGTCCTCCTCGATGCCAGATCATTAGAATTTCTGTATTACCATTGTTGTCTCATCCGTCATCCTCCTCCTCTATACCTAATCCAATATATGCATTTGCTAGTGTGGAGGATGAATGTTCAAGAGGATCACCATCATCAAAAGCTTGATGAAATCTAAGCCTTGGATACAGGGATATATAATATGGATGGTTAGACGTGGCAACATAATTCGCATTGGCCTTGATGCAGTCATTGGATTGGCTGGGAATCACATTCTTCCTCCCCCAATCATCCAGTTTCTTCACAGGCATAAGCTGCTCACTATTGCTAATATTGGCTGCTAACAATCTGTCATTTCCTCCTCTTCCAGTTGGCCGCATTCTAAAAATTTGGCTCTTCTAATGGAGCTCAATGTCAAATGGGAAAATTACAGATCTCATCTCTATCACGTAGATATTGCTCTGTCTAAGAGGGCACATAGGGATTCTTGGGGCGGTCTTTCTCATGGAGGAGAAATGTCTACCATAGAAACATACAAGTATATATACAACATGCAAAGTTAGGGGAAGAACATCAACCATATGAAAAGTATGGTGAAGATCACGCTTTCCTTGTTGATAATTTAAATCCTGAAAATACTTTTTAGGTCACAGAAATACAATTCAATAAACTAATCCTATTTTCATAGACACTGAAAGTAAAGGAGCTATATAATTTCATGGTAATACACTTGGCACCTCAAGATTTCATTGTGAGTTTGAGTAGGAGTAATGTAACCCCCATGTTGCACTTTTATGTAGATTGTGACTTCATCCTTCCTTTGTTTTGATTAAATATTTGGTTTTTCCTTTCTTTCCAAAGCATCAAAATGACCAAACTAAGGGAAATAATCCACTATCTATTTTTAATTTGACTATTGAATATACTGGAACTATGAGGGAGTACACGTATAAAAAATTGTTGAAGTTATAGTACAAGGATGCAAAAGGCAGTCAAATATGCATCCAAATATGTTCAATGGAAGGACATACATTCAATATATGCTCCATAGAATATTCATTATTCCAACACAAAGTACAAAGTCAGGGGCCCTAAAATCCATTTTTTTTTATTTGATCCCATGTGAGGATCTTACATCATCCAACTAGCCAAAGGAATTGAGGACCATGGGAAAACACCATTCATGTAGATTTTCTTCCAAGTGGGATCCTAGTGGATGTCTTGATGAGCAACTATAAGAGAGTAGGATTACCTAAGAGTAAACATCCTTTTGGTTTGAGATCCTCACCAAAGTTTGTCTTCATCTTGAGCATTGGATATTTTTCATTTTTGAAGCTCATGAACTAAAATAGGCTAGGGAGAGAAAGATGGATGTGCTGGCCAATATTCAACTGTTTTCCATTCCTTCCATAGCCTAGGGGATTGAATTAGTTTCCAAAATTCTTCTACAGTAAGACCCTGATGCTTTGATGTAAATGTTAGTAAATCTCTAAGATTAACAATCCCTCAATTATGCCATCTATTTCCAAGAATATTTTGAGAATAATGTAGTCACTAGTTTGACCATTCCGAGTCTCTCAAAAAGCATGACTTTGAATTAAGGTCTAGTTGGCCTGTGGAAAATTTCATATGGAAGATCTTAGAGGATGCTTCGTTGCTTGCAACTTTTTCGATTGAGAAAAGTGGCCATATTTCATATCCCATATTTGTTTCTAGAGTTCATCTCTAACCTAAACTCAATCCCAACATAATTTCTCTTCCAATGCTTTGTTTAGGATCCCCAAGTCTCTTAATCCTAAAGCCCCACTCAATTTAGGATACAAAGCTTCTCTCAGGATTTATATCAAAATTTCTGAAATATGGGCAATAACTAACATTAATAACTTACCTTTTACAGTGACCATTACCTTTAAATCCCTCCAGACATGAATTCAAGGTAGCTTTTGAACCAAAATTTTGACAAAATTAGATCAATAGATAAGTATAACTATGCACCCAATCAGAGGAGAAGAAACTATTTAAGAAACTAGAGCAACTACAACTGATACTGGAGTTTAAAAATTCTTTGACATCAATTATCAGACCATCATATGACTGGAGGTGTGTCCTTTGTGATGCCTAAGGTCTATTGTTAGACATACATTATTGGTTCTTCGTCCAAAAAATTGTAAGCCAAGATGAATGGAGAAATCAACAACTTAAATAAAATCTCTAAAGCTGAAAATGAGATGCCATATTGTTATTGTCTCAATCATGTTGGTATTCAAGACCATAACCTTGAATTTCCTGCGAAACAAATAGGACCATGCTTAGAGAATGTGAAACCCCAACAAGAAATCATAGAGTTTAATTCACTGTGGACACTTGTAATATTATGGCAAGACATATAAGAGCAACAAATCCAAAAATCCACACACAAAAAATAATTTGTTTGGGAGGCAAATCAACTCTGAATTTTGTTAGCAAAGAAATTCTACACCTACAGCACATGAACAACATGAAGCAACAAAATAAAAACAACCGATTTACAGTGGCAAATGACAAATAAATAGCCAATCTAAGGTAATACAAAGTGTTTCATCTCTCATATGTGAGACAAGACACATCGACTCTAAAAACATGACAATAAGGATTTCAATTATTTTATAATTTAGAAACTAGAAGATTTACATGATACAAATTCAATCATATAACTAGTACTTACTAGTACTACATCAATGATGATCAAATGGAAAACACAAGAACTTAGAACCGCAAATTGTGGTCTTCTCATTAAGTCATAAAAATCAGAATATAGAAAACATACTACATAGATATTGATTCAATGCTACTATAGAGTGGAATGCCAATGGAAAATACAAAATAGCATGGACACTAGAACCATAGATGGAAGATTCTCATAGCCGATGGCTATCAATAGTCCTCCTTGATGCCATAATCATTAGAATTTGTGTATTACCATTGTTGTCTCATCTATCATCCCCCTCCTCTATACCTAATCCAATATATGCATTTGCTAGTGTGGATGATGAACACTCAAGAGGATCACCATCATCAAAAGTGACCTGCTATAGCACTATTCTAGAGGGAGTGCCCTAGGTTCTACACTACACTAATGAAGAAGCCCTAGATGCAGGAGGAAAGGGAGATCTAGCATGCCGACGGAATTCCTAACGTTGCCCTATGGAGAAGCCCTAAGTGCTGCCCTATGAAGAAGCAGTAATACGCAGCCATGGAAATGAAGGTAGAAACACTAGCCACAGGAGAAGAGATTCCCTAAACCTAGTTGCTATGCTGCCTAATGGAGATGGCACCTAAACATTATCCTAGAAGAAGTGCTCTACACGTGGAATGCCCTTGTTTTCATGAAAGGAAAAGCCCTTATCTTATATGCAGTCATGAAAGGAAAATCCCTTAGCCTATACATAGTCATGAGTGAAAGAGAAATCACTGAAGACAGTTGGGAAAGGACAAAAGGATCCATGGATTCCTCATCCCTCTTTAAATTCACCAAGGGTAAAGTCAGAGCAGATTATATCATCAGAATGGCACAGCGGAAGCTTCTAGTTTCCTATCTACATATCAGTTCAATGGGAAGTATGGATCTTAGGATGAAAGGAAAGGAAGATTCCTTGCTTATAATAAGTTCAGCCATTATGCAAAGGAGTGTAAAAATGGTAGGGACACATCTATTGATGAAGATAAAAATCATTCCATTGAAATCTTCAATGATAGAAGGAATGAAAGATAATGCAGGTCATCAAGGAAATGACTAAATCTTCCAGGAAGAAAGGAACCCTAGGTAAGAAGAATCAAATGTTGCTTCTTATAAGATAAAGAAACATTATCTTGTATTAGCCTTCTCCTTCAGATTCTGTGGGAAGTTGGCTTATTGATTATAGTGCTTCAAGGAACTTCATCGGATAGGAGGGTGCTCTCCTGAATTTGGTAAGAAACAATCATGGGATTATACTTGGAGTTGATGCCACCTATCCTGAAACAGTGTAGGAAATGTTACCACTCAATTGAATGAGGATAACTTGATTCATTTACAGAATCTATTTTATCTACTTGATTGCAAGGAGAACCTGGTGTCCATTTCGGCAATGGAAGTCAAAGGTTTTAGGGTGGCATTCATTGATGGAAAGGTACATGTTTGAAAATAGAATTTTCAAAGATGCTTTTACTCATGGGTTCAGGGTTCGAAATTTGTACCAAGTTGCACGATTTTCCATTGGGGGGCATGTTAGTTGACACATCTCATCTATAGCAACAGAGGTCTACTTATTGTGGGGCCCTACCCGATGTGAGTCACATGGTAACTGGGGTGCCTGAATTCAAAAGGAGCATGAAGGTACATGTCTGAGATGTATAGAAGGAAAATCTTACAAAGGGACCATTCCCCTCATGTAGCAGGTTCACAGGCTTGTGTTGAAGTTTCTAAGTTTACTTAGTTAGAAACCCTCCATGCACTTTATTTGATTTATTCCTACCTACTTGTTCTTTTCCTTAACAAGTTATTTACAATGTAAATACTGAAAATAAACACTAGTGCATGCCCAACATACTACAGATCAACAACTAAAAGAAACAAAAACAAATACACCATATGACACCTTTATTTTTGGACCAATGTCCTCGGAAAAACCCAATGCAGGAAAACCGGTGCAACTATCTGAGGATTTTTTTATTAAGAAATATCAGAGTACAATCTGTGTGTCAAAATTGGCCTACCCCATAGAGAATTCCCTTAGCAGTAATACCTCACATTTTCTGACAGATCTCCTAGCTGAAACCTCGGATAATCATTCCGGCAGCTCCTCAGCACAAAATTGCACTGAAACCCCAGCGTCTGTCCAATTTGGACTGCGTCAGCCTCTCCTTGCCTAGCGTTGCCCCTACGTTAGGCTATCTAGGCCTATGTCAGCCCCATGAGGACTTGTGTCAGCTCTTTAGGCCTCTGCATCAAATATGCTGGCCTTTCTGGTGCTCTGCGCAACACTTGGCTGCCTCTACGTGGCCCTACATGAGCACTGGTTGCTCCTGCGTCACTTCCTCTAGCTGCTCTGCAACTCTCCCAGCACTATCTCTACCTCTCTATCTCTCTGTACTCAAATTCGCCTCAGATTCTCTCCCAATCACTCATTCTATCTCTCTTAGCAAACCTCACTCTAGAGAATAGAATGATTGATCATCTGGTGTGTTCTCCAAGTGACCCTCAAACCTCCTCTTATACTTTTCTCATTGACATATCAATGGACAAGATTAAGTCCCTAATCAATGACTAAGATTAGATTTGGCTTGATCCTTGTCTTTTGGACCATTCTAACACAGTTTCATATTAATACACATTAATATTTTAATTTCCCTATGTTTAGACTTAGGGTCCATATTAAAAATATTAATTATTTTAATATCTCCTGAACTATTTAGAATCTGCCCAAATCCTTTCTGGGTATTGGAGATCTCATGTGTTCCAACTCTCCACCAAATTTTGTGGCTCGAGCACATCTGGTGCTACCACAAATAAATAGCTTGGAACAACCTGAGGGGTTTGAGATTCATCGAGAATCTCATGTATGCAGGTGGAAGAAATCCCTTTATGGCTTGAAGGAAATCACCTTGGGTTTGATATGAGAGGATTGATAATTGTTAGATGAAGCTGAGATTCACTAAGAGTGAAGCTAATCCAAACCATTATTTGAAAATTGTAGATGATAGACCTCTCATACGGGCACCTTCTAAGAATGACCTATTTTTGATAGGTGCAGAGCTTCTCACCTGAAAAACTAAGAGGGAGTTGGATTTCGGATATGGAATGGTAAACTGCAAGATCGTGACTACCTTGAGGATCTTAGCTTTCAGAAGCTATATTGTGACGATGCTGGACCAGATTTGGGAAATGCCTCTAAGTTTCATAAACTCATTAGCATTGATGTTCTTGGTGAACTTTGATCTGTATATACGTTTTGTAGTTAGTAAGGTGATCTCATATTTGGTTGAGCCTCACTGGATTGGTGCCGAGAATCTTCTGAGATATCTTCGGGGCACAATCTCTTGGATTGAGATACACTACTTGAAATATGAAGTTGCATGATTATTCGAATGTTGACTAGGCAAGCAATGGGGAGGATCACTAGAGAACTTCTTAGTGCTAGTTCTCTTTGGATTCTGCTTTGATATCATGGATGAGAGAGAAGAATAAGTCGGTTGCTATAAGCACCGCCAGGACCAAATACATAGCTACGAGTATGATCCCGTGTGAAGCTGCCTAGTTGTGGAAGTTCTTCAGTGCATTGTTTGTACACATGATGAATACCACTGTGATCCTCTATGACAACTAGGGGGGATTTGATTGTTGAGAAATCCTATATTCGATGATTGCTCCAGTAGATAAACATCAGATACTACCTTATCTAGAATATGGTAAGTTGATGAGCGAGGAGGATCCATCACATTGAGACTGATGTACAGGTTGCAGACATTTTTTCAAACCCCAAGGGAAAGGTCAAATCTGTGACTTTCCCAAACAACTTGGAGTCATTGAGAGACCTTCGTTTAAGGGTCCTGCATGTTGCATGCATTGAGCTCTTGGAGATTTTGGGGGCTTGGGGTACTTATTGGAGCAACACACGACCATAGGTCGACTCACCCTTCCCTAATGGTGCATTGTGTATAGGTTGAATAGCTTAGCATTCACCTATGATACCCTGAGGTGACTTTGGGATAGGATGATTCATTCTCCTGTGAGCTAGGATGATTAGTTCTCTTGTGGGACAGATGATCAGTTCCCCTATCGAGGCATCCCAACCATGTAGTCTAAGACTCATTGGAAGTACCTGTCATCTGATTAATGAGCAGGGAAATGGGGTTAGGGACCATAGTAGAACTATCGAGGGACCATCGTAGTACTATCGATGACAGCAAGATGTACGGTGCAATAGTATGGACAACAAGATGTATGGTGCAACAATGGTGCAACGGAATGGACAACAAGATGTATGGTGCAGCAATGGTGTAGCAGTATGGACATCAAGATGTATGGTGCAGTAATGGGACAACAATGCTACATGGTGCTGCAATGATACAACACTGAGACAGAAAATGAAACTTGGTGCAGTATGGTGCAGCATATGGTACAAAAATGAGACAACAATGGTCAATGCCATATTTTACACAATGGGACGACAATGGTACAATAGTACAACATGGGACAGTTAGTATTTAGTGCAACAAATTCAAGGTGTTGTTATGGTATGACAAAGCACAACGAGATAGTCATGACATTCTGCAACAGTGGCACAATGGGATAGCCATGACATAGTGCAGTAGTGGCACAACAAGATAGCCATGACATAGTGTAGCAATGGCACAACAGGATAGTCTCGTCAAGAGGTGTAGGATTGATCTAAATATCATTCGATTCCAACGTGTATTCATGGAGATATGAATTTATTTGTGTTATGTAACAAAAGTCAAGGAATTATAGCAACCAAATTACCCCCATCTATCCTTAACATTTTATTATAAATACAAGATGTTTTCAAGTCATTTTGTAGACACACTTAACTATTGATCTCTCTCCACTTGTTTTAGGTTTTGTTGGCTAGAGAGATCTATATGATGAAGCCCTAGACGCAAGGGGAAATGAGATAGTCTCACTATAGTCAAGAATTATTCTATACGTTGTCCTAATAGAGATATGATGCCCTAACTGCAGTCCAAACTAGGAGTTGAAGTTCTTGTCTCGTTGTGCACTAATCCAATGTCAAGGGAGGGCTAATGCTACCCTAAACGTAGTCTTAAAGGAAGAGTCATAGCTGCAGCCTTGGAGGAGCCCTAGTTGCTGTACAACATTCCCTAACTGCAAGCCTTATATGCTGTCCTAAAGGGATTAAATCACAGTGAAGAGAGGCTCCTTCAATGTCCCAAAAGAAGGCTCTTCATCACAACAATGAGGTTTCCATACGCTGTCAAAGGAAGCTCCAAAAGAGCCCTAGCTACAGTGTTCTATTCACAGCTAAGACGTAGTCAAAGGGCACCTAAATGAACCCCTAATCCCCAATAAGAAAGAGACTCAATACAAAGTCCTAAAGGATATGTTTTAGGTGTTGTTCAAGTAAGGAGACCTAGCATGTCTTAGTCATAGTCTTGAAGCCCAACCACATTGAAGGGCGAAGTATCTACAACTATCTTATGAGGAGGACCTATACGCTGTCGAAAGAGGTTCTAACTTTGTTTTTTCTTCCAAGTCCGGGTACTTGTCTATGATTTATGGCACATATGAAAGCCTTGAAAGTGTGATAATTTGCAAGAATAAACTCCTGGGATAAATACCCATTTGATTATAAGGAATTCTCTTACATTGATGTGAAATTGCTAGCAAGTAAATTTGCAGATATCTTAACACAGAAACAAGCAATCACATTCCATTAAAATGTACTTAACTTTACATATGCCCAAAAGCAGGGGAAATAACTAAGTTGGAATCTGATCCAAAAAAATTCCCCATATTATCATCCTATGCTTAGTAATGCTGACAACGAAATTGGTTGGGTATGTGTTTAAAGTATGTACAATCAAAAAGAAAGAATCTAAAGGTAGCACCAACAATATGAACAGGCAACAGGATATCAATTTACCAAGTCAATCTAATAATGTAGCACATATGGACTCATCTTGATATTGTTGCGTTGAGTTTACTGGCTATTTCACTTGCGAAAGCGAAGGATATTCCCTTCCATTATGTGTATACAATGGGCTAGTATCTTGAGCACTGAGGAATCAGATGAACACAACTGATTTTATCTCTCTAAAGGTAGAACTGGTGTATTCTAGCTGTATAAGCATCATTTAATGAGGTTGCAACTTTTCACATATTACAAAAATACGTGAATAAATGGCAAGATCATAAAAAACCACACAAACAACAACTATTTTCCATTGAGAAGAATCTATATACCCCTCTCAAGGTCCTGCAAGGCAAGGAAATGGATTGAAAAGAATATATATACTCTTCTCAAAATATTCCTAATTCTCCAAGTCGCAACTGAGCGTCAAGAACTTCACAGTTGCGAAGCATTGAAACCAATATTCTTGTACTCTAGTTTTCCTCATATGATTAAGACAATAAAAAACTATACAAACATATGTATCCTATTGATAAAATCGGTATACCCGTATCATCGGTATACCCCTATCAAGGTCTTGCAATGCAAGATCGGTTAGATTCACCCAGTTTTGGGTTGCGGTGTAGATATCCATATATTGCTCAGCCACAACCAATATTTTTTCCTTCATCGCTATCTTAACAAGTGTAGAAGTGCCAAGAACAAAAATTTTATGATTTTTTGGAAGGTCAATAGTCGTGGGTGTTTTAATATAATTTTAACCCTAAGATGACAGGTTATGACAGAATCTACAATGACTGGGAATCTGATAGTGTATACGGTGGGATGTAATGATTCTCGCTGGGGTGGGAGGAAGCTACTATGGTCCGTGTCTCTTCTACTTCCATCTCTACAATTCAAATTTCTGTGTGTGAGATCGCAAATCTTCCCCATCTACAGACGAAATGGCTAACCTTTACTCTACTCTCCACAAAAGAGATGTAATTTGTCAAGGTTTTTTACCTAAAGGATCCATCTCCCTTAATGATTCATAAGATATGCCCTAAGCATAATCATAAATTTACAAAAAACTTAGAGTGGAGGGTCCCCTCCTTAATCCACCAAAATCAGCACTAGGCGTACATGTGCCCCCTCTTGATCAATCATCTCCTCAAACCTTCAATTTGATGTGCAAACAACAAAATAAATTTAGGGGAAGTGGAGGTGCCTTTGAATTCATCCACCCATTTTCAATTATGACGAGCATGTGAGCAATGTCAAAGATGATTGTAGGGTAGGAACTGATCATGGAAAACTCTTTGATAACCAAAGAAAGTGGGATGGTATGCCTCAACAGAGAAATGCCCTTCAAATAATAATACTAATGAAAATGTTAGATGATCCAAAAATAAAATATTATCATAGGTTATATAGTTGGAATAAAATAATTATTAATTTCAGATGTTAAATTAATAATTATTATTCTAGAATATTTAATTATTTAATGGAGACATTTAGAATTAGTATATTGTTGTAACAAGATATGACTCTCCAAATGTGTCATATCTTAGGCTCTATTTTAGGAGATTTGTTAGCTAGTTGTTTTGAATAGAATTTATTGTAAATGGACACTTGTTATTTAATAAGTGATCCATAATTAGAGGTAGTTAGGACATTGACCTTATAAATAGCTCATTGCAAGAGTGCTTGGTTGTTTGGGTGTAAACTCTTGCAAAATCAAATATGTAATTATCTTTTTTCTGATTAATAAATTTACGTGTCTGAGGACACTTCTGCAATTATTGTGGTATCAGATCTCCAGTAATGTTGTAGTTGATGTGAGGAGGAGATTCCAGCTCTACAAGTTTTTGGAAAACTGCACTGAATTATTTAGCGAATGATTGGTATGAGAATTGTCCAGTTTTTGTTCAAAAGAAAAGAAAGTTTATTATTTTATTGATTTTAGATTTTTTAAATCTAAAAATAAATTCTTTTTGTATTATTATCAAAATTTGTTGTGTCTTGAATTTGTATTATTTTCTCCGCTCCAAGCTCGCTTCAAAACCTAGCAGAAACGACTATTAGAGAACAAGAATTTTGACATCCAACGATTTAAAGAACTTCGTATGATAACCAAGCCGTCTCTGAGGCAGTCTACCTATCGCGGCCTTTTAGATGCGATTTAGGGCCGATGCCATTCAATTCTTCCCAATTTTCATGCTTGTGCCTACAACCGATAACTGACTGCATTTCTTTTCCCAATTTTTTAACCTTTTTAGTTTATTGGGTTTAAAACTGGTCCAAGACTGCTCTCTGTATTTTACTGATGGAATTCCTTCACAGTTTTCCCATAAAGTTGCTGTAGGCGACCCAAGAAATTCATTCTGCCACATTAGAAGGGCATTCATTGTGTGACTCCTCTGCTGGATTTTTTGAACCACGACCTCATTTGCGTATAAGATGAGGCACAAGACGCCTAACTGTATATACCTCGCAGGTGGAAAAGTGAATCAAACGCTTGCTGTTTTCTGAGCAGTAGAGAACCACAGGAAGATCATCTATGAAATTGTTGTATATGGTATTAAGAGGTCATGTGTTGTAGTCTGCAGGTGTACAAATGGCAGCTAGATAGATTGTCAGATCCACCTGTTACGCGGCATTCAACCAGGAGTTTGAGCTTCAAAAGAAAGCACTCACTGCATTTGTGCCCGAGAAGCTTCGAAAAAAGTTTGTTTTGAGCTTTGATTGTGATTTTAGGTTCAAACAAGGTATTTACAGCATCTTTATGTACAACATTGTGAGCTTCAATCGAAATTATTTTGGATCTTTAGTGAGCGGCGTCCAGCGCAGTCCATTGTAGAGGCATGCAGGCGTTGTACATACATTGCTTGGTATTGAGATAAGCCCCTACTAATCCAACTATTTCAACCTATAAATGCTTATATTGCCTTCGGCACAGTAGCGCAGTATCGGTAGATCATGGATCGATTGGCATTTTGCCAAAAAGGTCTCCACATTTGATGGAGGCATGGCATTTTGAGTTTCAGTGGTGGTTTACAGTTCTGAAGTAAGCCATTTGTAGAATTTTTAGCTTCATTTGCATTTTTCAGGCTCCATTTCAAGGTTCTTTCAGCTTAAGTAGTTGTTTCAATCGACGGATTGATGTTTTGCGGCTGAAAACAACTAGTTCTGTTAGATTGAATTCATCTACAGTGTGTTTACTTTCAATGAAAAATCATGGGTTTTGGAAGAAGAAATGAAGGCATATTGTATTTTGGAGAGATCTGGTGATTTTTAAATTTTGGGAATTTATTGTTTGTGGAGTAATAAGGTAATTTGTAAATTTTTGGAGTAATAAGGGCATTTTAATTGTAATTTTTATTTGGAGGGATAAGTATGACATTGTAACTTAAAGTAATTTACTTTGATGGGGGGGTAACTTTTTTACTAAGTTTTACAAGAGCATCGTTGTAAAAATCAAATTTTGAAAGTTACCTTGTAATTTTTGAGAAATTGACTAGAGCCAAGTGTAAATCTCAGTCATTTTTCTCCTGCTTCAACGACTATACAAGGGTTAAGGCCAAGCGTCGATAGATCGTTCTTTATTGCATTGTGTGTTGCATGTTGTGTTGCCCATCTTGATATTTTTTTATTCTGAATCTGATTCTTGGTGCAAAACTTCAACGCTACAATGTCAAAATTGATTAATTTGTTTTCTGATTCTGACAAACTTGAAGGTACAAAATTATATAAAGAATGGCCACGCCTGATTGAAAGCGCTCTCATTTATAATTAATTATGGTAGGTTATATGTGATGGTGATATTAAGCCGAATAAACCCACAGATGCAGTTGCACTAGCAAAATGGGAAGTTAAGAATCCAAAAGCCTTAGCTTTTATTAAATCTTTTGTCAATGAGGAAATATATGTCCATATAGAAAATGCTGCAAATGCATGGTCTGCTTTGAAAACTTTTAAAGACCTCTTTGATACTCAGCCTAAATCAAAGAAATTTGATCTACAATTAAAATTGTTATAACAAAAATTGACTGAAGGAGGTGATGTTCTTGAATATATCTCAAGAATTAAGAATATTAGGTAGGAAATCATTAATGTTGGGTCTCCACCAAGAGATGATCGCTTTATGGTCACAATTGTAATTGCTGGATGTCCTTCTTCCTACACGGATTTTTTGGAGACTCGACAATTAACTGGGAAAGTAGAGAAACTAAAGTTTGATGAGCTCTGCGAAATGTTGACCCAACATGATAAAACCTTTGGGAAGAAGAAGAAAGTTGGTGAAGATGTCTTTTTCACAGAGGCCAGCACTAGTAAATCATCAGCTAACAGTTCTCGAGGCAGAGGAAGAGGGAATTTCAATAAGACTCAAGCAACACATAATGTACATAGTCGAGGTCGATGCCAAAGCAAAGGAAATAACTTTAATAGAGGCAACAGTTCAGGAAGGAGTAATTTTCAAGGTAGAGGAAACAACCAAGGAAGAGGCAATTTTCAAGGACAAGGAAATAATAATCAAGGTAGAGGACAATATCAAAATAGAAGTTAAATCAGAGGCAGAGGACAATCTTCAGGAAGAGGAAGAGACTTAAGTCAAATTGTGTGTCGAATATGTAACAAAGTTGGCCATTATGCTGGAGATTGTCGAACTTCTCTTAATAAAATTCCCAAGTTTCATCAGCACTCAGCTCAATTTTCAAATGATCAAGATGATGATAACTCAGAATATGTTTTTACTTCCTCGCCAACATTACAACTTTCATCCTATCTTAGAAGTGATTATGAAGATGCGTGGATCTTGGATTCAGGGGAAACTCAGCACATGACTTGTCGACATGATTTCTTTTGGAATTTTCAAGATTTCCAACTTAATTCCATTTTTCTTGCAGATGATACAAAACATACTCCTTATGGAAAAGCAGCAGTTAAAGTTTTTCTTCCTGGCATTGGAGAAAAAATGATTTCCAATGTATGGTATGTACCAAATTTTAAGAAAACTTTTCTCTCTTTAGTCACAATTCGACAAGCAAGACATTAGGTGATTGTGGAAGATGGTTTAGTCAAGATTAACTCAGTCAAACAGAGCTTGAAAATTGTCATGACAGGTTATGAATATGGAAAATTGTTACAAATGAAAGGGATAGTTATTTCAAGGCATTCTGATTTTGCAGGGGCAGTGACTGAAGGTATTTCACCTGTAAGACTATGGCATGTAAGATATGGAAATTTAAATTTTGAGAGTCTTTCTTAATTACAGAAACAAGGGATGGTTAAGGGACTGCCAACTTTCAGAAAGGAAAATGAAAAATGTGAAGCTTACATTTATGGCAAACAAAGTCGAGAAAATTTTCCAACAAGTTCATTGTGTGCCAACAGGTAGCTACAACTAGTTCATAGTGATGTTTTTGGACCACTACAAACTTCATTTGGTGGTTGCGAATATTTCTTACTATTCATTGATGATTTCAGTAGAATGACTTGGGTTTACTTCTTGAAGAACAAGTCGATTGCATTTCAGCAGTTCAAAATTTTTCGCCAACTTGTTGAAAAAGAAGTCAAAGAAAAGATAGGTACTCTCAGGATAGATAATGGGGGAGAATTAACTTCAAATGAATTCCAAACTTATTGCAGCAAAATGGCATAAGGCGGCATCTTACAAATATTTACACTCTACAACAAAATGGAGTAGTCGAAAAAATGAATCGCACTTTGTTCGGAATGGTGCGATCCATGTTAACTTTCAAGAGGTTAAGTCCAACATATTGGGCAGAAGCAATACATACAACTGTCTACTTAAGAAATAAACCTCCAACTGCTTCTTTAGACACAATCACACCTTATCAAGCTTGGTTTGGTTTCAAACCTTGAGATAAACATCTTCAAGTTTTTGGATCAGTATGTTATGCCTTAGTTCTTAAAGAAAAAAGATATAATATTGACTCAAGAAGTTTAAAATGCACAATTATTGGCTATTCTGATGAGAAGAAAGGGTACCGTCTTTTGACCAATGGGAAATTTGTTGTGAGTAGGGATGTAATCTTTGATGAAAAAGAAAGTAAGAGTGCTGAAGAAATTGAAAGTCTTCTTCAAAAGTAGAAACTAAGGGTAGTAAAAGAAAAGAAAAAATTCAAAGTCAACCAACTTCACCAAATTGGTATGAACTTGATTTTCCTTCCTCTGAAGATGAGTCATCCAATCCATCTACTTCAACAACATCATCTGGGTCTTCTAGCAGTTCATCTGCATTTCCAAGCAGCAGCAGTTCTTCTAACAATGATTTTCCAGACTCTTCACCTGAACGAAGAACATCAGTTTATATTAATCCTCTTTACAATGATGGAGAATTTTTAGAATCGCAAACAAGTGAGCACCAACTACCGAAATGTGCAATTCAACTTTTGAAAGGTGTAAAGCCTGAGGAGCGGAATGAAATGGGCACTAGAAGGGCACATAGAAGTGAAAGCAATTTTTCCTTGTTAGCAAATGATTTTACTGAACCTTCCACATACAAAGAAGTAATAAAACATAAAGAGTGGCAATAGGCTATGGTTGAAGATTATCAAGCAGTAATTGATAACAACACTTGGAAAATTTTTGATTGTCCACAAAATGTTAAACCCATAGGATGCAAATGGGTTTACATAATTAAGTATAATCAAAAGGGAGAACTTGAAAAGTATAAAGCACGACTTGTCGCAAAAGGTTTTGCGCAGCAGGAAGGCATTGATTATGAGGAAACTTTTGCTCCTATAGCTAAATGGAACACCATCCAATTAACACTCGCATTGGCCACTCAGAAAGGATGCAAAGTTGATCAAATGGATGTGAAAAGTGCTTTTCTCAATGGGGATTTACAGGAAGAAGTGCATATGACACAACCACCAGGTTTTGAAATTGAAGGACGGGAACATAAAGTTTGCAAATTGATCAAGGCTTTATATGGATTAAAACAAGCTCCCCGAGCTTGGTATGCAAAGATGGATGACTACCTTAAGAAAGTTGGTTTTCAATGAAGTGAATCTGATGATACTTTGTATGTGCGAAAACAGGGAAAATATCTGGTAATTCTTGTTATGTATGTAGACGATTTGATCATTACTTGAAACCATGATGATCATATTGCACAGGTGAGAAAGGAGTTACATGCAGGTTTTAAGATGACAGATTTTGGATTACTTCACTACTATCTTGGATTCGAAGTCTTCCAACGTCCACATCAAATTTTCATTTCTCAGAGTAAGTATGCAGCAAAGATTCTTCAATGATTTGGCATGCAGGATTACAAGCCCATTCTTATCCCCATGGAGCAAAACTTGAAACTTTCAAAATTTGAAGGGGGGGAAGGTGGATAGTACTACCTATAGACAGTTGATTGGCAACTTCATTTATTTGAAAAATACTCGCCCTGATCTATCTTATGAGGTCAATATTCTTTCACGTTTTATGCAGGAACCACAAGACAGCCACTCGAATGTAGCCAAAAGATTTCTTTGATATATCCAAGGAGCAAAATATTTTGGTCTTCTTTACATAAAGACTAAAAACGTTGTACTTGGTGGATATTTCGATGCCGACTTTGCTAGAAGTATTGATGATCGAGCATCAAAATCAAGTTATTTAATGAACATGGGGTGAGCAGCAGTATCTTGGAGTTGTAAGAAACAATCTATAGTGGCCACTTCTTCAGTAGAAGCAGAGTAAATTTCAGCATGGGAAGCAACATGTGAAATTGTTTGGTTGTGCAGAATTTTGTAGGACTTGGGCATTTCTCAGGCAGAAGCTACATCATTAGTAATTGACAACCAGTTAGCCATCAAACTTGCCAAGAACACAGTTTTTCATTCAAAGACAAAGCATGTGGACACCAAGTATCATCATATCAGATCTCTCATTGCCAAAGATGTCCTCAAGCTAGTTTATTGTCCTTCCGAAAATTAGATCTCTAACATTTTCACAAAACCACTTGGCAGAATAAATTTACTAAGTTTAGGGATGAACTTGGTATCTGTTGTAATGTATCTTTGGATCATAGGGGGGAATGTTAGATGATACAAAAATAAAATATTATCATAGGTTACAAAGTTGGAATAAAATAATTATTAATTTAAGATATTAAATTAATAATTATTATTTTAGAATATTTAATTATTTAATGGAGACATTTAGAATTAGTATATTTTTGTAACAAGATATGACTCTCCAAATGTGTCGTATCTTAGGCTCTATTTTATGGGATTTGTTTGCTAGTTTTTTTGAATAGCATTTATTGTAAACGGACACTTCTTATTTAATAAGTGATCCATAATTAGAGGTAGTTAGGACATTAAGCTTATAAATAGCTCATTGTGAGAGAATTTGGTTGTTCGGGTGTAAACTCTTGCAAAATCAAATATGTAATTATCTTTTTCCTGATTAATAAAATTACGTGTTTGAGGACACTTATGAAATTATAAAACTATTGTGCCCTCCATACAATGGAAAAATGATTCAAAAGAAATTATTTTTGAGTTGAAGAGGTGACCCTAGGAACAAATTTTGCACCCTCCATATAATCAAAAAATGATTCAAAAGAAATTATTTTCGAGTTCAGGAGGTGACCCCAGGAACAACTAAGGAGGTGCGTGAGGTGGATATAGAGGAGGCTACAGAGGAGGCAAGAATGGCACTGGAGAGGATCCAGAAGCTAAAACATACATGAAAATTTTTCCTAGAGTTTCTACACCCTATCTTCAAAGAGCTATTTTTTAAGAAAACAAACAAAAAGCTAAAACACATACCTGTTTTAGCAAAAAACTATGGAAGATCGATGTCTCAGAAAAAGTAGTAGTAAATACATAGCTGGTAAACATGTCTTGGCTATTGATCCTCAAAGCACACTGATCTGTCTACTCAAAAGTTTCCCAAGTCGTCGAATACCGAATATTTAGAGCCCAACTTGCCAAATATCATGTAATAATATAAGATAGCTAGTTCAGAAAATAAGATTTCCTCTTGGGTGTGAACCCTGACAGTGACACCTTAATCAATCGTTGGAAGAGAATGTTCAGGCGGTGGGACTTCGAGCCAAGCCTAGCCAAGGAGATAGGAGAAATTTTAAATTTTCCCACAAAATTTTAAATTTTCTCATGGAAATGTTTGAAAAGTCTTCTTCATAATATTTTTTTAAAGGTTCATTTGCCAGCAATTCTATTAATTGAATTTTCCCACAAAATTTTAAATTTTCCCATAAGATTTTAAATTTTCTCACAAAAATGTTTAAAAATTCTTCATCATAATAATTTTTTAAATGTTCATTTGCCAACAATTCTATTAATTTGCACATTTATTTTATTAATACAAACCATTGAATGTTAACTAACTTGTGCATCCTATAAATTATATAAACACACATTTGCATCCTATAAACTATTCACCTTAGAGGCACCAGGAAGTGGTTTTGTACAATGTGCATAGTTTATATTATTGCTAAACCTTAAAAACCATTCATACACCCTAGGATGATAATGGTGTTTCTTCTTAGATGTTGTCCAAGTTCCCAACAAAAGTAATCCTTGTTGGGAAAATCCTCACATTAACACCCATACAACATTTATATACCTATGGTTTATAATGATGGAAAATAGTGCTCCTCATCACCTAATTGTGCAAAAAGCCCTAACTAACCTAGTCTAGGTTAGATGTCCTCGATATTAGCATATTATCCTACATTATCAATTAGCTCATGCAGATAGAAGGCTCAAGGGCTCTCACTTGATGGTTGGGGACTATAGTCCATCAAGAGGTCAAATGTTGCACTAACTGTATTAAGGACACCTCAAGGTCAACCACCGCTAATGCAATGTATTAGTTGTTCGTACATTGACCTACCAAAATGTCACAATATTGGGTAGTAGACATTAGTAAGTAGGACACTAGTCACCAACAAGAAACCTTGATAACGATAGATCAATGATGTGGTGAGTGGATGTGGACTGGGGGATACCGCATGTCAATTGTGTGGCAGTTGATTTGACATGCTAATGTCTCATTATGAAGTGGCACCAATGTGGGTCCAGATGACATGGCATACCAATGTGGCAAGTGATGTGGCATGTTGACATCACAATGGAAGGTTGACTTGGCACCGAAGTGATGTATAGGTGGTAACCATATAGTGATGATGTGGATGTTGGGCTTTTGGATGTTAAGATATCAACTAATTAGTATCAATGACACTCTTTAGCCTCTTCCCGAGGGCCCAATGGCTTGATAGCTCGACCATTGGCCTTTCAAGATATCGGGTATTGAGAAATTAGGGTTTCAATCTACAAGCTCATCTGTATGTTATATGTCGAGTATCGAGACAGTAAGTATGTATAGAGAATTAAGGAAAATCATGTTTTTCGTGTGAATTTGGGCAAGCGTAGAAGACGGGTTGCAAAATGCCAGAAGTGTCCTTATTTTTCTACATGAAACAGTGTAATGTGAAGGTGAATATTCCAAATGTGATATTGGATGGCAACGATGCTAAGGAGAAGTTGGAAAATTGAAAAGTGCACATATCCACTACATCAAAACAACTTGTGGTAGGGTTAATCTAACAAAATGCAAGGTTGTAGTGTTTCTTGTAGTTGCGAAATAGAGTAGGGTGTAAGAAACAATGAAGAATACATAATGAACAAAAAATTAAAAATAGTAATGGAAATGAACTAAATTCAAAGTAAAAAATTCTATATAACTAATGTAGCAGTGCTACAACTATCATCAACAAATGTTAAGATAATCTACAAGAAAAAATTGCTCATAAACTATATAAATAAACATGCATGAAAGTAATGTTCATAAAAATTTTTTAGACATAAACAAATGTGTGAATAGAAATGATACAAGAGGGATATCGACCACCTAGGTTGGGCCTTAACACAAGGAAACTTAAAAGCCTTACAAGAAAGCTAAACTGAGAGCTGAAATCAAATATCACTTCAATAGCAAAAATGTTGTTTGTACATGAAAAAGTTACAAAAAATGCTTAGAATCTGAAGCTATCGTATTATTCACATGCTTTCCTATGATTTTCTTCTAATCCTATTATGCTACTCGAGCCTATTGTTTGTACAAGTGGATAGGTGGAAAACTCCTTGAGTTGAGGATTACTTTCCATCCAAAAATCAATAAAAACCTAGATCTTGTTTCCTGGATCACCACGTAGCAATAGTAAGGACGATTTACTATCCTTAAGAAGTCGTGTTGGGTTTATTTTGTAGGAGGTAGTAGGCCCCACAAATATCTCTAGATGATTCTCCTTGAAATTTGTGTAGAATATATTCAGATATTACGCAATAGTCATTTTAGGCACATGAAGTATGAAAAATACCTTGGACTCTCCTAAGAACGCATTAAGCTAGGAAAATATTATTAAGTGAACAAAATTAGGTTCAATATAGCCTTTATATTCCTAGGAGTAGTTAGAAAAACCTTATGGGATAGTCATCACATATATTAATTAAGAAGACAAATTTTGAATTTATCGATTATTATGCAATTTAATAAATTTTATACATAATATTAATTTAAAATTTAAATATAATCCCAGTGTATTATGTGTGGCATAAGAAAATAATATGAAGTGTTATCAACCAATTTCCTTCCTTATATTTATTTGTAGTCATCATTATGTTTTTGACCCTTTTACATATATTGGGCCCTTCATTTTGAGCTTGTTGGAGCACGAACATTGGTTCAACACTAGGAATATGCCTCCTCCATTCGTTCTTAGTGTATTGTTTGGCTTTGAGAGCGTCAGATTAGTCTTTTATAACCAACATCCATACTTACTATATTGTTTGGCGTTCAAAGCATCAGATTATTCATTTCTAACCAACACCCATATATTTTTTCTAGAATATTTCATTCCCTAGAATTTTTGGTATTTTTTCTCAAAAATTATATAGTAGAAAAATTCTCGCATCACACATCAAACCAAAAGGCTACAAAACAACACACACACTTCTATGTACAAGGTACAA
This sequence comes from Pinus tabuliformis, assembly GCA_031772625.1. Lineage (NCBI taxonomy): Eukaryota > Viridiplantae > Streptophyta > Pinopsida > Pinales > Pinaceae > Pinus > Pinus tabuliformis. The sequence continues at coordinate 1,139,569,643 of CM062818.1, read as the reverse complement.
TCACAACTCAATCAAAACAGTCATGTCAATGTGTGCCTATTTTGGACACAAGAAAAGGATTCCCGTACATGAACTCATGGAGGAGTTGAGGTACCATATGGTGTGCCATGATGGGGCCATGGCATATAAATTTTAACTATGAGACTCTTAAAGATTGATGATAGCAAGGAAAACCTATAATCATAGTGTTATTAGGAATAACCAGAGGACATAAAAAGTGAGTGGTCTTGTGAGCTACTGTGGCTCCATGGCAAGGACTATGAAGACATAAATGGGTGACAAGAAACTCATTGAATGATGGATGTGTGTTGGAAAATATACTGGAAAGTTCAACATTAGAAACCAAAAATGTTACTTGGTCCAAGTGTGACACTTCCAAGGATGGCTGAGAAAATGCCCCTATGTTAATTCGAGATTTAGTTTACCAATCTCTACTTTTTCCCATTTGGGGAGACTAGAGGTATCAAGATGCATAATCTCACTAGGATTGTCAATAGGTGAATCCATGACCTCCATGATGATTTTTTCCGAAGGAAATTCGTCATTAAGGAGTCATGCTCAATAGGCAGAGTGACAACTCATGTGGTAAAATGATCCTTGTCATATTCCAAGGGATCTACCCCTCCAATAGTAGTCAATAAGGATTTGTGCTACATGAGGCAGGACTAAAAATCCTCTAAGGAAGACATGACACATGATGCTTCGACTAACTCTTCAATAATACTATAATGTCGGGAATCCCACGCATTAGGATTATTTGTTAACTTTTGAACTACATAATTGGGTGGGTGATATAGCAGTTCCATAGGCTTATCTGATGTGAGAGATCTAGTGGAAGCGAAAGGGGTGGTCAAGTCCTTAGAAGTAGAACTTGACTCAGGAGGGTCATATGATTTTTCTCTCGTGCTAAAATAAATGTGAGAATTAACATGAGGACCTACGCATTGTTATTAGGACCATATTACCATTTCACCGCATTACCCCTAGGAGGAGGTGGAGAATATTGTACAACCATTTATTGTTATGGCAACACTTTTGATGGATTTTACTCATTGTTAACTAGATTAATTATTTCTTTGTGACTAAAGTTGAAAAGTGGAAATACAAAATATTTAATAAATGAGTAAATATTATTTCAAGGGTGTTACTAAGCGTATTGCTTCAGGTTGTATATGAGACAAGTATATATTGCTACAAGAATAGAGATTGAAAGATAAAAAGTGTAGCAATAGGCATCAACATATAACATTAAAAATTTCAAACACTTTTCAATACGAATTAACCTCTAAAGGGAAATAAAAATTGTCCATACAACATACGTGGGGAAAATACTTGCTTTGTATGTGTTGTATTGAAGTGGCTTGGGAGCTTATACATGGACCATGAACATTATCTTACACCTCTTTTGGGCACTCAGGTAATAGCTTTCATCCTTGAAAAATGTTCAAGGGCCTACGAACGATCCCTTAGATGGTCTCCATGAGCACCACTAGGCCAACTATTCACCTTAGAGGCATTGGGAGGTGGTTTTGTACCATGTGCATAGTTTGTATTATTACTAAGCCTTAAAAGCCACTCATACTAGGCCCATTTAGGATGATAATGGTGTTTCTCGTTAGATGGCATCCAAGGACCCAAACAAAGCCATCCTTGTGGGGAAACATTATCCTCACATTAACACCCATACACCATCTATATACCTGTGGTTTATAATGATGGAAAATAGTGCTCCCCATCACCTAATTGTCCAAAAATCCCCAACTAACCTAGATGCCATGTCAAACATGTCCTCGATATTATCATATCACCCTACATTATCCATTAGCTGATAAAGATAGAGGGTTCAAGGACTCTCACTTGATGGTTGGGGACTATAGTCCAACGAGAGGTCAAATTTCAGGCTAACTATATTAAGCACACCTCGAGGTCAACCAATACTGTTGCAATGTATTATTTTTAGGTACATCAACCTATCAAAATGTCACAAGATTTAGTAGTAGACATTAGTAAGTAGGACACTAGTCACCAACAAGAAACCTTGGTATCAATAGAGTAATGATGTGGTGAGTGGATGTGGATCCGGGGATGCCACATGTCAATTGTGTGGTAGTTGATTTGACATGCTAACGTCTCATTATGATGTGGCACCAATGTGGGTATAGGTGACATGGAATACCAATGTGGCAAGTGATGTGGCATGTTGACATGGCAATGGAAGGTTGACTAGGAACCGAGGTGATGTATAGGTGGTAACCATATAGCGATGACGTGTATGTTGTGCTTTTGGATGTTAATATATCAGCTAATTAGTATCAATGACACTCTTTAGCCTCTTCCAAGGGCCCGATCGATTGATAGACCTACCATTGGCCTTTCAAGATATCGAGTATTGAGATATTAGGGCTTCAATCTACAAGCTCGTCTGTATGTTAGGTGTCAAGTATCAAGACAGCAAGTATGTATAGAGCATTAAGTTTCCTGGAGGGATAGGGGCTTAGTGTTCTAGCAAATGGATAAGGTAGATGATGGAAAGGTAATTGTGTTCTTTGATGACCCATTGTTTGGTTATGTGAAGACCGAGTAAGCAAGTTTTAAACTAATGTGATATTTCCCAAGTGGTCAATAGTGGATATAATAGCCAAACTAATTTACTAGGTAAGCTATCGTGGAAGTTGATATGCCATTTTATAATGGTGACATGTGGGCAAAGGACTGCCACGTGCTTGAAAAGAAGCAAATAAATATGTATAAGAGAGAAGTTACAATATAAAATTAAATAATACCAAAGGTCAAATAAAACACCTTTTCTTAGACTATACAAAATGAGAATTTGTAAAGAAGAAACTAGGATCCCATCTTATTGTTTATATCATTGCTAAAATGAACATGGCCTGATTATTTAATATCTCTTGTAATGGAACCAAAGTTATGTATCACATGAATAGTTATAGGTAAGAATTCCTATAAATGATCTTGATTACTATGTCACATATTGAAATCTTTAATTTCACTAATAGTTTCATGATCTATAACAGATCAAATAACTATGACTTTCAGGAACACTTTTGATGGATTTTACTCATTGTTAACTAGATTTATTATTTCTTTGTCACTGAAGTTGAAAAGTGGAAATACAAAATATTTAATAAATGAGAGTAAATATTATTTCAAGGGTGTTACCAAACTTATTGCTTGAGGTTTTATATGAGACAAGTATATATTGCTAGAAAAATAGCAATAAAAAATACTTAACAAATTCGTAAATTCGTTATTTGAATAAAAAAAAAATCTCTACTTTTAATTTTTTTAATAATTACTAAATTCTATATTTGAAATAAAGAAAAATCTCTTCTTTTTTTCTTTTAATAATTACTAAATTTATTATTCAACATAAATAAAAAAAAAACTAAAAATTAGATTTTTCACTACATACATATTGAACTTTTACTTACAATTCTAGGATCCCATCTTATTGTTTATATCATTGCTAAAATGAGCATGGCCTAATTATTTAACATCTCTTTTGATGGAACCAAAGTTATGTTTCACATGAATATTTATAGGTAAGAATTCCTATAAATGATCTAGATTACTATGTCACATATTGAAATCTTTAATTTCACAAATAGTTTCATCATTTGTAATAGATCAAATAACAATGACTTTAGGCAACAATTTGAATGGATTTTACTCATTGTTAACTAAATTTATTATTTCTTTGTCACTGAAGTTGAAAAGTGGAAATACAAAATATTTAATAAATGAGAGTAAATATTATTTCAAGGGTGTTACCAAACTTATTGCTTGAGGTTTTATATTGAGACAATTATATATTGCTAGAAAAATAGAGATAAAAAATAATTAACAGATTCCAAAATTCCTTGTTTGAATAAAAAAAAAAACTCTAGTTTTAATTTTTTTAATAATTACTAAATTCTGTATTTGAACTAATTCCTTATTTGAAATAAGGAAAAATCTTTTTTTTTTCTTTTAATAATTACTAAATTTATTATTTAACATAAATAAAAAATAAAATAAAAATTATATTTCTCATTACATGTGTATTGAACTTTTGCTTACAATTCCAATCCAAATACCATTTTTTCCATATATAAAAAATATACATGATTTTTTTAAATTTCATATTTTTCATTCATATCATGTGACCAATTCACAATCACGATATCTATCTACATACACGATTTTGTCAATAAATATAAGCTATTGAAGTAGGTGAAAGTAGTTAGTAAACTAAGTGTTGATTCCCATTCCACCATCTAATATTTGATCTGACCTCATCAAACAGTTTGAGCTCTAATGAATTAATAAATAGGGCAGTTCTAAACTAGTAAATTTACTTCCATTAATGCACCCAACTAATCTTTAGAAGCAATAAGGTAAGGAAGTTTACAAATTCACAAGCACGATATTTACATACAAGATTCTGTCTGATTTTCAGAAGAACAAATCTTCAAATTTACAAGCAGGACAAGTTTTTTGTCTAGACTTTTCCCTTTTGGAAGTGAGAGTTCATGCAAATACAGGCTTTTTTCCTACTGCCCATTGTAATTTTGGTTACCTTTGTGCAATTTTTTTAAACAGTTTCTACCATGTCTTTTTAATATACTCTCTTTTTCTATTAATGAAAAATGATTTTACACAGAATTTGTCAATCCTAGGCTATAAATATTTGCAACTAGCTTAGTTGATATAAGTTGGTTTGATCACTTTGTTCAGTCCTATTATTTGATACCGATGCAAATAGCCTCCCAGATTGTGCTAGAAAGCTGTGTAGTTTAGAGAGACTAGGAAATGAGATAGGATTTGGAATCATTATCGGCTTGATTTTGTATTGTGGTTTTAGAATTTCGTTGTTTTCTGCTTTCATTGAATAACAAATTTTGGTTTGAAACTGAGCAACAATGGGTATTTCCTCCCTCACTTTTTCTCATGACAATTTCAAAGAGTCTTCAAAAATATTTAGGACATAAACTACAGCCTTCCAATCATCCAAGCTTCCATCCTCATCCTCACTTACAAACTGTGAATAGCTATCGCTACAAGCACGATACTTACCAATTGATCTATTGAGTTGTGGGATCAATAAATGACTGTAATGACATAAAATATAGGACTGAAAGAAAGCTCCACCAAGTGGGTATTAGATGCTTACGTGAAGATCACCCTGCTTCTGGGATGCTCCTAATTGATCTCCATATTTGTTTCAGGTGTGTAATCCATCGCCTATCTACCTACAGATTTCAAGTATTCAAAAAGATGGCCTATGATATAGACATGGATTCATCTACACAAAACAATGTATAGAGTAAGGCCATTGAGACCCTTCATCTGAAAAAGGCATATTGAGACCCTCAAAGGTTAATGTTTGACTCGTGGTTTTTGTGTTTGACTCTCTCTTTAGCCAGTGGCTTTTTGTTAGTATTTGGATGGTTCGTAGAACTGCCTAGTTTTGACAGCTTATTTTGTAATCTTTTACCGATTTATAAAATTTAAACTTGACAGAATTGTGGGTAGGAATAGAATCATACTAAATGAATGTGAACAAGGTGCTCAATGATTGTTTTTATTTTTCTAATTTTTCTTGGAACTAGTTTAAGTTTCAGCTTAATTTAACAAATAATCAGATTAAAAGTTGGAAGTTGGATCCTCTTGGAGCATATATCTGGATGCGCTTTACTTTGTGGATTGGTTAAAAGAAGATCATTGGAAAATAGGTCAAAGAGATACACCCTCATTGATTAGATATGGGAACTCTCTCCATATTGAAAGAAATAATAGCAATGTCCTCCAATTTATAGTTAAATACCTACCAACTTATTTTTATTACTACCAAAACAATTTAAAGTTAAAATACTTGATTTTATACATGTGAACATGGGGTTTGGAAAATGAAATTGATTAAATCATGAATGAAACCCTATGCTCAGATAGAAATGTTACATGCAAACATCAAGCATATCTTTCTTCTTTTAAATTAATCTAAATTTCAGAAGAAAAACAATTTGTAATTTTTTTATTTATACAGACAAAATAGAGCAGTATCTAACAACGAAATCTGCACTTAAAAATACGAGGAAATTTGCACAACTACTAAAAATAACATATCTACCTATAGACATGTCTAGAAATAGAAAATTGCTCAGAACCAGAAAAACAGCTTCATCCTCCTGAAATAGAATTTGTACACTTTCATGCACACTGCACCTACTAAAAATATGAACTTCTAAATTTAGAAAAGCAATGTCTTCGAAGATAAAACTGATATTTCCCACAAATTTGCATGCATGTGATTTCTGAAAATAGAAATTTGTGTGAAATGAATATATTGTCTGGAAGAGCACAAAATATCATGCATGCCAATGAATCTGCATGTGTATAGATGCATTGAAAAGTTAATTTCACCTTCAAATTCTATGCATTCATTGAATTTAAGAGTGATGATGGTTCTATTATGTGAGTGGAGTCACAGATTAGTAGGCCAAATCCATGTTTGTTTCAAATGCATCGTTCAAACGAGTGAGCACTAAATAGTAAGAATAATGTGTTTCGTGAGTGGAGTCACATATTAGTAGGCCAAATCCATGTTTGTTTCAAATGCATCGTTCAAGCTAGTGAGCACATGATTGTTGAACATGAGGAAGCAAGAATCTTAACATTTGAACAATATTATCAAAATTAGAACTTGGGCCATCACTACCTTCGGTGAATTCCTTACCCATGTCACTCAGGAAATGAAAACAAGGTTGTTGGTGATCAGGATTCTGGCCAGAAGGAGAAGCAACCTGATGTGCATGTATACCCATACGTTCTTTTCTATATTGTTTGTCAGATTTTGATATCTCACTGAGAACCTCATTGTCCTATTCTTGTACCATTAACCACACATAGTACACATTGAGGTACCTTTTCACTACATCAAGAAGCAGGTGACAAATAAGGAAGCCAGGCTACCATATTGTCCTATTTTTCTGCAGATTGCAAATATCCTTACAAAGATTTTGTGGGATAAATACGATAGTCTCAGGTTAGGCAACTTGGAGTTATTATCAATGAGGTGGGAATTAAGCGGTGTTAAGAGTGATAAGTGTTCATTCTTCACATTCTTTCACATTATTATGATTATTCTTGTCATTGTACTCCTTTCCCCACTTTATATCCAAGTTTCATGTGAACCAGTCATTTTGTATTTGTAAGAGTTGTTTTATGTAGTGTTTTGCTTCTCTAGAGGGACACTGTAATGAAAATTTGTTAAGTTGCATTCTAAATTCAAACTATGTTTGTTATAATGTTAGTGCTTAAGAGTATGATGGATCATTTGTGTGTTTTTGATTTCTTTTTAGCATTTATTTCTCATTTTGCTAGTTTGATGACATGGTTTGGCCATCAAGCTTTGGCTGTATCAGTGATTGATATTCTTACTCTTGCAAATTTTGAATTCATTGAACAACGGAAGTCTATGTGTAATAGTTGTGGTATCTACTCAGTGATAAATAGAAATATGTGGCAAGGTTGAAATTGATAACAGTGTTGTACTGTTAATAAGAGGCAGGGGTAAGGATGTTTCTATGCACTCTCATGTATCCTAATAGAGCAGTATCTAACAACAGAATTTGCACCTAAAAATAGGAGGAAACTTGCACAGCTACTAAAAATAACACATCTACGTATAGACATGTCTACAAATAGAAAATTTCTCAGAACCAGAAACTAGTCCAGCTTCTAGCTGATTTCCATAAACTGAATAGAATGCATTCCTTTCCATATTCAAAATTCTTTCAATGAACCCTAAGCTCTCGAATGAATTGTTAGTAAAAAAAATTAATTTTGCATCCTTCACCAACATTTGAATAAAGTATGGATGTCTGGGAATTGTAGCTTGTATTGCCTGAAACAACTCCAGTCTCCTATAATTGTCCACATAGTAACTTGGAACATCAAAAATTGACCCATGTTCTTGGCGAATGGATTCGTACTCATTTGGATGTGAAACACTCAAAATCTTATGCTAGTGCGAGGCGATATACCACTCCCTTTTCATAGGCTTCCATATTTCAAAATATCTCAGACGTATTAACACAAAATATGGTATGTTGGGTACCATTGTTGTTTTCAAATTTGCATCTACTACAGTAGCAGTCATGAATGCCCCATTCTTTCAACATCTTCTTCCTTTCTGAAAAGGGGTGGATTGCAGAGATGTGAGGAAAAGTGATCGCATCACCAACTTTCATATCCCTCACTGCAACCACAAACATCGAAAACTTATTAGTAAATGTAAGTGCCCATACTATCAAAAGATCTAGGAGCCATTCTTGGTGCCATAATGGCTGGAAAGATTACCAACTTATAATCAAAAAGGTGTTAAGAAATATACACAATTGGCTGAACATGGAGTGAGAGGAAACATGTCCCATAATGCAATAAATTAAAATGTCAAGAAGATGAAAACCTGTGTGAAAAATGGTCAATATTGATACATTTCATGTGAGAGTTAAAATATCATATATAGCATTTAATACAAACTTGTAAAGAATGAAAGTCACAATTTACCAAAAAGTAAGCTAGCTCTACCCTAACTTATCCTTGAGTAATGGATTGTGCATAGCTCAGATTTTCATTACAGTAATTAAAAATTTAGAACAAAGCTAGAAGCAATCGTATAATACACCATCCTAAATATGTGCAAGAATTTCAAATTTAGACAAACGCTACAACTGATCTAGAAAATGACCCACTGGCTAAGAATAGGCATATTTTTGTCCACAAGACCATCACTGACATACATAGACAAAACCAAAAATGTTAACATTTTTAAGTGCCCATGAGACTTTAGTTTGTCTAATCAATGATATATATTAAACACTTGATCATGTATAATTGGAACTTGACATTGTAAGTCCTATAGATTAGCACATGTTCAATATTGTACTTGAAAAAATAAGATAAGGTGTGGACTGTTAGTAGTTGTGTGCAAGACAAAACTATGCTCGCTGTTTCCTACAAAGGATTCCCTTATAATTTTTTCCATTGGACATTGTATCAACAAATTTATGTATGCAGATCATTTTCTTAAAACTTCAAATTTCAGATAATGTACACATAAAACAGAGAGAAAGAGAGATGATAATAATAAGTTTTGAAAAAAATCTACAAATTCTTCTAATATTTCCAATTTTTCCTGAGATTTTAAGGGTGCCAATGTTCCTAATATTTTCTGAGCTTTCAGTCCAAATTTATGTGTGCTGATATTTTGCAATGATTTCCAATATCTTCCTCTATATTTCAGATAAGTTTATTTCTGGAGCATTGGAAATATATTCCTTTTGCAAGACTGATAATAATAGTAACTTTATTATTTGGAAGGTTCATCCACCCTTGTAGGGTTACATATGTTTTTAGATGTCAATATTGTATTCAATTGCAACTTCATAAAACTAACCTTTCAACTTCCAAACTTGACACCTTATATGCCTACCTAAAAAGCCACTGATTATTACATGTATTAATTTACATAAGTCCTATAAAAAGGTGACTATCATAATCTATTAGTAATTACCCACCTTAATTCATACATAATCAACCAGTAGGACAACAAATAGTCAACTCCTCTGTTTCACCCATAGATCCAATTTAAGGCATTGATCTTATTGATTGGGTGAGGCATTCTAAAGGAATATTCTCATAGCCATCAAGGAGGTAGCTGGGCTTAAAGAGTGGGGATTTGGGCAACAATGGGCCCTCATCTTGTGTGTGTCAATCAGAGTAGGTTGCATGGACCTCCATAACCATACCGATTTGATTAGAGACAGGGTTAAAACTTTTTAAAGGGAGGGCATGCTGTGTACCTCACCACATAAGCTTTTAGACATTACATAATATAAATCAGCTATTTTGTCTGTAAACTCATAAGTTTCTAATAATCCTCTTGTCTTAGGTCTTTATAATACCATATTTTGATATATGTAAAATGCCATTGTTGTGTAATAAGGGTCTTATCACTTTTATTAGTAACTAGAGCTTTTAAGTTTCAGGGTTTCCACCACATTTGGTATAACGAGTACCCTTTGATTTCTAACATTTATCATTCCAGAAATACAATCAAAAAGTTCCTTTGAAGAAGTTTTTTCCACTAATCTTGATTTGCAGGTACAATCCACCCATTGGTCCACTAGTTTCATTCTTTTCTTTTTTCTATCTTTTGAGTTTCACTCCTATCATATTTCTGTTGTTATTTTCAGTTCCTTAGGTAGTTGCAATGATAGATTCTTTTTTGGTTACAACCATAATGAATTCGATGTAGTACTTTCTCACACACTTGCATCTTTTCTCCTTCATTAGTTTCGCTATATTTTTATGATTAATAACTATGTAGCACGATGTATGAATTTTGAATAAAATGGGGTTTTTCTAATCTGTTTGTGAGGAGGGTCAGTTTCTAAAATAACAACTTATTTTTCTTTGCAGCTCCTGAAGGACTTCCCAAAGGATTTGGTGTCACTGGAAATAGCCCAGGTGCTTTGCTTTTACATTGGCCAACCTGATCTTTCTCTTCAACTTGTAGAGAAGGTATTGCTTTCCCTTTCTATCAGGTATATGTCTAATACGCATTCTGAAGACCTTGATGTGGTATATAAGTTTTAGAGACCTATTATATTTATTACTAATATAATTGAATAGTATTTCAAGAAACATATGGTGTATCTCATAAAAGATGCGTGATGATTCAATTTTCTCATACGGGGTTTTCTATGTAATTGAAAATTTCTTTGGTAAGCAGTTAAGAATGGTATTCTTTCATCTCCTTCAAGGTTCTTTTTATCTACTATGGATGCTAGAAAAGAATTAAACAACCAGTAGAAGTTAGCATGTAATAGGAGTCAGGACATTTCTCTTACACTCTACCTTTCAATCTGAAAATTATATGTTCAAAAGAGTCTGAGATTTTCTATTCATAGATTCTGACTTATCAAGGTAGGTTTTGCCAGCAAATCAAGGTGAAAACTATATATATGGAATGCTTTCATTTTCTTTACTGGAGGTTGGGCGAATGGGGGATGCAGAATTGGCTTCAAGGAAAGGCTTGACAATCAAAAGTGATGACCCATGGTCTTAGCATGCGGTGTGTGCCACAACACAACAAGCACTTAGCATGTTGTATTTTAAATTTTTATCCAAGACTGATGGCTTATTTTTTGCATTTCATTTGAAAAATAGTATTTTTTTTTGGTTGGGGGCACCTACTTTATTTGTGTTAATCATTTTACAACATGTCTTTGATCTCCATTAGTTTTTGGTACAGCTATGTCATGTGTTTCAGCATGAATGTCACTTTAAGGAGGCAGTCCAATTTATTGAAACATGTTTGGATTCATGGAATGCTTGCGTTTCATTCATGTGAAGTAGCCTTTTCCCTCTTCTATCATTGTTCAATGATCCATACATTACAGATAGTAGGTAGTTTGCAAAGTGGGTTCGATCATGCACTGACATATTTTAGGGTGTTGGGTATACTCACAATTGGTGGCATCTAGCGTTATATTACCTGGAAGGCCATGCACATTTGGGTAAATTGCTCCAAATATATGACTCCCATATCTTGGCTTCTTTGCAAAGAGAGGATGTTGATCCTTCACACGTCATGATTGCTATAACCTTTCTCCATTTCTGCTAAATTGGGAGAGTGACCTAGTCTAAGATATTCTTAAGATTACCTGCTTTTGGTGTTCATTTGCAATTAGTTGTCTTTTGGGTTCTCAGCTTTACTTGAATTCTCTAGGGTTGCTATTGAATATTCATGTGCATGGACATTCTCGTATTATTGATGATAGAATCATGATATACTTATTGAACCTTCTGGATCAAGTGAGTACTTACAAGCATGATATACATATTGGAAATGCATGGTCCAAAAGGTTTATGTTGATGTCTGATAAGTTAATTGCTTCACCTTGTCCTATCTTATTCTGAATAAATGTGATTTAAAACACTAGATGAGATTATGACTATAACAAACATTTACCTATGTAGATTTGACTTCATGATTTATATATTAGACCAAACAATCAAATGGGATTGACATGTAAATATCAGAAAGAATTATATAGCCATACATGATAGTCACCAAAGAAAGGGGATTTTTAGAAACATGGGAAAAATAGATTACAAATGGATGAAAAGACTATTGTTTGAGTGAGAAGTTAAGAATGATTTAAGTGTTACAACCACAAAACCTTAGTCAATATTAAATTGAAATCATGAAGTAAGAAGAGGTAGTAGAGCACATCTAGAAAAGCATAAATATTTACATAAGAAAGACACGTTATCTAAGATAAGAAAGGCTGAATCAGACCCAAAATGTAGCCTGCAATGAATTGTGATCAAGGCTGGCATCAAATCACAGTGCTGAAATTGAGATGACGAGGGAAGAAGCTCCAGTTACTGGACAATGTAAAACACGGCTAACAACCATGAATGCAACTTATAAAGTGAATATGATCAGAATACATTTCCACAACATATGTTTATGAACACTCAACTACCAGAGTGATACTAGTAGATGATGAAAAACATGAAATTTGGAGAAGTAATTTCTCTCAAAAGTTTGTGTCTATGCAATATATTAAAATACAAAACACATTTAATAATAAAGGAGACTAGAAGAAACTAATAGTTTGAGTTGGTAGCAGGTAGTTCAATTTTTTTGTTTATTCTTCTTCTTAGGGAGCTGGGAGGGGGATAAATTTGATTTTTGGGGTTTGTGGGAATAATAACATAAACAAGCTATTGTATTTCCCAATGTAGAATCTCGATGCAGTTGGAATGAAGGAATGATTGATAAACCCTGGAAGCAGATATACTCAACAAAAAATCTTGGCCTCTAAAGGTTTGTTTTAGTTTGGATACTACACACTGATAGCATATAATCTCACAGAATCAGCTAACTCGAGATCCCAATTACGCCATTCATCCTATAATTCAGTGGCACCTTGCTGTGATTTCCTTTCTTAGTATTGCTCAGGCCAACACAAATGTATATTTTTCCCAACTTGGAATGATAGAAAAGAGCCCATATTATTTTTTGTAAAATTGGGGATCGTTTAGCCTCAATGAAGAGTTTATGATGTAATTCTTGCACTTCAATGTCGGAAAGGCCATCAAATTGATGCATCCCTAAACTGATATGGTCTAGAGCCTCTCCTTCTTTCATGGTGTCCACAATAGGATTATAGAACAGAACCAGATCTCCTGCCATGCAATCCTGTGTAATAAAAAATCCTTGTCCAAACAAGATTCATCTGATACCTTGATTTCTATGGGACCTACAAAACCAGAGCTGCAATTCTCCATTTTCATTCTCGGCTTACAAAGAAACTGCTTGAATTGCTGGCGGAATTTCAAAATTTTAAATTTAAATGGTTCAAATCACATTATAATGCATTTAATATTTATAATATGGATGACCCTTTCGAAAGTTATACCTTCTACAATATATTAAATATTATTCATCAAAATACACTCCCTTAAACAATGTCGAGAAATCATCACCTAGGAATTTTGAAAACTGATGGGGGTGTTATAATGGGAATTAAATGGACCCTATTGGATTTGATGTGCCCTCTCACCACCTCCCTCCTATTCATGCCACCACATCATAGTGAATTTATGGGACCTCGCCTCCCAAGGAGTGTAGAAGAAGCCCTTTGGCAAGATTTTTCTTTCTGCTCATCTACATGAATTGGGTTCACTCCAGTATGCTCTTCATCCTTGGCCACTAGCTCAAGAATTAGTTAACACTTTGACACCTACTCCTATTGCTTCCCTTGCCCACCATGCACTCACATTCCTATGTAGTTTCTTAGGTGGGTTTCCTTTTGTCTACCTCATTGGTTCCCCCCTCCCTTAGTGACCTTTTTTGATGGAAAAGGCTTAGCCCCCAGCTCATCCTTGGTGCAACTTTCTTAGAAAGTTATCACGACCTATATTTTTCATAATTGTCTCATGTAGCTTCCCTCCCATCACTGTGTTAGACTTTGTGACATATTGCTACCTCCAACAACCATGACTCATTAGCAAGCTCTTTGCCAACATGGAAATGGCGGTCATGTCACTTTAGGGGGATCTCAAGCATGACTGCGAGTAGAATCTCTAGCCTCAAACTTCCATGCTTATAAGCCTCTATACATTCAAGAGGAAATGGTTATGTGAATGACATATTATGTGTGGGGAAGTATAGTGTTCAAATCTCTCTAATTTATATTTATGTTCTAAAAAGACATACATAAACGACTAGAGTTTATAATGATAGAAATTGGAATCAATCCTATCTAGGTCACACGAGTATGAGGTCTAGTGTTCAAATCTCACTAATTTACTTTTACGTGCTAAAAAAACATACATAGGCCACTAGAATTTATAATGATAATGATTTAAATCAATCCTATCTATGTCACATGAATATTAGATCCTATTTGTATCACATAAGTATGAGATTAACCCATTACCCATTTCTCTAATTTCTCTAGATACCAAAATAAATTACAAATTTTATTAAAAAATTATAATATTTATTTTATTATATTTATAAAATAGAAAACTATGATTCTACATAACATATACACGGAGAGATCAAAATGCACACGTATAAATAACCATGTTAAATTTCATGTGAAGTACACTATTATTAAGGTTCAACCCATAAGTTTTAGGAGTAAAGGTCCATTATGTAACATCAACTGACGAGTTGCATGGTCCCATGCTTCGAGGATCACCCATGGCTAAAAGTAATTCCTAATATTGCAACCATACATAGTACCTCTTCTGTATGCAACCTTGTGTATCTCTAGTGATACATCATTTTCTACTACAACCACTACTGACATTTTGAGGGTTGTCAAGCCAACATATGTGGCTATCTTCTTACTCCAAGCCTTACGAGCTCTATGCCTAGAGTAATTTCCACTTTTCTAGGACTATTTCAATGGTTGATAATTTCATAAAATTCTAATAAGATTCTGACTCATAGTATAGAGAAATAATCCAAAATAAAAATTTGAAAATAGCCTAATTATATATCTTTTTAATGCCTAACTACAGTTTTTTTATGGCCAATTCTTTACCATAATATTAAAAAAGATAAATGGTTAAAATTAGAAAAATTTTAGAGTTGTAATGAAGGGGAATTGAAGATTGTTATACTTGAGAAAAAATATTTTAAAGATATAATATTTATTAATAAAAGGTATAAGAAAAGTAATGTTTTATTAAAAAAATAGTTTTAAAATGAAAAATTATTATAAATAAATATTTGTTATATTTTATTATTTATGGGTCGTGTATAAAAGTTGGTTAAAGTTAGTTTTTTTTAAAGTATTTTTTTAATGTTTTAGATTTTGAGGGTTTGGTTTTGTAAGGTGGTCAAGGTTTGAAATTTGTGGTAGTTGAGAGGAGAAACCATAAAAAAATATCAACCTTGTTAAGGGTTGGTATGATCTAGATCAAGGGTAGTACTTAAGTGCTTTTGATGGTTTATTTACCCATGGGTCACAATTTCTTAGAGCACAAACTAATCCCTTAGGTAATAGACATGCTAGGAACCCCACACACGCATATAATATTATAGAGCAACCACACACAAATATAATATTGTGTGTGTGGTAACATGTCTATTACTTAAGGTATTAGAGTATGGTCTAAGAAATTGCAACCCATGGTTCTTTAAAATATGAAAATCACTAAGGTATTGCGCCTGATCTCGGCCATACCAACCCTTAAAATGGTTGGTTTTTTATGGTTTATGGTTTGACCTAGAGGGTTTTGAATCTTGAATCTCATAGTTTACATTATACTTCATAACATGACAACTGCTAATTAAATTGTCCCCACAAGCATGTTTTATTAAGATATAAGAGTTTTTTATTTTATTTATTTATTTATTTTTTTTTTTATCTTTTATTTTTTATTTTAAATGGGTGAAAAAATAAGATAGACAACATATTTTAAAATGAAATTTGGTGTAGCTATGTAATTTTTACTATATTTTCTTAGAGTTAAATAATCTCTTGAATGAGAATTAGAATCATGATTGAGAATTTGCTTAATTTTACATGGAGTTAAAAAAGTCTTGAACATGAATTAAATTTCTTATACTATAATTTTTGTCTAACCATGATTCAAATTTCTAGGAAAAAAAATTGTTAACTAAAAAGTAAGACTCTTTATCTAAATTATTGATAAGAATCATCTAAGCCCTGAAATTAAAATATTCTCAACTATTTTGAGCCATCAAAGGGATCAAATTTCTAAGGTGCATCCTTTTCGTTTAGATCCATCTTAACTCTAGATTTAGTGAGCAAAGAGGGGGATTTAATTTCTTGATGACAATGTTAGAGTTTGTTCTATTTGCAGAGTTTGGGAAATCTTACAAAGACCCAGGATTTCACACAATTGAGAGAGACAATTTACTTGACGTGGTTTATAAAAATGTATATGCATCTCCTAGATGGGGACGACTAAGTGGAGGGATATGGAGATGAGTATGAGATTGTTTTGTGTAAGAAATCCATCACAACTTGCTAGATTTATCACACTACAATGTTTCTATGTGCTTGAGTTTGTGCTAAAAAGAAATCTAACACATGTTAGGTTTTCTTTTACATTGCAATGTTGTTAATCTAGCACACATTAGAATTATTTAGTCCTAAAATTTTGTTACGTTCTTGTGTTTATGCTAGAAGGAAATATAGCATGTGTTAGATTTCTTTCAAATTTAGATGTGCTTTTGTTTGTGTTGGAAGAAAACTTAACACAAGCTATATTTCTTAGACTCTACAATGTCGTTGTTGGCAATGTGTTTGTATTTGTGGTAGACATAAATCTAGCACTTGCTAGATTTCTCGATCTACAATGTTTCTATGTGCTCAAGTTTGCGCTAAAAGGAAATCTAACACATGTTAGATTTTATTTTACATTGCAATGTTGTTAATTTAGCACACATTAGACTTGTTTAGTCCTACAATGTTGTTATGTTCTTGTGTTTGTGCTCAAAGGTAATATAACATGTGTTAGATTTCTTTCAAATAAAAATGTGCTTGTTTGTGTTGGAAGAAAATTTAACACAATCTATAATTCTTATACTCTACAATGTTGTTGTTGGTAATGTTCTTGTATTTGTGGTAGACATAAATCTAACACTTGCTAGATTTCTCATTCTACAATGTTTCTATGTGCTTGAGTTTGCGCTAACATGGAATCTAACAAATGATAGATTTTCTTTTACATTGCAATGTTGTTAATCTAGCACACATTAGAATTATTTAGTCCTACAATGTTGTTATGTACTTGTGTTTGTCATAGAACGAAATATAGCACGTGTTAGATTTCTTTCAAATTTAAATGTGCTTGTGTTTGTGTTGGAAGAAAATTTAACATAGGCTAGATTTCCTATACTCTACAATGTTGTTGTTGACAACGTGCTTGTATTTGTGGTAGACATAAATCTAGCACTTGCTAGATTTCTCACTCTACGATGTTTCTATGTGCTTGAGTTTGCACTAAAAGGAAATCTAACACATGTTAGATTTTCTTTTACATTGCAATATTGTTAATCTAGCACACATTAGACTTATTTAGTCCTACAATGTTGTTATGTATTTGTGTTTGGGCTAGAAGGAAATATAACATGTGTTAGATTTATTTCAAGTTTAAATGTGCTTGTGTTTGTGTTGGAAGAAAATTTAACACAAGCTAGATTTCTTATACTCTACAATGTTTTTGTTGGCAACGTGGTTGTATTTGTGGTAGACATAAACCTAGCACTTGCTAGATTTCTCAATCTACAATGTTTCTAAGTGCTCAAGTTTACGCTAAAAGGAAATCTAACACATGTTAGTTTTTATTTTACATTGCAACATTGTTAATTTAGCACAAATTAGACTTATTTAGTCCCACAATGTTGTTATGTTCTTGTGTTTGTGCTCGAAGGTAATATAACATGTGTTAGATTTCTTTCAAATAAAAATGTGCTTGTTTGTGTTGGAAGAAAATTTAACACAATCTATAATTCTTATACTCTACAATGTTGTTGTCGGCAATGTTCTTGTATTTGTGGTCATAAATCTAAAACTTGCTAGATTTCTCATTCTACAATGTTTCTATGTGCTTGAGTTTGCGCTAACATGGAATCTAACACATGTTAGATTTTCTTTTACATTGCAATGTTGTTAATCTAGCACACATTAGAATTATTTAGTCCTACAATGTTGTTATGTACTTGTGTTTGTGATAGAAGGAAATATAGCACATGTTAGATTTCTTTCAAATTTAAATGTGCTTGTGTTTGTGTTGGAAGAAAATTTAACACAAGCTAGATTTCCTATACTCTACAATGTTGTTGTTGGCAACATTCTTGTATTTGTGGTAGACATGAATCTAGCACTTGCTAGATTTCTCACTCTATTATGTTTCTATGTGCTTGAGTTTGCGCTAAAAGGAAACCTAACAGATGTTAGATTTTCTTTTACATTGCAATATTGTTAATCTAGCACACATTAGACTTATTTAGTCGTACAATGTTCTTATGTATTTGTGTTTGGGCTAGAAGGAAATATAGCATGTGTTACATTTATTTCAATTTTAAATGTGCTTGTGTTTGTGTTGGAAGAAAATTTAACACAAGCTAGATTTCTTATACTCTACAATGTTGTTGTTGGCAATGTGCTTATATTTGTGGTAGACATAAACCTAGCACTTGCTAGATTTCTCAATCTACAATGTTTCTATGTGCTTGAGTTTGCACCAAAAAGGAAACCTAACACATGTTAGATTTTCTTTTACATTGCAATGTTGTTAATCTAGCACAAATTAGACCTATTTAGTCCTAAAATGTTGTTATGTTCTTGTGTTTGTGCTAGAAGGCAATATGACATGTGTTATATTTCTTTCAAATTTAAATGTGCTTGTGTTTGTGTTGGAAGAAAATTTAACACAAGCCAGATTTCTTATACTCTACAATGTTGTTGGAAACGTGCTTGTATTTGTGGTAGACATAAATCTAGCACTTGCTATATTTCTCAATCTACAATGTTTCTATGTGCTTGAGTTTGCACTAAAAGGAAATCTAACGCATGCTAGATTTTCTTTTACATTGCAATGTTGTTAATCTAGCACACATTGGACTTATTTAGTCCTATAATGTTTTTATGTTCTTGGGTTTGTGCTCGAAGGAAATATAACATGTGTTAGATTTCTTTCAAATTTAAATTTTCTTGTGTCTGTTGAATAAAATTTAACACAAGCCATATTTCTTATACTCTACAATGTTGTTGTTGGCAACGTGCTTGTATTTGTGGTAGAAATGAACTTAGCACTTGTTATATTTCTCACTCTACAATGTTTCTATGTGCTTGAATTTGCACTAAAAGTAAATTTAACACATGTTAGACTTTATTTTACATTGCAATGTTGTTAATCTAGCACAAATTAGACTTAATTAGTCCTACAATGTTGTTATGTTCTTGTGTTTGTGCTAGAAGGAAATATAGAATGTGTTAGATTTCTTTTCAATTTAAATGCGCTTTTGTTTGTGTTGGAATAAAATTTTACACAATCTAGATTTCTTATACTCTACAATGTTGGTGTTAGCAACGTGTTTGTATTTGTGGTAGACATAAATCTAGCACTTGCTAGATTTATCACTCTACAATGTTTCTATGTGCAAGAGTTTGTGCTAAAAGGAAATCTAACACATGTTAGATTTTCTTTACCATTGAAATGTTGTTAATCTAGCACACATTAGACTTATTTAGTACTAAAATGTTGCTATGTTCTTGTGTTTTTCCTAGAAGGAAATATAGTATGTGTTAGATTTCTTTCAAATTTAAATGTGCTTGTGTTTGTGTTGGAAGAAAATTTAACACAAGCTAGATTTTTTATACTCTACAATGTTGTTGTTGGCAACATGCTCGTATTTGTGGTAGACATAAATCTAGCACTTGCTAGATTTCTCACTCTCCAATGTTTCTATGTGCTCATGTTTGCACCAAAAGGAAATCTAACACATGTTAGATTTTATTTTACATTGCAATGTTTTTAATCTAGCACACATTAGAATTATTTAGTCCTACAATGTTGTTATGTTCTTGTGTTTGTGCTCGAAGGAAATATAACATGTGTTATATTTCTCTCAAATTCAAATGTTCTTGTCTTTGTGTTGGAAGAGAATTCAACACAATCTAGAATTCTTATACTCTACAATGTTGTTGTTGGCAATGTGGTTATATTTGTGGTAGACATAAATCTAGCACTTGATAGATTTCTCACTCTACAATGTTTCTATGTGCTTGATTTTGTGCTAAAAGGAAATCTAACACATGTTAGATTTTCTTTTACATTGCAATGATGTTAATCTAGCACACATTAGACTTATTTAGTCCTAGAATGTTGTTATTTTCTTGTGTTTGTGCTAGAAGGAAATATAAGATGTGTTAGATTTCTTTCAAATTTAAATGTGCTTTTGTTTGTGTTGGAAGAAAATTTAACACAAGCTAGATTTCTTATACTCTACAATGTTGTTGTTGGCAATGTGCTTGTATTTGTGGTAGACATAAATCTAGCACTTACCAGATTTCTCACTTTACAATGTTTCTATGTGCTTGAGTTTGCGCTAAAAGGAAATCTAACACATGTTAGATTTTTTTTTACATTGCAATGTTGTTAGTCTAGCACACATTAGAATTATTTAGTCCTACAATGTTGTTATGTTCTTGTGTTTATGCTCGAAGGAAATATTACATGTGTTAGATTTCTTTCAAATTAAAATGTGCTTGTGTTTGTGTTGGAAGAAAATTCAACACAATCTAAAATTCTTATACTCTATGATGTTGTTGTTGGAAACATGCTTGCATTTATGGTAGACATAAATGCAGCACTTGCTATATTTCTCACTCTACAATGTTTCTAGGAGCTTGAGTTTGCACTAAGAGGAAATCTAACACATGTTCTACACTTGATTAGCTATTATTGTGAGTTCTACCCTTGTTATTGTTCATGTTCGTTTTGTTACACATATAATGATGCAAGTAGTTATAGTATTTATAAATTCATATTTTCTTCAATAATTCGAAAATGTGATAATATTTTTTTACTTTATTTTCAAAAACCATGGACTATGAAGCTAGTGAGAATTCAAAGGAAGCATTCAAGGAAAAGGGAAGTTCAAGGAACACGACACCCAATTCTTTAAATGGTATGAAAATTTCAAAATTAGTTTATACTTTGTTACAATCGTTAGACATTATGTTAATAATTGGTTGTTGATTAATAAAAACCATGGAAATAGCCTTATGAATGGTGTTTTAATGAGGACAACCCAAACTAACATGGGTATTTTTTTTGTCTGAGCAATTTTAGCTAGGTGATAACTTTTGGTGTCATATAGTAAACTTGCATAACATATGTACTTATTTATTATTGTGCATGTAAATGGAAATCATGTATTATAAGGTTGTTTAATAATATTTGGTATTTCATGCCTTCCATATTTCTTTTATAGAAACTGTGGAAAATGTTGTGAGTGAAATTCGAAGTGAAGTAGTGAAGAGAAAAAGAAAAGCAAGTGATATAAAAACGATGCCTCCTTCAACTGGTATGGTCGTTTGATATTTTTTGTACTTTTTTAGAAATGGTTGGATTAGGTGGTTTCTTTTCCTAGCAATTTTACCCAGGTGATAACTTTTGCTGTCATATAGTAAACTTGCATTAAAATATGTACTCATTTATTATTGCGCATGTAAATGGAAATCGTGTATTATAAGGTTGTTTAATAATATTTGGTATTTCATGTATTGCATAATATTTTTTTTCTAGAAACTGTGGAATCTGGTGTGCCTGAAATTCGAAGTAAAGTAGTGAAGAAGAAACAAAAAATAAGTGATATACAAACGATGCCTCCTTCAACTGGTATGGTGGTTTTATGTTTTATGTACAATCTCTTAGAATTGGTTATATTAGGTGATTTTTCAATATTTAAAAGAACATTATGTGACAATATTTGAAATTATATTTTCATTTTGATTCATGCAAATATTTTTTTGTTGTTATTTGTAGAATTGGTTGGCCCTAAAGAAAATGAAATGTTACAATTATCACTTAAGAAAAAGAAATGTTGTTCAACTCAAATGGCAGTATCAACAACACCTTGTCCTTCTACTTTTGAAATGATTAAAAAATACAATACATCTAATAAATATGAGTTTTTGCAAGATTGGTTCATCCAAATAGAAGCTCCCCTGAATATGTTTCATGATATGTATCTATTTCAATCAATAGATGGAAAAGAAGTAGAGATATTAGGAATAATAATTAATTGCTATGCTTGCAATGAAAATGACATTGACTTTCAATTCGAAATGATTAAAGAAAATGAGGTTAAAGTAATTTCATGTCAAGTGGAGTATACAAATTTTAGACCAAATTTGATTGAAGCTTCAAGTACTGATTCAAAAAATACAATAAATAATTCAATGTTCAAGTTTGATAACTATGAGAGCTTATCTAAATCTAGACTGAATAGTTGTGCGGATCTTTTAAAATGCATCACCACCGTTCTAAGATCTTCCTATGTAAGAAGTAAAAAAAACATCATCTGTACTTCTTCATTTACAACAAAAAGGTAAATTTCTTGATAAAATACCAGATGATAAAACCGATTCTCAATTACTTGCTTTGAGAAGAGTATATTTATCTGAATTGGAGGAGAAGATAACAGAAAGTGATTTCAAGCCTACTACAGAATTTGAAAAAATTAGGAAAGTTGAATATGAGACAACAAACCTTGCAAATCAATGTGATGATATTCACGAAGCCTTCAAGCATTGATATCTATTTTCAAACTCCTTTAGTAGAAAGGTGGCTATTGAAAGATGTATAGAAGCCCCCAAAGTGTTCAAATTAAGATCACGAGATGATTTAAATGTTCAAGTATTAGTGTAATCATTCCTAGAAAAATTTCAAACCTCATTACCAGATGCTCTTCTGATTCCATTTGACATCAATGAGTCTAATCCATTGGTAAACGCTATCAAATTATAAATGAGACGGATCTAAATTCCAAGAATATCAATTTTTGGATAGTTGATGGTCAACACACCATTCAAGCAGCGAAAGACATTTTAATAAATCCTAAATATAATGTATCTACATAAGCGACAAAAAACATATAAAAAACATAATGCTTGATTCTTGCATCCATCAGTTGAACCCATTGAGGTGATCCGCATTTGTTGTCAATTAAATTATGCAAATAAGGTATTCTTCAAAATTCCATTTATTGATTGTGTGCGCTCATCAAGGCATTTCTTAATTGCCAATGAAAAATTAAAGAAAAGGAGGATTGGATGTTCTAAGATGGCTGAATACAAGGTATGTAATTTTAATTATTTTTACATTTAACATTTTATTATTATATCTACTTTTATTGTAGATAAATGACTAAAGTTGATAATAGAAGTCATATTTTCTCATATTTATAATGAATTCTCATTAGTTTATAACAACTTATTTAGTTTCATTTTTACATTGAATTCTTATTAGTTTACTTTTATTATTTTATTAGGTTGATGATGAAATGTTGTGCTCATTCTTCGATTGGCCAATTATAAATTTTTCTGATAAAAACATTCTCTTATATCTTGATGAACCTATTTGGGATAAATGGGACACTGTTTTTAACTGTTACCAACTAGGCACATTAAAGTGTTCTCCAAGCCAACCCGATTTGGAGAACTACAAGAGAAATAGTCTACACATTTTGACAGCAACTACTCTTCGGCCCCTTTAGGGATTAACCATGGAGGAAATTGCTTGAGTAGAAAATAAGCTATTGGATGGAACCATTTGGTTTTCTATTCCACTTTATCATCCATCAAATGCCACAACGTTAAAAGATTATTGTTCTAAATTGAAAACTAACAGAACAATATTGGATGCAATGGTTATATATTTTCAAAGTCATGATCATAACTTGAATGAGATGACTCTTACCACATTCAACATTCTTGAGAATTACGAAATTAATGATATCATATTTACCAATTTTTACAACATGGTGGAGGGGTCTACTTATGTCAAAGGAACACGTAATACAAAGATAGAGTTTGTTTCTCAGCAAGCATGTGGAGCCCTTGATAGAATAATAAATGGATCAACAAGTGTTCAACAGGTTGAAAACAATTTTGAATTTGGTTGTCATTTTGGGGGCCCTGATCTTTTGTCAACACTTTTGCGCTCTTTTCCATGTCAGTTGCAACTAGTTTTACATACTGACCTTGTTGTTTTGGATACACTGGCTTCGAAAAAAGAAAAATTCCACAAGGGATATTATATTGAAATTTTTTTATTTCTTATCGGAAAAAATGAGTTGAATGACTTTACTACAGTTTTCTTAGTAGAAATTTGGTTTTGTAATGATGTATTCCAGTCTTTGGAAATTTCCATAATGATGTATTATAGTTATGATATAGTTCTTACTATAAATTTCTATAGTTCAGAATTAAAAATTTTGGAGGCTATCAAATAATCTCACACATTTGAAGACACATTCGATTAAAATGAGAGAGATTATGATTTTTGGATGGATTTATTGGAAAAACACCAACAATGTAGTGATGCAAAAGTGGTTATTTCTCTTTATGCGGGGACAAATTTAATCAAGGATTGTTGTACATATGGAAGAACAATTTCATGTGTTGTGCAAATAGAGACACAAATGACAATCATGTTAAATAATTACAAATCTTTTCAACTATGAAATCTAGGATCCATTAACTTCTTGGAAAATTCAAGTACTACAATTCATTTTTTTCTTATAATACTTTGGATAATATTTTGTTCATATTTCTTAATTTTCAAAGTGTTTACTAAAATAATTAATGATGGAGATTCTAAAACAGAGAATGATGAAAGTGGGAAGCAAAAAAATAATCAACAAAGTGTTCATGATGTTGAAAAAAGTATAAAGATGGAAATAGGAGGAGAAGGAGCAGAGGAAGAAGTTATAATACCAGGTACATAATTTTTTTGGTTTATTCTCTTGATAATTTTTCAATTTATTTAATTTCCATATTCATAACATTTTTGGATGACTATTATAGGAATTATGAGATGAATGGAATTAATCAAGACAATGACCATGGAACAATGGAGATAGAAATGGGTATTCATCAACATAACTCTATCTTTTTTTATTTATTTTATTATTATTCTAAATTATTATTTTTATTATCATGATTTATATCATTTCATATGTTGAATGTAGTTGGAAATAAAGGGAATGAATATAATGACCAGGGGGCTGTCCCACAAAACTACAACCAAGACGAAAATATTATTATGGACTATTATAGATGATTCTTTTTTTGTATAGTTGTTTAATGAATTTTGTTCATTGTCACAATTTATAACATTTTTTTATGTTTATTATAGCGAAAATAAAAAAGAACCAAGAAATTTATCAAACGAAAGTTAAACAAAACTTTAATCAAGAACAAAATATAACATCAGATACTTATAATTTGTCCACTTGTTTTCCTTATTATTTAATGATTCTATTCATTTTCACAATTCAAAATATTTTATATATTTAATTTGAAGACAACTAAAGGTAACAAAGATGATGATGAGGTGCAATGGTAAAAATATGAAGATAATGTCATATCAGATACTTCTAAATTGTCTTATTGTTTATCTTATTATTCTTCAAACTCTAATTCTTGTAGCTACCATAACGTTGTTGTTATAGACATATTTGGGCATTGCAACCCCAATCACATATGTCCATAAACCAAGGGCTTCTAAACCCCTAAAATTTTTGTTTCATACCCTAAAGGAACAAGGTCAACTGATTACATCATCTTCTAGAAGTTGTCCATGAAAAACTACTCAGAACTGGTCAAAACAGGGCCATACAGCCTGCTCCATGCATAGGGTGTGATGCATCTCACCTATTACACACAGGGGGTGCAATCCATACTGGAAAGCGCTTCTGTATGGTGCGATGAGTGAGAGAAGACAAATGGTAGAAGCACTTTTCTAGGTGGAAACCCAAAGAATCTTCTAGAAACTGCTCATATGACACTTGCCTCTCTGAATATGCCCAAGGATGAGTAAGAGATCTGAAATATCCAAGTGGAACCAAGAAATATTAGTGAAATGACACTAATAAAAATCCCAGAAGCTGACTCACTCTCCTGTAAAGATCTATATATGAATCCCTCATCCTAGAAGTCGAGAGGCGGGAATTTATTAATTTGCAAGGAAGTGTTGTTGGTTTGTCTTTGAAGACATTGTTGGATGATCTTGCTTTGTATGACATGAAGAGGGCTTTCATGCTGGGAGGATGATGCTGCACCAGAAAACCTAGTTGTAATCCTCTCTTCTATTACTTTAATCAATAAAGCTATTTGATTTTTCCTCCATATGCTTGTATATGTTTGAGTCTTGTATTTCTATATGCATTTATATGGTTAATGTATAT
Organism: Pinus tabuliformis; assembly: GCA_031772625.1. NCBI lineage: Eukaryota > Viridiplantae > Streptophyta > Pinopsida > Pinales > Pinaceae > Pinus > Pinus tabuliformis. The sequence goes on along the minus strand of CM062818.1, from coordinate 1,139,543,095 downwards.
CTGATCCTACATTGTTTATGGTTATAGATCTCTATGCTTTGATGGTATTTTTCTACCTTGACTCTACAAGTGTTCTTTGAAACAAGACAAGTGAGAAAGGAGTAGTGAAAGTTCTATTAAGGGAGAGAGGAAACGAGCAAGGAGACTAGCAAAAGACTGAGGTTGGCACTCTCTGCTTCTCTCTCATCTATCTCTCATAAAGGAAAACACAAGTAAATTTAGTTTGTTTGTTTCTAGGATAGCTACCTGTCTTAGTGGGACTAGCAGCTCTGAATGGACACTAGTTTCCCGATAACAAAATGGCGACTCCACTCAGGAATTTGAAGCTTTTAAAAATTTCATAACCTTAGCATTATATGGATAATATTTTGTGAAATGCTCGTCGTATGTAGCATGGATAATGAGGTTTCCTTTTCCCAGTAGGGTTTTCAGAAGATTTTTCAGGAGGTGAATTTTCCTGTTTCTTCTTATTATTTTTCCCTTTCTTCTTTCCCCCTGGTTGCTTTGGATTTTTTCCCTTGTCAGATGACACGGCATTAACCTTTGAGTCAAGAGGTTCTTCATTTGCTTTTTGACTAGAAACTGCAAGGGATTTTTTAGATGTATCCTTTGCGATTTTCGTGCTTGTTGTACTCATCATGCCATTGCTAGCATGAGAGTCCGAGTTTGATTTAGGAGGGGGAGGAATGGAAAATTCTGGTCTAGGAGCATCAGAAATTCTGTCGTAGAGCATGCCAAACTGAGTATAGATCATGTCTAAATATTGTGCATAGGAAATGACCTGCTCTTCAGTGAAAACTCCTCCCTTAGCCACATCCTCTGTAATAGAGGGTAATAATGACTTTATAAACCATTCAGCTAAAAGCTGATCAGGAACGTACGTCTTCACCATTCCTTGACGACACCACCACTCATGAATATGATTAGATATATGAGTGGCTATTGTCTGTTTAAATTTGGTAAGGAGTTTTGTCTCTGTTTCGTACCTTATGGGTAACTAAAAATGGGTTACAAAGGTAGTGGCAAGGGTGCTGAAGTTATCAAACGAAGATCTAGGCAATTCTATATACCATTTAGCTACCAAAATAGTTAACGTTCACTGAAAAAGGCAGAGCCTAATTGAATCATCATTCAGGGTGTTGGATGATCACCACAAATGGAATTTAATTACATGATTCGATGGATCTTCACCTGGATTTCCATTGAATATAGGAATATCTAACAGAAGTTTATGAGGAATCGTTGGCCAACAAGGGGCGTAAGTAATTGGATCATTTGTTAGTCGATTTAGATCTGGTAATTCTAAAGTTGCTATGGAGGGAAATAGTTGATTCAGGTTTAGCAAAGCATACCTAGGATAGAACCCAGGATAAGATGGGATCGCCTGAGCAGTGGGTCTTTGCATACAAGTATAATGCATTTGATGTTGATAACTTTGATAAGGTTGATGGGCATAACCATTATAATATGGTTGCTATCACCTCCACAAAATCATTTTCTTCGTTCCGTGTCATAGATGTGGGATTCATTAAGGCCCTCCTACGACAGGTTACTTCTTGTCGACATCAGCTCATTATCCAAGAAGATGACTTAGGAACAACCCTTTTAGTACTTTGATGCTTGCATGCCTCAATGGCAAGTTTCTCACTTCTAACGACATGTTTACATCAATGGCCTTCGACTAAAAGATTTTATGTGGTGTTTGACATCAGCTTATGTATTCACACCACGTGAATTATACTGGAGTACCTTGAGGGTCACCGTCATTATCGGTGATTCCTCTCACACCTGTTAACAACTTACATCATTGTCTGGTAATCAGGCGATGTCTCTCCATGTTCGACGTCAGAACATCTTTTCACATCGATCGACTTGTACTTCGGGTGAAGATTAAACGAGTTTGAAGACCCTAGATCTAGTCTCATCCATTCAGGCTACGATATATTCAGGAAAATAAAGAAATCAAATGTACATCATAGCTGTATAGATAATCATCCAATCTAAAGGATGATGGCTCTACCAGAATCATCAGTCTGCCACACAGACGATTGTCTGTCTTATGTATATGAGTATGAATTTATAAAGCTGAGCATGGGAATGTCCGCCTCATCTAGATCATGAAAATATTATTAACATAATGTATTGTATTGTATCTTATTACAGGTCACCTTCTAGTTCGAAAAACCTCGGATCCTCGTTATAAAGCATTTCACCCGACATCAAAAGGATTTACGACCTCATGCTTTAAGGGGCAACTGTTATAGACATATTTGGGCATTGCAACCCCAATCACATATGTACATAAAACAAGGGCTTCTAAACCCATAAAAGTGTTGTTTCATACCCTAAAGGAACAATGTCAACTAATTACATCATCTCTCAGAAGTTCTCCATGAAAAACTACTCAGAAAATAGGGCCATACAGACTGCTCCATGCATAGGGTGCGATGCATCTCACCTATTACACACGGGGGGTGGGATGCATACTGGAAAAACCTTCTATATGGTGCGATGAGTGAGAGTAGACAAATGGAAGAAGCAGTTTGCTAGGTGGAAACCCAAAGAATCTTCAAAAGAGGACGTAAAGGAAACTCCAGTGGTCCTTTTTCGTAATGTAATCCCTTAAGTCCAAAAAAGTGTAAACTAATACGAAAGGGATGAATTTTCGATAGTTTTAACAAGCCGAACAAGACAAGAGCTTGATATTTTTGTGAAATAACCTGTCAGGTCCAAAAAGATTAAAATCTAGAGGAGGGATGGCACTTCCAATTGCTTTAATGAACTAGAGAGGCCAATTGCTAGGAAATATTTTCATATTTTATGAGTCAGATGAAAAGAGCTTAAAGGAGACTCGTTTTTTGAGGAACGAGTGATGTTTTTGGATAGCAACTGGTTCCAAGTACTATTTGGAGCTTTTCAAACATGGCAATGTAAAGTAGGTGGCTAACCGAATCACTCGTCACAACTGTTCCTCAAAAGGGTAAACAATCAAATGGAGGCGTATGATGATCTAAAAAAGAATGGGGGTGATGGTAAGAACACGACCAAGGTCCAAAACCTGATAATTATGCGATCGTAAAGATAATTTACTGAAGGTGGGGTTCATTTTTCAATGAGCTTGAACTCTATGGAAACACTTGCTCATTGCTAGGTTTTTTTTAACGAGCTTGAACTTCGCGTAAAATTGCTCATGGCTAGGTTTATTTTTTAACGAGCTTGAACTTTGCGTAAAACTACTCATGCTAGTCGTATAATAAGGATGTCTCATCGATAGGTTCATTTTTTAGGGAGCTTGCACCATTCAAAACTTTGCTCCGAAGCCTTTCATTATGCAAGCTAGGAATGACCAACCTACGAGTTTAAAGGATTAACAGCCTACAAACTAAGAAAATAAATGGTCACTTTTCACTTGTATGCAAAAAGGTTTGCATGCCCCCAGGCATAAAATAGAGTTTCCAGGTCACCATATGGAAGTTCTTGCATTAGCAAGATTTTTCCATCCACGTCGTAGACAAAACACTTCGTTGGTGATGTCCATCGAAATGGACAAAGGTGATTGTTTTCAATGTTAGTCACATAACCTTTGACGGGGAAATCCTTTTCCAGTTTGATCCATTTTCCTAGACAAATAGGACTGTCAAACTAGTCATATTCCCACGCGGAAACCTACATTATATCCAGGGTTTTCCTGCCGAAGCAGACTAGGGTGCATGCGTCCTAGGTTTTAGTCACAATCGCCAAATCCCTCGCGATCATCAGGTGGATGGATTGGAGATTGATTAGACATTCCTTGTGAAAGAAGACCAGTTAGGGATGTCATTTGACTACTAGCTGTGTTTGAACCAGGGAACGAAAGTTGGTCTACAAGCTGAACCACTTTGCCTTCATGTCAAAAACGCATCACTCGAAAGAGTGATGAAACGATAGCTCCCATGCTATAAATGTAGTCACGCCCAAGGAGTAGATTGTAATCAAGAGGTCCTTGGACTACCATCACGTTTAGATGAATGGATTTCCTTCTCAAAGTTATAGGAAAATTTGGAAGGATCCCTAACGGTTAACTGGTTCCTTTGTTGAAGCCTGTCAGATTTCGAAACTCAAGCAGAAGTGATGGCGAACCAAGTGCTTTCCAAGTAGTTAAGGAAAGGATGCTCACAGAAGCCCCTTCATCTATAATAGTACCAACCATAATCATACTGTAAGCTTGTACTATGATTCGGAATGGTACATTAGATGGTAGGCGGGGTCTGCCTAGTGGATTCCAATCAAAGGAAATGACTAGGTTTCTTGGAGGTGGGACCAAATAAATGACCGAATAAATCTCTAACGAACTTCCTTCCTGTGGTAAAGGAATGGGTAGGTTTCCCCCATTTTCATCAGAGTCTTGTCAGTAAAACCCTCAACAAAACTGTTCATCGAACAATCATTGATGAGGGGGCATCTACCTATATTATTTCAATGAGTTGCTGGAAAAATTTAGACTCACTACCCTTTTCAAGATCATCAACGACATTAAAAGCATTCGATGGATGAACATACACCCTGTATGGGATTTTAAGTAACTTGCAAGTTGAACTAGGGGATAAGACAATAGAAATTAAAGTTGAAGTCATTGATGGAAACCTTGACTACAATATCTTGCTAGGAAGGCCCTGGATTTATGCTATGGCCATTGTTCTATCAACGTATTTTAGAAAGATTGCATTTGCCTTCCAAGGTGGAATTACAATCGTTGACCAACTAACCTTTTTCCCCAACAGTGCCCAAGTTACCAGAGGCATTCCATTGATCCATGGAAGCTCTCAATCGCTTCAAAATATCGGAGTAGGTCTCCTAAAAGACCCTTTCTTAATGGGTACTTTTTCCCTCCCATCTCCAAATACTCTGGCAGAAGTGGCCACAGTGGAAACCTGTCATATGATATCTTCTACATCATCAAAGATTAAGAAGAACTTTGACCATTTTGATAGCGTGGATCTCCGCGAGGTATTTCCCTCAAGCCCTACCATACTTACATCATCCTATGATCAATTCGGTGATGTTGTACATTAAGTACTAGGGGCATTGTAACCAGATCTTTGCTTCATGACCCCTTATGAGTTGTGATCAAAGTTCGCCAAAGGATAGTTTGTTGATTGGTGTCAACCTCGTTAAAAAATGAATCCAAGGATCTGAGCAGAATTCCTTGTCTTGTGTCAAGCTCGTTAAAAAATGAAACAAAGCTGAGCAAAGTTCCAAGTCGAGCCTTTCACTTGATCTCGTAAACGAACATTCATTCCATCCACCTAATTATCGTGAGTAGTCTAGTGAATGTAACGAAGCTTAGGGGGCATGCACCCTTGTCTATTTTGCGGAAAAACCCAGCTGTAGAGATAAGTTTCCCTGTAAGTTATGTGATTGGTCTGAGTGACTTTTTACCTTTGTCTATTTGGTGGACAAAGTGGAGGAAGTGTTTTGTCTTAGTATTGACAGAAAATCATCGTGCTTAACCATAGTAAGTTTCCATATGGTTACTAAAGAATCTTTATGCTGGGGGCATGCAAACATTTTTTATACAAGTAAAAATGACTAATTTTATTTTTAGCTTTTTAGCATTTTTATCTTTTTAGTTTTATAGTTTGGTCATTCCTAGTTTACATAAAAAAGGAAACCACGAGCATTTTTACGCAAAGTTCAATATCGTTAAAAAATAAACCTAGCAATGAGCAAATGTTCCCCTAAAGTTTAAGCTCATTAAAAAATGAACCCACCTTCAATAAATAATCTTTGCGATCACATAACTATCAGCTTTTGAACCTTGGTCGTGTTCTTACCATCACCTTCACTCTTTTTTAACCGATCATACGCCTCCATTTGACTGTTTACCTTTTTGAGGAACAACTGCGACGAGTGATTCTATTAGCCACCTTATTTACACTGTCGTGATTGAAAAGTTCCAAACCTTACCTGGAACCAGTTGCTATCCAAAAACATCACTCGTTCCTCAAAAAAAGAGTCTCCTTTAAGCTCTTTTCATCTAACTCATAAAATATGAAAAAATCGCCAAGCAATTGGCCTCTCCAACTCGTTAAAACAGCTAGAAATGCCATCCCTCCTCTAGATTTTAATCTTTTTGGACCTGAGGGATCATTACATAAAAATATTTAGTGTTTGTCTTGTTCGGCTCATTAAAACTATCAAAAAGTCATCCCTTTGGTATCATTTTATACTTTTTTGAACTTAAGGGATTACATTACGAAAAAGGACTCCCAAAGTTGCCTTTACGTCCCTTTTAAACTCTCTAAAATTGAAAATGACCAAGTTATATTTGTCGTTAAACTTGTTAAAACAATAGCGACAAACTTTTCCATGCAGACAAGAGCGAGATTCATTGTCGCTAAGCTCATTAAAACATAGCGACAGGTTTACCTGAAGGGAAAATTATAGAACAAGCATATGTTATCCACCTCAAGCTTGACAAAAATAAAGAGGTACTGGTCAGCAATGACTGGGGAAAAAGGGAAGAAAACTTGAATAGCTTCATTGGTAGCAGGTCGCTCTTGAACATGACACTTTCACTCCGTTACCATGATTGAGTCAGGTTGGGGTATTCCATTCACCAGTCATATCACCAGTGGTCCACCACACAATCCATTTTTGGGGTTAACGCTACCAATCCATTTCAGTGTCACTGATATGTTCAGGAGAAGTCGCTCAAAGAATTCACCAACCTAGCTAATGCCTCATCCGCTGCAATAACTTCACTCTCCATTTTTCATGGCTGCCACCCGGAACAATATATCATCAGATTGTTTTCACCTCCACAAAATCATTTGCTCTGTTCTGTGCCATAGATGTGGGATTCATTAAGGCCCTCCTACAATGGGTCACTTCTTGTCGACATCAGCTCATTATCCAAGAAGATGACTTAGGAACAACCCTTTTAGTACTTTGAAGCTTTCATGCCTCAATGGCAGGTTTCTCACTTTTGGCGACAAGTTTACATCAATGAGCTTCGACCGAAAGATTTTATGTGGTCTTCGACGTCAACTCATGTATTCACACCATGTGAATTGTACTGTAATACCTTGAGGGTCATCATCATTATCGGTGATTCGTCTCGCACCTATTAACAACTTACATCATTAGCTGGTAATCAGGCGATGTCTCTCCATGTTCAACGTCAGAACATCTTTTCACGTGGATCGACTTGTACTTCGGGAAAAGATTGAACGAGTTTGAAGACCCCGGATCTAGTTTCATCCATCCGGGCTGTGATATATTTAGGAAAATAAAAACATCACATGTACATCATAGTTGCACAGATAATCATCCAAACTAAAGGATGATGGCTCTATGAGAATCATCAGTCTGCCACACAGATGATTGTCTGTCTTATGTACATGAGTATGAATTTATAAAGCTGAGCATGGGAACGCCCGCCTCAGCTAGATCATGAGAATATTATGAAGATAATGTATTGTATTGTATCTTATTACAGGTCACCCTCCAGTTCAAAAAACCTCAGTTCCTCATCATAAAGCATTTCACTTGACATTAAAAGGATTTACGACCTCATGCTTTAGGGGGCAACTGTTATAGACATATTTCAGCACTACAACCCCAATCACATATGTCCATAAAACAAGGGCTTCTAAACCGATAAAAGTGTTGTTTTGTACCCTAAAGGAACAAGATCAACTGATTACAACATCTCCTAGAAGTTCTCCATGAGAAACTACTCAGAACTAGTCAAAAAAGGGCCATACAGACTGCTCCATGCATAGAGCAATGCATCTTACCTATTACACATGGGGGGTGCGATGCATACTGGAAATCCCTTCTGTAGGGTGTGATGAGAAAGAGAATAAAAATGGCAAAAGCAGTTTGCTAGGTGGAAACCGAGAGAATCTTCTAGAAACTGCTCATATGACACTTGCCTCTCTGAATTAGCCCAGGGATGAGTAAGAGATTTGAAATCTCCAAGAGGAACCAAGAACTATCAATGAAATGACACTAATCAAAATCCCAGAAGCTAACTCACTCTCGTGTAAACATCTATATATGGATCCCTCATCCTAGAGATCCAGAGGCGGGAATTTTGTAATTTACAAGGAAGTGTTGTTGGTTTCTCTTTGAAGACATTATTGGATGATCTTGCTTTATATGACGTGAAGAGGGCTTTCATGCTAGGAGGATGATGTTGGATCAGATAGCGTGGTTGTAGTCCTCTCTTCTATTACTTCTATCAATAAAGCTATTTGAGTTTTCCCCTTATGCTTGTATATCTCTAAATCTTGTATTTGTATATGAAATTATATGGTTAATGTATATCTGATCCTACATTGTTTATGGTTATAGATCTCTATGCTTTGTTGTTATTTTACTGCCTTGACTCTACAGGTGTTCTTTGAAGCATGACAAGTGAGAAAGGAGTGGTAGAAGATGTATCAAGGGAGAGAGGAAATGAGTAAGGAGACTAGAGAAAGACTGAGGTTGGTACTCTCTGCTTCTCTCTCATCTATCTCTCATAAAGGAAAACACAAGTAACTTTAGTTTTATTGTTCCTAAGATAGCTACCCATCTTAGTGGGACTATTAGCTCTGAATGGACACTAGTTTTCCCAATAAAATTTGTACATTTTTTATTATATGAACAAATAAAAAAGACAAAATTAACAATCAAAATAATGTTAAAGGTGTGTGTTTGTTTTCCTTTTTAAAGGTTGCATTACTAATGTTTTTCTTGGTATTGGTATTTGATTGAAGGTTTAATAGGAAGTACAATTGGTATTTGATTGAAGGTTTAATATGTTTACTCCAAGTTCTATCAAGATGATAAAAGAAATTATTGTTTCATCTATAAATAGTGTGAAAACCTCTCAAGGTAAGTGTATCGTTTGAACAATTTTTCTAGTAATTTTTGTAACATGAATAAAATGGTTTGACTAGATTATTTTTCATTGTGTTGCAACCAAAATGACTGAAAGGAAACTAGTTATTTTTGAACTAAGGGACATTTTTTATCATAGCATCAATGATGAAGCAACAAACAAAGGGAATATTGAGAAAATGGGAGTTGATGTTGATTACACAATAGAGAAAAAAATATTTTGGATTCATCCACATGCAAAATCTTTTTTTGAAATGTGTTTCAAAAATGAATCTCTTGACATTGCAATTTGGACTACAGATTGGAAACAAAGCACAACAAGATTTCTAAAAGATTTGGTTTCATAAACATTACAAGATAAACTTTTGTTTAAGTGGATTGCTTTAGTTTTTAAACCACAAAAGGGACATAAGGTCATTGACAATCCAATGAAAGTTATACACACTAAATCATTGAAAAAGGTGTGTGAAATGCATACCCAATATGACACAACCAATACTATTATAGTTGATTGTTTAATCGATGGAGTGAAAGAGAATACAAATGAAAATGTCATTCTTGCCCCTCCATTCATTCGAGCAAATCAAGGGGATAATTAGTTTATCAATGAGCTATGGAGAATATTGCATAAACGCAACAAGGCTATGGATGTGTGAGCTATTTTGAAGGATGTTCAATTACATTCAGAAGTACCTTAATATTATTGATGTCTATTTCATGCTATTATATGTATGACATAATGAATTATTACTTTTATTTCACAACACTATTAAAAGAATTGTTGATTTGGTTTTTCATTACCAAAAACAAAATATTTTTATTTTCTTTATTTTTGGTGAGATAAATGGTCATTTATTGTTTTCATATTAAAATTTCCCATGCTATATTATTTTTTTTACAATGGATTACATTATATGTAAAATTAATAGATAACTAGTCTATTTGTTTTAATTATATCATTACAATTATTTGGTTTAAGTGTGGTTTAAGTTATTGTTATACCTCTTATAAATTAGTAATGTGAAGGATGACCCATTGCAAACTTATAACCTTTTTTATTCCATATAAGTTCAAAAACTATATTAAGTTGTATGTAGCACGAACAATAAACATACAATTTGTACTAAAAGAAGCACCAAAATAAACTAAGGTAGAAACTCTATAAATTAACATATAATTAATTAGGTGTGAAATTTAAAAATTGTATCATATTGTATGTGAAAAATAATATATAATTGGTTTGTTTACTTGCACTAGACCATTCTAATTATATTTTTCAATTGCAATTAAATAAATCATTATAAGTCTTAAAATCATTGATTTAAATGTTGGGGCAATGCATTCTTATGAGACTTTTATTCCATACAAATTAAATAAAGGTATTAGGTTGTATGTATAAAGTAAATATATTATTTGTTTTTTCATTTTAATGGGGCAATTGTATTTGTATTTTATGATACTCTGAACTCATTGTAAAATTAACTTGACATACAAATGGAAATAATTCATAATAAATATTAACATCATTTTTAAATTGATAGGTTTTTATGTCCTTAAGCAATGAAGTGTTGAAGTGAAGATATGTTAAAATCATACATGTGGTTATAGTGCAGATGCAGATGGGCATTACTACAAGTCAGAAGATGTTGCTGATATATGAAATGGAAGGAGTATTCTTCCAATCATACACCAAAGATGAGAAAATTTTCATATTCAAAGAGAACCAGATTGGCAGTTTGGTGATAGGACCTTTTTTTTAAGGCCTTTTCAGTTAGAAGTGTTAAAATATTGCTTAAGAAATTATGATGTCGCAATATGGACATTAAATTTCACTGACAGGTAAATCCGAAAAGTACTTGAAAAATCAAATATTGATATAGAGGAGTTTAAATTTGCATGGGACAGGTCTCATTGTCATTTGCAAATAAAATTGGAAGTAGGGAGAACAAGACAATTTTATGAGAAAACGTTGATTGATGTGTGGTCCCAATATGGACATAATTATGAAGAATGAAATGTATTGCTAATAGATACAAAAAATCATACTTCTCAATTCATCGGATATCGATCAAACCACATCTTGGTAAAATCATATACAGGAAAAGAGCAAGATATGTTGCTTCTGCAAGTTTTATTCCCCTTTCTTAAGACACTTCATCATATCAAACAAAAACATGAGTAAATTTGAATGTTCAATAGAACATGTACTTCATTGTAGTTGATGGAGATAATTTCCTTTATAAATTTGTTGAAAACTACATTCCAATTTTTCAATACATTTTGGACATAGTTTTTTTTTAATCAATTTGTATGATTTTATATTTTTTGAAATATATGGGATGCCAACTATATTAATATGTATATTTCTTATTATTTATAATTGTTTTTGCAATGATTTTGTTGTATCAGTTTTTTTTCTAAGATGTGTGTGCATGCACACATGTGTTCTTAAATGAATTGCTTGCCATTCAAATTATCTTACATGAACCATAGAGGCATGTTATTGTTAATGACTTATGTTTACTTATATGTATCAATAATCATATATAAATGTGAAATATAAGTTTTGAAATAGAACTCTTTGCAAACAAAGGTGCTATTCTTACTAAAGAAATTATAATAATTTACTTGATAAATGTTATGTGCATTATTCACTATTCACAATGCATTATTCACTATTAAGGCTAATGATAAATGTGTCATAGGTAAATGATTTGTTCTTTTTGAAGCATAAGATATGTGATTTCTCAATTGATAGTTTTCATAAATTTATATGCTTAAATCAACTAATGTTGTAACTGCAACCATATCATATTGAATCAACAAGGCACAAAGTAAGTTATTCATTGTTTGCATATAAAATGCACTAATATAAGTGCATAAATGTGATATGTAATTTTTGAGATAAAAAATATATTTTAAATAATTTCGCATTTCTTAAAAAAAAATATACATGATGATAATGATTGATAAGTGGATTATCAAGGTTTGATTAGACACTATCATGGATGAATTATGTCAGTAAACTTTTTGAACTATAATGCATCTAATTTCATTATTTAAAGTAATTTTTTTGTAAATTTGTATTTTAAATAAATTTAAATCATATAACTTGAGCTAGAATTATATTATTGACTTGTTCTTAGTTATGTCCATCAATATGAGTATACTATGATGCACTTTTTTGAAAAATACATCTTTTAATTTCTTGATATAAGTATTAAGTGGACTATTTAGGCTTAATGGGTGATGGATCATAAGTGAATACTACTCGTTGACTTATAGGGCATTCAATTTTTAACCCATATTTTTTTTTCATATATTCTTAAATCAGCCATTTGTATATGCAATCATCTCATCTCATTTAATTTAATAAGGAATCCATTTATTGAATTTTATTTGTCTATCGTGGAATTTATTACGATAGTATTAATCTCATATTGTGTTGTTTTGAAACAAAATTCCATGAAAAAACAAAATTCTCTTCTTAATAAAACATGGAATAATTAATTAACAATGTGTTAAGTGGACCATCTAGACTCATTAAAGAGATGGGTAAAAATGGTTGTGTTTAAAATTTTTGCACCATAAGACATTGATTTTCTAATCCATATTAGTATTTTTTTCATTTTCATTTCTTAAATATTTTATTTGTGGTTTTAATAATTTCATAGAATCCAATATGAGTTGAAGAATTCTATTTGGCTCTATGCATTGATAGAAGTTCATAAATGTGATGCACTTTCTAAATGTAACGCTTAATGTAATTCAATATATATATATATATATATATATATATATATATATATATATATATATATATTACAAAAAAAATTATAATTAATTGATAATGAGTTTTAATTGGTCTATATAAAGCCATATATCTAAGTGTGTAAATGTGACACTTTTTTTTTAAATAAAACTCCATGTAATATGAAATGTTTTTCCTAACAACACATGGAGTAATTAATTGGTAATGAATTTTAAGTAGATTGTTAAAGTTATTTCAAGGTACAAGTCATAAATAAATGTATTTAAATTTTATGCCACATGTGGCATTTTATTTTCCCACCTTTATTAACATTTCGTAAATTTCAATTCTTAAATAAACTATTTGTAATTGAAATAATCTCATAGAAACCAACAGGACGAGTATGTATTAAATTATATTTAGTATGTATGTATGTATAAATGGAATTTATTTTTGAAATAAAGATCTCAATGTAAGTAAAAATATATATTTTTAGAAAATTAATAAACTAAAATCAATTATTTATGAGTTCTAACTGGTTTATTCTATTTTCAATTGACAATTTTTTCTAACTATGCATTATTAAATCAATATTCATATATTCAATCATGTCATATAAGTCAATAAATCAAGAAAACATTAATTGATTTTTATTTAACTATCATGTGGTTAATATGAATGTATAAATGTGAAATTGCTATTTCTAGAATAAAAAACCATGTAAAGAAAATGAGTTTTCGAATAAAACATGGATTAATGGCTTCACCATGAGCATTAAGTAGACTATTTAAGCTCATTCAAGTGATGGGCCATAAATGGATGCCTTTAAACTTTTTTCACCATATGACATGCTTTTCCCATCAATATTAACATTTTGTAGATTTCAATTCTTAAATAAACTATTTGTACTTAAAATAATCTCATAGAATCCAATAAGACTCAGAAGTTACTTATTGAATTCATTTAGTCATATGTATTCACATATGTTTATAATTGTAATTTTTATTTTTGAAATAAATCTATTAATGTAAGTAAAGATATATCTTATACAAAACTAATTAGAATTAATTGATAATAAACTTTAGTGGTTTATTCAGACTACATGAAAAATCAAGTGTCATAGATGAATGCCTTTTAATACATATTTAATCATCAAAATCAATATCTTAATGATAATTTATTTGTATTTACATTAAGTATTTAATAATTAAAGAACACGGGTACTTATATAAATTTCAACTAAAATACATGAGTTATGTTTCACACTTATTTCTTCCCCATTAAAAATGCTTATCATTTTCTCTTCTTAGTGAAAGTAATGATCAATCATGGTTTTCCATACAGTTTGTTGACACTAAATTTACATCGAGACTATTATTGGTTTTGACAATGTTGACAAGGAGAGATCAATATCCACAATACCATCAACTGTGCTAATATTTGAAAACCCTTGCCTCCACTACTTACAAGAAGTCACCACTAAAGTTTCTTGTTTACTTCAATTTGTGACATTGTCCTTCATGATGGAATGACGTGAATACCAATTTAAGAACTCTCATTTGATGTACTTGAATTTGAGTGGATATATATCAATGGTGCCTAACCTTCTTGAAATACCTAGATCAACAATGTATAACTTTTATAGTGGATGTCTGCATGCTATGAAGATGAATGATGACCCCCTCATTAGTGCTTCATAAAGGCACATAGGGATTGTAGGAAATTGAGCAGAAGAACATCTTACTAAGGTTTTAGTAGACTAGTTTCAAATAAATTCAAGGGACACTTATCGTTGTCATTTACAATAATATCCTCATATCACCATCATTCAATCAACAAACCCCTCGTAGGTTGGGGGAAAGGGGGTTAGAGTTTCCATACTAATATGATTTAGCCTAAATCAATTTCTTCTAAGAGTTTTATTTCACACTCCTTTTTTGTATTGATACTATTGTATGTAACAACCCCATGGTTGACGTATTCATGATCTCTAATTGGTTTGAAATTACTAAAATTATTCTAATGTTGAATCCAGTTAATATGAGGATTTACAAAATAATGAATGTTGTTGAAGGCCTTGTAATAAAATACTTGCAAACAAAGGTGCTATTCTCACTAAAGAAATTATAATAATTTACTTGATAAATGTTATGTGCATTATTCACTATTCACAATGCATAATTCACTTGTAAGGCTAATGAGAAATGCGTCATCGGTAAATGATTTGATATTTTTGAAGCATAAGATATGTGATTTCTCAATCAATAGTTTTCATAAATTTATATTCTTGAAACAATTAATGGTTGTAACTGCAATCATATCATATTGAAAATCAACAAGGTACAAAGTGACTTATTCATTGTTTACATATAAAATGCACTAATATGAGTGCATAAATGTGATATGTAATTTTTGAGATAAAAATGTATTCTAAATAATTTTGCATTTCTTAAGAAAACATGTATATGATGAGAATAATTGATAAGTGGATTATCAAGGTTTGATTAGACACAATCATGGATGAATTATGTCATTGAACTTTTTGAATTGTAAGGCATCTAATTCCATTATTTAAAGTCTTTTTTTTGTAAATTTGTATTTTAAATAAACTGAAATCATCACTTGAGCCAGAGTTATATTACTGACTTGTACTTAGTTATGTCCATTAATATGAGTATATAAATGTGATTTATAATATCCATATATTATGATGCATTTTTTCGAAAAATAAGTCTTTTAATTTCTTGATAATAAATATTAAGTGGACTATTTAGGCTAATGGGTGATGGCTCATAAGTGAATACTACTCGTTAAATTGTAGGGCATTCAATTTTTAACCCATAATTTTTTTTTCATATATTCTTAAATAACCTATTTGTATATGCAATCATCTCATCTCATTTAATTTAATAACGAATCCATTTATTGACATTTATTTGTCTATCACATAATTTACTAAGACTGTATTAATCTCATATTGTATTCTTTTGAAGCAAAGCTCTATGTAAAACAAAATTCTCTTCTTAATAAAACATGGAATAATTAATTAACAAATTATGTGTTAAGTGGACCATCTAGGCTCATTAAAGAGATGGGTCAAAAATGGTCGTATTTAAACTTTTTGCACCATAGGAAATTGATTTTCCAATCCATATTAACATTTTGTCATTTTCAATCCTTAAATAATTTATTTGTGGTTTAAATAATTTCATTATTAGAATCCAACATGACTTGAAGACAAAATCACTGCTGATATTGGACATGAATGGGAAATTATTTATTGAATTTCATTTAGTTATATGTATTCATATAAGTTTATAAATGTAATTTATTTTTGATTTCACACTCCTATTGTGTATTGATACTATTGTACATAACAACCCCATGTTTGACCTATTCACGATTTCTAATTGGTTTGAGATTACTAAAATTATTTTAATGTTGAATCAAGTTAATATGGCGATTTACAAAAGAAAGCATTTTGTTGAAGGCCATGTAATAAATAACTTCCAAATTTAATGAGATATGTGTTATATCACGATAGTTATTTTAATGTTTCAACCTCATTAAAAAATGACACAGGTACCAGAGCATAGTTCCTTGTCTTGTGTCAAGCTCGTTAAAAATGAAACAAGGAATCTGAGCAGAGTTCCTTGCCTTGTGTTAAGCTCATTAAAAAATAAAACAAGGTACCCTGGAGCAAAGTTCGAATTGAAATATTTGATTACATCTCGTAAAATCCCGGTTGAGTTTTTCACTTGATCTCGTAAATGAACCTTCATTCCATCCACCTCATAGCCACAAGTAATATATTTAGGTGAATGCAATGAAGCTTGAGGGGCATGCACCTAGAATCATTTCATCATGTTGGGCGCATGTAAACCAATCTCAAGCATAGTTTTTCAGTTCAAGCTTGTGTAAAAATGAAACTAAATTCAAGAATAGTTCTTCATTTTATGCTTGTGTAAAAATGAAATTGAATCCAAGCAAATTTTTTCATTTCAAGCTTGTGCAAACATGAAACTTAATTCAAGCATAGTTCCTTATGGTTTAATCTTGTGTAAAAACGAACCTATATCCATTTTGACGCTCATGATTACCATTCTATCAGCCTCTTCTACTAGATGAGCCTTGGTATTTCTCGTTCCATCGTCACTATCTACTTGGCCAATCATAAGCTTTCACTTGGTTGCTTTACCCTTTTTGAGAAATAGTTGTAATGGGTGGTCTTATTAGCCAGCCTCTTCACAGAAATCAACATGTTTTGAGAAGTTCCAACATCATTGGAACCAGTTGCTATCCTAGACACCACTTGTTCCTCAAAGTGGAGTCATCTTTAAGCTCTTTTCAAACTCTTTAAATATGAAAATATTGTCAAGCACTTGTCCTTTTTAGATCATTAACGGATTGGAAATGACATCCCCTCAGTATAATTTTAACACTTTTTCTGACTGAGATACATTATTTATGAAAAAGGAATACATTGATTGAACATGGTCAATGCGTTCTCTCTTTTATTGTCTTACACTTTTTCTGACTTGAGAGACAAATATACGAAAAAGAACTTGTAGATTTTTCTTTTTGTCCCTTTTCAAACTCTCTAAACATGAAAAGGACTGAGTTATCATTGTCGTTAGACTCGTTAAAACATCAAATAGTGACAAACTTGTCCATCATGACAAGACCGAGTTTCACCTTTTCTAGGCTCGTTAAAACATCACATAGCGATGTATTCACTCGAAGGGTGGAATTATACAACAAGCATATGTTATCCTTGTCAGGCTTGATAAAAAATAAAGAGGTAATGGTAAGCAATGACTGGGTAAAATGTGAAAAGGGGTAAACCACTTTATGGCAAGAAGTCGCTCTTGAACATGACGCTTTCACTTCATCATACCTTGGTCTATCATACCATCCATTACTTTTGTTTTGGTTCAATTTTTCGAATCCATTCAGTTCCAATGACATGTTCAAGAGAATTCACTCAGTTTTAAATTCATCCTTTGCAATACTCATAAACCTTCATTTTCATGACCGCCATTCCTAAACCTTGTGTCATCAGTCAAATTCCATCTCCAAAATCATTACACTTGTTTCGTGTCATTGATGCAAAATACATCAAGGCCCTCCTGCAACAAGTCACTTCTTGTCGATATTAGCACATTATCCAAGAAGTTGACTTAGAAACACCCCTTCAGTACCTTGATACTTGCATACATCAATGGCAGGTTTCTCACTTCGAACGAAAGGTTGACATCACTGGCCTTCGACCGAAAGACTTTGTATGGTGTTCGACATCAAAACATCTATTCATATCATGCAAGATATACTGCAGTACCTTGAGGATCATTACCATTATCAGTGATTTCACTCGCGTATGCTAACGACTTACATTATTGGTTGGAAATTAGATGATGGCTTCCCATGTTCGACTTCAGATCACACGTTCGCATGGTTAGAATCATACTTGAGTGAAGTATTGAACAAGATAGAAGACCCTAGATCTAGTTTCATCCATCTAGGCTGTGATTTTAGGAAATGTACAAAATTATCCGTACAATGGCTTTACATTGAGAGTCATTCCGATCATGGGTCTTTATCTGTAGACAATTGTCTATGTACTTGTAATAAAATTTTATATGTTGAGCATGGGTATGCCTTCCCTCAGTGATTCATGATCAAAAATAAAAATATCATGATAATATGTATTATAATCGATGCAGGTCACCAACCACTTCGAAACCTCCTCATCACATCGTAAAGCATATCACTTGACATCATTATTTTTGACTTCATGCTTTAGGGGGCAACTGTTACAAAGCAATTTGGGCACATCACTCACATCATTTAGATCAGTACCATTGGGGCTCATCAAATCCTATTTTAGTTGCTACATGCCCTAGAAAAGTCACCTCTTTCAATGCCTCCTTCCTTGAGAGTTCTTTGGCCTGAAACCCTCTAGAAATGCCTCCTTGATGGAAACATGCAACCTTGGCTAGGGGTAAGTGCACTTTAGTGCATGTAGGCCCATGTCAAGGTGCTCTGCAGAGCACCTAGGCCCACTTTGATGTTCATTGGGCGAAATTGAGAGAAATTCACATAGGGTTCTAGGAATATTCTTATCCCCTAGAGTCATATAAAATATTCCTACACTTATCACCTCCTATGAGCTCGAAAATGGATGAGGAATGAGTTAAGTCACCTCCTATCCTCTCATCCCTTCCTCCATGGAAACTAACTCTAAGTATGGAAGGTCATTCAATACCCTCATTTATGACTAAAACTCCTCCATTTTCCTATAAATTGAGCACTCATCTAAGTGATCATGGGCTGGACTTTGAGAATTTCTAAGGAGATACTGTTGAAGTGAGAATTGAGATTGTGAGTGAGTAGTGTTACGATGCCAGAGTATTGTGCTATTGATGTGATGTTGGTTGGAACCTAAGCTGGAAGAGTGAAACTGGATCAGAGTTCATGGTTGTAATTCTTTCTTCCACTTAATACATTTGTTTACACCCTTTTTCATATGCTTATCGTGATATATAATGTTTGTATGTGTGAATTTATCTAATTCCATTTACTTGTATTCGATATATCACTTTCCTTGATTGGTTCTCTGTCTTCTGTTTATGCTTGCAAATACTTTTTGAGTGAGTTAAGTTCGAGAAGGAGCAACGGGAGCCAAACAAAGAAGGAAAAAGGAAAGCGAAATAACAAGTAGGTCACTTGATGCCCTTTGTCTTATTTATCATTTATACAAAAAGGATAACCACTTTAAATCTAGTGTTCTAGGTATAGCTACCTACCTAGGGTATTTATCCATAGATACCAAATTCCTCGTAACACCTTCCCACACACTTGTTTGTCTCACATATACAGGGATAGGAACAAGGTAGTTAATGGCCCTTCAAAGAGCATTGGGATTGGAACGATGGGTTTGGACCATTTCAGTTTCTCAGAATGGGCATACAAATGATTTCGTTGATGAACCTTAGCTATAAAATACTCTACAGACAGATACTCTGACTTCTACAATGATGTATTTTTGCTTTTTAAAGCCATGAAAAGTTTATTTTTTCCTATTGATATAGCTCATAGGTTCTGTGATAGTCATAAGATTCCACATCCTACTTTTGGAAGGTCTAATATATGTCCTTTTAATTCAAGAAACAAATTTTTTCTTTTTTTAATTAGTTCACTAATATGTAAGCCATGTATAAAAAGTTGTCATGAGCCAAATGTGAGACCTCTCACCCAAAGTTAGGGAGGTTACAGATTCAACTATATTGATCCCCTAGCAGTTAAGTAACCTAATTAGGGTCACTTCTTTACTGAATTTACCGTCCATGGATCATGGAAAAGTCCTTGAATATTTTTCCAATAGGTGTTATCCTAAGAAAAAAATATTCATGAGGTTTCTTTGGAAACAATGGTTGAGCCTAGGTGGTTGTATAAGATGAATCATGTGGCTACCAAGAGAGGATAGAAGTATAATGCATACAATGCCAAATTCATTGGCTGAAGATTCTCAGAAGGAGAGGTTACCTCTAGTATTTGTTGAATAACAAACCTCATATTTTCTTTTTTCTTTATATAAATACATTGAGCCAGTTCAAGGAAAATTCACTATATTGCAAAGCATTTTGTTCACTCTTTGGAGGGTGCATTTCACTATCAGTTAGGGTATGTTGAGGATGGAAAAATGATGTTGCATAGCTTTGTGGATTCAAAATAGCAAGGTCAGGTGAGTTCTAGGAAGAGAACTTCCAGGTTTTTTTTCATGTCGGTGTCCCAAGTATGATATCCTACATTAGTTGGAAGCAAGCAACCATGGAACTCATGTGTTGTAGGCGATGGTTTTAAGTATTATGACAATCAAAGTTTCTCAACTCTCTACAAATCTAGTACTTCACGATCACTCTGAGCATATCGACATTTGGTACCATTTCTTGGAAGATAAGTTCAAGAAGGGAGCAGTGGTTCTTGAGTATGTTCCCTTGAATTTGCAATTTTTACACATTTTGACTAAGCCCTTGTCAAAGGGGAAGATTGAGATGTTGAGGGAGAGACTAGGCTTACTGGAGAACACCTTCTCACAAAGAGGTAGTGTTACACATTTTTACCTTGTTTTCTCAGTAGTTAATTCTCCTTCCTCATAGCATAAGAATGATAGTATGTCCATACCTGGGAGAAGAAAATACTTACCATTAGATGTGAGTGGAGCATTGATGGCTGATGGAGTTAGGCACAACACTAGTTTACTTTGGGACAAGTGTTGTTGTCTAAGTTGCATGGTATACCATGAAACATAGACAACAACACTTGTCCCAAAGTAAACTAGTGTTGTGCCCAAAAGTAAACTAGTGTATTGAAAGTATTTAGAATATAGATAAAGATTCATAAATAATTGAGCAAGTGCTAAGACCCAAGGCCCAACAAAAACATGCTACATCAAATACCTACATATCATCGAAATCATCAATATCACACTCTAAGCATATTTCAATTACCTATATGGAAGTTTATTTCAATTACTAATATTGTTTAATTATATTTGTATACTACAGTTAGTAGTCTACCTTTGATAGGAACTCATATCCAACCAACTTAAACTTCTCTGACTACAATCAATATGAGGGTTTGCCACCTGGTAATCTTAACAAAAAAGTTCTTCCAGAAGTATCTGATGAAATCCCTTCAATAACGACACTTGAGTTCTCATTACCAGGACTCAAAACAACCATCCTCTCAACAACACCATCATCTCCAACAAATGACAGTTGTACATCAGAAGAAGGTATCAAAATTGGGCTCAAATAACCTCTGTAGCAGAGTAAAACAGGAAGGAAATCCTTAGTACATGCTATTGAAGATATCAGTTATTGTACATCACAATTCAAATGCTCAAAAACAAAAGTTCTATGCATTGAGCCTCTTACAAACCATGAACTGGACTGACAACCTAATAAATATCATCCTCTCTTTAACCATCAGGATTTTCATATAAGGCTATATTTCCTGATTATATGAGTGCTTGTTCCAGTTTGTTTCTTCTTAACATACTTTTCAACTACATGACAGGCAGTACATATACCAGTAAGAAGAATGAATAGGATGTGAATATATCAATGCATCAAAATCAACATGGAAAACATGGACTTGGCATCTCTGAACCAAAGATTCAGTTGGCATGAAATGTTCTCAACCTCTATGGTGATCTTAGATGCCACACAGGCAAACAAATAAAAATGTACAAGCAAGTGCACATATGAAAGGGCATTGAAATTTTAGCTCTGGAAATTGATTTTAGTTAGTTAACAGACATTTTTTTTTCTTTTTAAATGCAATGATTTTATAACATGAAATAAGTCCTAGAACAAAATTAAAATCATATCCTATAAAAAGTTATATTACCATGATTAATTAAATTGTGTGATTTTTCAAAGAATATACAGGTTACAAACTTATAGTATCACATAAGGCCAACATATCATATATCCCATTTTTCTTCGAATGAACTCTAACAAGATGCAACATTTCATGATTGCCAATATGTGATACCATAAAAAATATATCTACCACTACTTAGTCAAGAACTTCATATTTCTAGGGTAAGTTTTGTATGGATTTAATTGTCTTAGATATTAAGATAAATTCATTCCATTTAATAGAAATGATGTGGAGATGCAATGAGAACATCTACTTCTATCCCTATAGAATTTCAATAAAGAAGAATATACTAAGAACAATCATTGTACCTTAAATAGCATCTCCCAGATCATTCACCTCTGTACAATTTTATGGCAGCCAAACTTCAAAGCTGAAGCTGACATTATCAACCAGAACCTCATAACATACATAACATGGAAAGCGAGGAATAATCATTCTAGAGAGTCTCTAATCAAAGTAGCATGCTAAGCCCTTAATAGATATTCATTCAAAGTTGGTCTATACTTCCCCACTTCTCTCAAGCCTGAGATGGAAGCAAGCCACTCATAGATGTTATCAGAGAGGGAGGATCAAGGATGGAATGAATGCTATGAAGCTATATATAGATGTGTTTCACTGTCTTCCTTGCTTTCCATCCTAGCATACTGGCAGTAGCCAACAGACCAGATGGACTATCACTATGGGAAGGCTAGAAAATAAAAAAAAAAATAAAGATAAAAATGAGTGCCTAAAATAAGACCTTTGAAGGCTTCTTTTGATTTTAACAGGAAATTTATAAACATACCAACCATTTTACACACATCTACATGACTTCAAGTGATATAGTTGTATTCGTCTCTCTAATCCAGTCACTAATACAAATGGAAAGTCATTACATTCTTGATTAAAATGCCAATTGGAACAACTTCAATACAACATTAACATTTGTAGACCCATATAATATCCAAAATTGCGAGTAATAAAGATGTTTTCTTAAGAGTAGATAAGAAAGAACATGAATTTAATATTCAGCTAAGCTAACTATATTAACCTAAGATCTAATCATACAACATTATATAAAATTTAACATACTCAACACTTGAAGTAAACACAACATGCAAAGTTTAGATAACAACTAAAACAAATCAGACCACCTTAACAATAAAATTGAAAGCATAATAGGTGAAAAACAATTTTTTTTGAATTTTTTCCAGAAAAGCATTATCAAAATACACATGAATCAAAACGACTCTAATAAGAATCAAGAAGTAAATTAGCAAGGGAAATTCCCTATAAAACTTCACTTTTGCTACAACTATAATTCAACTACAGATAAGTCATGGTAAAAAATCATGATGAACTCTTTTTGCAAAACAATTGTCTGACAATTTCAGAAGATTCTATACTCACATACCTCTCACTTTACTGTTAGTGATGCAGATATGAATCTAGTGCTAAATAAAATATGTTGGGTAAATAATTCAAAACTCAAGACAACTCCTAATCCACATTGCAATCTTTCAAAATGCTTCCAATGATACATGGCTCAGGCAGTGTACTTGGGATTGGATGAATATAACAATACCAACTCCAGTTGGCTTAAGAGTCAGCAGCGGACTCAGTCTAAGTCTGTTGAGTTTGTTAAAACATAAGCATGCAAGCAGGACAGATAAGGAAACGAAACTCAGAGAAACGATAGAAAAGAAAAGGCATATGTTGCTTCAAGGCACATCACTATCGTAAAAATGAATGCACCTAATAATCTCACATTTGAGGGAACCTTGGGACACCGAGAATTAGCCCACACCCGAACCAATGGCATGAAGTAAATGTTGTGAGGGATTAAAAATATCAAAATGAACATACTAGAAAAAAACCAATGGCATGAAGTAAATGTTGTTAATTTCGCAAGCACGTTTATGCTTTGGGGATTAAAGGGTGAAATTCAAATCCATATTAGAGGATTAAAAAGACAAACAAAATTAATAAACATATGGAGGAAAATAATTGCCATGCAATAAATGATGTTACATTCACAAGAGAATTCATCATTGAGGGATTCAAGGGTAAAATGAAAATCCATGTTAAGAGATTTAAAAGCCTAAATTGAATAAACATATTGGAAGAAAACAAATAGCATGAGATAACTTTTGTTAAATTCACAATTGCATTAATGCTTCAGGGATTCAAGGGTGAAATTCAAAAAAATATTAAGGGATTAGAAAGCCAATGTGAATAAATATACTGAAAGAAAAAAAAATGGCCTACAAGAAATTATGTTAAATTTACAAGCGCATTGACCCTTCAGCATGAGAATGTACAATAAAATAGCAAAATTAGAGAGGAAAAAAGCATGCCATTAAGAAAATCTAGTTTTGGATCATTTTCATTGGATGTACTGAAGATAAATATACAACACACATGTACAAAGGACAAATCATCCCAATCGATGAACATTGAATACGTAGCCATGGAAATTTCGTTGTAGTTCTACTGATAAATAAACATTTTATTTTACAAGCAAGAGAGTTGCCTCTTCTTCTAGAGGAAGTACATGGGAACTTTTGGTTGAGATAAATGAGATCATTTGTCATCAGCAAAACGTATTCCAAGATCTCAATTCGAGCATTGGTAATATTCAAATATGGTAGCCATAGATTTTGGTCTCTAAACATAGGAGCAAGTGTAAGGTTTAAACCATCCCACTAAAGCCAAATCCTGGAATCGCCCCTTTTGTAAATGTAGTACATCTCATCGGTAGATTTCGATGTGAACATGTACCATCCAGTGCCTGACATGACTCTGGTGAACTTGTCCATGTTATATATGAATTCCCTGTTCAGATTCATGCCCAACTACCCAAACCCCATCTTTATCCCCCTCCCAAAAGAATAAGAATTACATGGGGGAAGTGGGAGGCTAAGGTTTTCAACTCTGAGGAACCCTTTATTCAATTTTGTGAAGCCATGTTGTTCCTGAAGCCACGCATCAGTGAGATGAGGAAGACATAGTTGTAGAGTCTCGACCGTGCTCCCTAATGTCAAGTGAAGTCAAGATGCATGAGAATGAGCCTAAAATGACCATGACCTACAAATAGCTGTAAGGATGGCCCTGTCCCTCTAATTCAAGAGTGAAAACAATAAAACCACACTTTGGTCAGAGAATCGACTAATCAACCTCTCGCTTCTCTTTCTTCTAAACTATCTCTAACATTTACCTTAGCCTACAGGGTTTTCTCTTAACCCTCAAGTCACTGTGTTGTTTTCCTCGCTATGCATGCTCCTCTTTCTTCTAAATTTTCTCTAACATTTACCTTAGCTTGCAGGGTTTTACCTTAACCCTCAAGTCATCGTGTTCCTTCCCGTCACTATGCGCAGTTTCTAAGAAGTTGAGACACTTAGCCTATGGGGATTTCTCTAAACCCTCCAATCATCGTGTTCGTTTCCCTTTCTATATGCAGTTTCTGAGATGTTGACAACCTTAGCCTGCAGGGTTTTCTCTTAACCCTCAAGTCATTGCCTTCGTTTCCCTCGCTATGCACAATTTTTGACAAGTTGACACCACATCGGGATTCATTTAATAAATTATAACTCAAACAAAATTCTCTTAAAAAGTTTACATAATTTTGTAAATGTGAGAATTAGTTTCATTTTTTTACTAAAGGAGAAAATAAATATAAAAGATTATAAATATAAATGATTTAGATAAAATTTTAATACTCATTTTCAATATATATATATGAAAACAACATTAATATCAATATGCTCTTAAAAGCAAGATTGTTACTCAAAGTATTTCTCGCTCTCAATTCATAATAAAACTTTAATAACTATATTCTTTATAAATATGATTAAAGTAAACAATTTACATTTAACAAAGGAAAAACAAAACTATTTTTAACGATGTCAAACTAATTTCACCTTTTAATGATTTCAAACCAATTGGTATAGATTAGTCTTAAGATTTAATATTATCACAAGTGTATCACATTGTAGAGATGATCTTTGTCCCAACCAATGTAAGCAATAAGAAGCCAAAAATGTTACTTGTGAAGGGCGCCAACTCAATGAGAATATTGAGTGGCTCCTTCACCTAATCCTCAACTTATCAAGAAACAATTTTTTCACAAGTAATTATAATTTTTTTAATATGGAATTGATACTAACAATTGTGTAGTGAGGGGCCTCTAGTTGCAAATCCATATTTCAGGCCTCTAATTGCAACACCTCTCCAACTTGAGAGGAAAACCCACAAGAATTATTCTTCTTATAGAATCTTCAATTGACGAATTCCAAGACTTAGACTGCCCTATATCCCCTCCAAGACAAAGTCCAAGCATTCTCCTTGATGTGATTCCTTTTCACAAAGTCAACTTTATTCAAACTCTCTTTCAAATGGAAGTAGTTTCTCCCTCAACCTCTTTCTTGTTCATGCAACTTCTTGACTACAATTTGACCTTACTATAGAAACCCTATGCCACACATGTGAGTGAGAATATGGAGAAATTGTCCTCTTTTATTCTTTGCTTGGTAAGATACGTCCTATTCAACAATTTGGCATATAATATGGACTCTTTGTCACCCAAATTCAATCCTATTAGAGTGTGTAAATTTTTGGTCTTCTTGTTGTAGAGAGATGCCCTAATATTTGTACGTGTGAAGGAATTTTCTTTCCCTAAAACTGATTAAAAAACTCTTCGCTCTTCCTTCTTCCTCCTTTGTTGAGTATTAGGCTCCTCCTTGTCTCTAGATTTAACTTTTGTGATTATTGAGTGAGTGCTTTTGAGGGTCCTCCTTTATATAGTTTTTTTACCCTCCAAAATAGGTCCAATTTACTGGGAGGATGACTTCATAATCCATATAGGCCGACTTGACTTGTCTCTTGTATATTTGGCCTTAAAGGGTTTCCTTGAAAATCTACGAGTAGTTGGATTTGGGGATGGATTTTCCATTTTGCAGAGTCAATTCACCCCATATGGGTGAAAGTCCTAATCCACATTTGCACTTGCTTAGTAGAATGTGACGATTTTTTACCCATACCACTCCTTTTGTTGAAGTACCCTTTGGATGTTTTACTCAAACACGACCTAGATTGGATTGAAGAATAATATGAATAAACAAAGAAGGGTTTTATTGAAGAAGAATCATATGACCTGGAGTCACTTACAAAAGGAGGTGATGAAAGCTTTTCCTTCTTGATACTGTTGACAACTAATCCTCATGATTGGGTGAATTTATGTAAATAATTAAATTAGGAATGTGAACAGTCATCAGGAGATGAAGTAAACAATCGCACCCTTTTGTGTATAACAATAACATACCTAATGGAATGAATTGAATCAGTTTTACTGCCTATTGGAGTTACGGCCTAGCCTGACATGGTATCAGAGCCAGCTCCTTGTTTTTTGCTCTTATGCTCCTGTAACTCCTCTCTCTGCCATATCCCCTCAGGTCTGACATGCTGCCTCTGCCATATAACACATCTGTCCATATTCCTTTCCAACGCTGCCTCTGTCTATAATGCATCTGTCCATACTCCTTTCTGCTGCACCACTGTGATCTATCCATAACGCTCTCTGCTCTGTCCATAATGCTCTCTATAACTCATTTGCCTCTCATAAGCCGTAGCTTGTCCCTGACCACATCGGGAACTGAATAGTCAAGGTTTGAATCTCCATTATGGTTCCATCTGTGGGAATTACTCCACTTCTCGACTGAATTTCATGTGGTTTGGCCACTGATCAGTTGATCCACCAACGGGTTCCATGGATCTACGCACCATTCAACTGGTAGAAAGGCCTTCGGCTTGCGAGGATGGGAAAAACTAATACAATGCTAATACTCACTGATTTACAGTCTTCCCTACTCCTCCGCAGCCCATGGCCTTTCCTTCACTGAATACGTCTATGATGTTCTACTCAATGAAAATTATCTAAATCGAGGCTTAGGTTTTTCATACTAAATGACGTAGCTTCTTATTCTTGATTTTTTTATTGTGGCGGATTCTCCTTATATTCGATGGCTTCATAGTTCACACTGCTGGCCTAGCACACTGCAAAATTTAACTCCATGCTATGACAGCCAACATTGAGTTCTAGAGCGTTTATTTTTTGTGATGAAGGGGTCGTATTTCTATTGCATTGGGGTATTGTATTGCTGCCTGTTGTAATATGTGAACGTTGTCTAAATGTGAACGCTGCTCTTTTGTACGCTGTCTATTGAACGTTGTATTTTGGTACCAGAATGTAAGTTTTACGCACAGGCCCATTCCTCTTGTTGTTTGCGGTGGAGGATTTTGGTACCAGAACGTAAGTTTTGGTTTACACACAGTCCCATTTTGGTAGAGCAAGTGTTGCACTGACATCTTTGAGGAGTGTCCCTGCTTGACAGAGCAGCTTGTGAGCCTGGAATTTGGTGAATTTTAAACTCATGTGAAAGGATTTGGCATCCCATGCTGTATACTGCGCTTGAATTGAACGATTTTTATTGGTAGCTATGTACATTTTTTAAAGTCATTTTCTGTCTATGTATTGAAGTTGTGATGACAGTGATTCAATGGGCACATGAAAACCTTATCTTAGAAGTCTTAGTGGATAATAATACCCTTTGAGAATGCCCTTTTGAGTACAATTTTACTGTATATTGGTAGAATTATTTTTCTATCAGCAGAAGTATTTTTTTTATAGAATGCATTCAATCATCTCCATGGTAGGATTAGTTATCACTAGCAAGGAGAACTATCCTGAATGGTCCCGGATGATAAAACACACCCTCATCTTCAATGAGTTGTGGAAAGGAGTGTGTGTCGGAGAAGGAGACAATGACCCAATACAGCCTCCCTCCGAGAAAGAGCTCGTCATTTGGGAAAACAAGAACAAAAAAGACTATGCATTAATCGCAACATCTGTAAATGAAGAGGTGAGTCTCCATATTTCGTCATATTCAACTGCCTTTGAAGCCTTACAAAAGCTGAAAGAACTCTATGACTCACATTCTGCACTTGAAGTTGTTCAACTGATGATTAAACTCTTCACTCTTGAACTGCAAAATAATGATCCTCTTGCTCTTGCATCTGAAGTAAAGTCTATAATGCATGATATCAATTCCACTAAGGTTGAGCTGAATATCCCTCTTATTACTTTTCTCAAGGCACTTTATCCTCTTTACTCCAATTATCTTGAGTCTTTCCAAGCAAATCGAAATCTCAAAGATATAAACCTTTGACTCTCTTGAGAAAAAGTTTGTTGAAAGAGAGAAAGCTTTCAGAAAGAAGAAAACCCCTGAATCTTCTGAAGAGATTGTGTGCCTTTCTCATAAAGAAAAGAATCCTGCTCAAGATTCTACAAGAGGAAGAGGTGGACAAAGAGGAAGAGGAAGATATTTCAGAGGCAGGGGGGAAGACATTCTCAAGGAGAAAAGGCAGATTTACATTGTATTCGCTGCAAAAGAAATGGACCACATGATGCCTCTACATGCAAGCTACCATGGGACAAAATTCAGCAGAAAAGTAACCAACAGAAAGGTAAAACTGATGATACAGACAAAGGTAAAGCACCTGAATCCGCTCACTATGTTGAGGCACAATGTAACATTGGAGTAAATGAAGATTTTTTTAATGCCTCACTTGCTTCATGGAAAAATGATTGGTTGCTTGATTCAGGAGCAACCTGTCACATGTCTCATAGAAAAGATTTTTTTAAATATTTCACTGACAATGTTGATGGAGCAGTATACTTTGCAGATCAATCAAAAATCAAGCCATCAGGGCTTTCCACAATCAGGCTTAAACTGCCTGGTCTTCCAGACTTTCTTCTGGATCATGTTCTATATCTCCCACAACTCAAGAGAAACTTGCTATCCTTGGTCCACATCCGCCAGCAAGGTCACTCCATTCATATGTTTGATGGCAAGCTTGAGGTAAGAAAATCATCTGACCAGTCACTTGTCATGAGGGGAATAGAAGAAGAAAGGCTTCTCAAACTGCAAGGAACATCTGCTCATGCACAACATTTCTCATACAATTCTCATCATGAAGAAGGTACACTTCCATCAACTTTATTATGGCATGCTAGATTTGGACATTTAAACTATGACAGTCTCCGCTTATTGAAGAAAAATGGTGTTGATGGTTTGTCTACAATTCCAGGGAAGCTTAAGCAATGTGATGCTTGCATTCTAGGAAAGCATAGCAAACAGTCTTTTCATGATTCACATTCAAGAGCACATAGGAAGCTTGAACTCATTCATTCAGATTTTATGTGGTCCAATGCCTGTTCCTTCTGCAAATGGAAATAAATATATCATGACATTTATTGATGACTACACCAGAATGTGTTGGGTTTATTTATTGACGAACAAATTTGATGCTTTTCAAACATTCAAGAATTTTCATAAATGGATTGAAAATGATGCACAATCTCATATTGAGTCTATTCGCACTGATAATGGAAAAGAATACACATCAAATGAATTTGAAAACTATCTTCGCCAACATGGGATCAAACATCAAACAATTGTGCCTTATAATCCCCAACAGAATGGTGTAGCTGAAAGAATGAATAGAACAATCTTGAATATGGTACGATCCATGATTTTCTTCAAAAATGTAAAGATAATGTTTTGGGTTGATGATGTTCTATGTGCTGCATATATAAAGAATAGATTTCCATCTAATGATATAAGAAACAAGACTCCTTATGAAATGTGGTATGGACATGTTCCTTCGGTAAAACATCTCAGGGTCTTTGGTTCCACCTGTTATGCTTTGATACCAAAGGTACATAGAAACAAACTTGGTGCTAGAAGTTGTAAGTGTATCTTCCTAGGGTACTCAAACACCTCCAAAGCATACCGCCTCTATGATGAAGTAAATAAAAGGTTTGTTGTATCTAGAGATGTAATTTTTCTTCAATCATCCAAATCTGACAATGTTGTTGAGCGGCAACTTGATCGCTTGGATAGATTCACAAAAACAAAATCATTTCAAGAATTTGATAATCAGATTCCACATCTTGAAGGGGGGATTCCTATTCTAGATCAATATGTGGAATCTTTTTCTGAAGAACACTCTCCCCCGAATGAAACTCCAACAACGGATGATGCTTTAACTGATGTAATTGATAGAATTGGGAGACTCAATCTTGAGTCAGTCCCAACTCAATCAACAGAGCAGCCTGGACCATCTCAGAAAGGTCCCCCAAAGTGGCTGACGAAGACACTTGAAAGTGTTCATCCTGATGAAATTCGAAAAACAGGAACCAGAAATTCAAACCGGAAAAATGGAGGTGATGTAGATGACTCTAATTCACCTGTTGATATGGATGTTTCTTATGATTGTGAATTAAACTTTTCTACAGATTTTGAACCAGCTTCCTTTAAAGAAGCTGCTTCTCATGATGAATGGAAAGAAGCGATGCAAAAGGAGTATGATGCCCTCATAAAGAACGACACTTGGAAGCTAGTTGATCCTCCATTAGGAAGCAAACCAATTGGCTACAAGTGGGTCTACAAGAACAAGTATAAAGCTGATTCTCACTTGACAAGCACAAAGCTAGGCTTGTGGAAAAAGGTTTTGCACAGAAGGAAGGGGTCGATTATGAGGAGACTTTTTCCCTCACATCAAAATGGGCCACCATCCGGACACTCTTTGCACTAGCAGCTCAGAACGGTTGGCAAGTCCATCCAATGGATGTAAAAAATGCTTTCTTGAATGGAGATCTAAAAGAAAATGTTTTTATGTCCCAGCCTGAAGGATGAGCTGTGAAAGAACATGAACATAAAGTATGCAAACTTGTGAAGTCCTTGTATGGCCTCAAACAAGCACCGCGAGCCTGGTATGAAAAACTAACTGAGCATCTTCTGAAACTCAATTTCAATCATTTTGATCTTGATGATGCAACTTTATTTGTCAAGAAAGTTGGCAAAACAGTTGTATATCTTGTGGTATATGCAGATTATCTTTTAATGACAGGGAACAATGAAAGCTACATTGCATCCATAAAGAAGGAATTGGGGAAAAGTTTTGAAATGACTGATTTGGGCTATGTTCATTACTATCTTTTCATTGAAGTAACCTGCATCGAAATTCCATATTTCTCTCTCAAAAGAAATACATTGGAGATTTGTTGAACATGATTGGCATGATAGAGTGCAATCCTCTTACTACTCCAATGGAACAAAACTTAAAGCTCAAATCTATTAAAGGAAAGGAATTTGAGGATGCAAGAAAGTATAGACAGCTTGTAGGAAGTCTGAACTACCTAACTACTACCAGACCAGACATTTCATTTGTTGTTGGAATCCTGTCCAGGTTTATGCAAAAGCCTTGTGAGGGACATTGGTCTGCTGCAAAAGAGTTCTAAAGTACTTGAAGGGAACTCAAGGCTTTGGGATCAAGTACACACAGGTGGATGACTTCATTTTGATCAAATACTTTGATTCAGACTTTGATGGAGACAAAGAAACTGGGGTATCTACTTTAGGATATGCTATGAGTCTTGGATCGGGAGCTGTCTCCTAGAGTTCACGCAAACAATCAGTTCCTACCAATTCCACAACAGAAGCAGAACACGTGGCAGCAGTTGAAGCAACAAAAGAAATTATGTGGCTCAAGAAAATTCTTGAAGATTTGCAAGTAAAACAAGTACAATCAACTCCACTCATGATTGACAACACCTCTGCAATAAAGTTGGCCAAGAACCCAAAGTTCCATGATCAAACAAAGCACATCAATACTAAATATCATCTGATCCGACATCATGTTGAGGCCAAAACAATCCATCTCCGTCATTGTTCCACAAATGAGAAAATTGTAGACATCTTCACCAAAGCACTTGGAAGAGAAAATCTTGAAAGATTCAGAACGATGCTTGGACTCACCAACATCCCTTCAGATTAAGGCGGGGAATGTTAACACCTAATCCTCACGATTGGGTGAATTCGTGTAAATAATTAAATTAGGAATGTGAACAGTCATCAGGAGATGAACTGAATAGTCACACCCTTTTGTATATAACAATAACATACCTAATGGAATGAATTGAATCAGTTTTACTGCCTATTGGAGTTACCGCCTGGCCATAAAGAGAGAACTTAGAAATTTTGTGATTTTTTTTCCTAGAGAGATTGACTTCTTGGGCTTCTTGGAATCCTTACTAGTTTTGGAATTTCACTTAATCCTAGCATGATGATGTGTAGGTTTGAAAGGCTTCTTTGTAGAATGAAATGTGTCAACCCTAACTGATGATTTTCCATGTAAATGAAGAATTCTCCACCAACAGCCCATAGTGTAACATAAAATGCAATAAGCAATTCAATCTCCTCCTATAAAACTTGCTCAGTTGATCTATATGCCAAGTAGGTGAGCTATGTTATATCATGGTTGTCCTTCTCAAGGAGCGAGAGATTTTAGGAACCTTTAGATGGATGTATATGTGGATAACTATGAGTATTTGGATTTGGGGATGGATGTTCCGTTCTGTGGATACACTTCTCCCGATATGGGTGAATGTCCCAATCCACATTTTCACTTGTTGGGCAAAATGTGATGGGCTTTACACCCATCCCACTCCTTTTGTTCAAGTACCCTTTGGAAGTTTTACTAAAACATGGCCTGGATTGGATTGAAGAATAATATGAATAGACAAAGGAGGTTTTTATTGAAGAAGAATCATATGACTTGGAGTCACTTATAGATGGAGGTGATGAATGCTTTAACTTCCTGGAACCACTGGGCATAAAGAGAGAACTTAGAAAGTTTGTGAGATTTTTTCTTGGAGAGATTGATTACTTGGACTTCTTGGAAACCTCAAATTGGATAGTGCAAGATGTTGGGCGTAGTTGGATAAAGCGATGATAGTCCAAATGGAAAACTAGAAGTGCCTTTAAATCTTATATTCTAGGATAAATGACTCTTAACAATATCTCAATGGTTAAATCTTATCTTCATTCTATTGAATTAACTGATGTCTTTTCTGGTTACAAGATTGAGTATAATGATGTTTAAATCCCATCTTCATTCTTCTTAATTAACTAATGTCTTGTATAGTTGCAAGAAATAGGACAATAAAGTAAATGGATGGAAGGTGGCTTGGTGCATCGGAGAATACATTTCATGATAATTTTCATTGCTTTTTGTTGGTTATCTTTGATGGAATGGAGCATTTCTAAGATACATTTAGATGACCCAAAAAAAGGAAAAGGACTTTGTATTATAATTTGGAATATATCTATTTCTTCCTATAGAGAAGAAAGTATAAATCTACATTCAAATGAGGACTCCACCAAGCTACAATTTGGAGAGAGGATATCATATCAACTTCACATGATCCCGTGGATGTAACAATTTATGAAATCATGTTGAATATTTAATGTAATATTAGACTCATTATAATAAAAACAAATGGAACATCCAACATCATGGTTAAAAGTGATTTCTCCACATGGAATAATACTTTAGAAATATGAAAACCATTTTAGATCAAACATTGTGTTTCATAAAATTCCTCAAGAACCATTGCATAAACAACATCCCAAGCGAAATTTGGTTATAGGTTTTTTTTTACCATAACACAAAAGTGTAATGAGGACAAACTACTCACTACATTGCTAACTCATTCCACATCCAAACTTTAAAGAATGAGAGAAAATCCACTGATGATTTTTGGCATGTACCATATATGAATATAGTGATTTTTAGAATATCGTAGTTTCTCTATATGTCTTTAGTTTTAAATCATGCATATGATATCTTGGGAAAATTAAATAAATTTGCGACACAACATTGTTCAATCACAATTGCAACCTAAAAAGGTTTCAAAATGTAGTACATTGCCTAGTGTTCACAAATATGTATGTTTATTACTTCATCTCATAATTTAAATCTCACAAGAAAACTTGACACATATGTATCGAACTTGGGGCAAGAGGAAATAAAGAAATTGAATTAGCCAAGAGTAAAAAAATTGCAGCATATAGTACCAATAAAGGTTATTTGAGTGAATAATATAGTACCAATACCAACATCATTACATAACTTGGTAATTGGGTCTTTTGGCCGAAGTCTAAAAGAAGGAACTAGTGAAGTACGTTGGTCAATTGGAGGAGCACGAAGGGCCATAATTTTTGTCAATGGCACCAAAACTACCATTGAAAGTACATCCAAGAGAAACCAACATACCATGGGTAAATAAAAGATCCATATTGCATATAAATAATATGTCCAGTAAAGCCAAATAACATAGTGTGGAAGACAAATATCCACACAATCGAGCTAATGTATTGCAATAATTTGATAGTCATCCATATAGTCATCCAATATATTTTGCAGACTTGTGAGTAGAAATTACATTACAGGAGCCGAGAGGGGTCTCCCTTTGTAAACAAGAATCCATAAGAAAAGTCATAACCCAATGTCTAGCATGATTGGGTGGGTCATTGCACAAGTCGGGACACAAATTTCTTACATGACAAAGTGTAGGGAGATAAGTTCTTGTTAGTTATAAGAAAATATAAGCATGGAAACACAAGACACATAAATACATAAGATTCTTCTTGAATAAATAATCTATATTATGTAATGCCCTCCTCCAACATTTACCTGAGATAATCATTCCACCGGTGTAAACATGTGATGAAGAGTTACTATGATATGATTAAACTCCCTAAGTGCACTTAAGGAAGTGGAACCAACTAACCAACACTTCACAGACCTCCCTAGGGTGCTATAGGACCCCCAGGAGCCAATCCACCACTCTCAGCACCTAACCGTTGAGTTACCTAGCCTTTCAACCCTACCCTACATCACATGATCTATGTGACACTATACCCTACATCACTACATAAATGACACATCAAGCGATACCCGTAGCCATTATTACAGGGAATTTAACTTTTAAAGTGATAATATATCTCTCTCTCTTTGTGTCTTTCAAGATAAGTTGACCCTATTGCTTGGATTACACTCAAGTTGTCGGGTTCATCTCAAGTGATACCCGTAGCCATTATCGCAAGGAATTTAACTTTTAAGGTGATAATATCTCTCTCTCACTTTGTGTGTTTCTAGAGAAGTTGACTCCATCTCTTGGATAATGCTCAAGGTGTTGGGTTTTTTGTAGATGATATTGGAGCAAATTATAACATTATCCTACTATGGGAAATAACTAGGTTTAAAGGTTAAAAGTTGCTATGGTTTTCGTTATGGTGATGATTTGTAACTAAACACTAAATTGATTTCATTACAAAAATGACGAAAAGACATAAGCATGTGATAAGAGTAAAAACGAAGTTATAACATTGACAAGGTTGAGATCACAAATGGTTATTTTGATTATTTGAAGTTTAGTGTTTCATCTCATTAAAATGATATTGCGAGTACCAAAAACAACATCATGATATAGGATTGGTGCATGGAATCCACCATCCCAGACACCTTCATTTCAACATTTGCATGACCTCCAGTCTATTCCAATTCACTTGCATGAGAATACGTTCGATATATCAGTTGACTAATAAATATCCGAGCTAGTCCTAAGTGCAAAAAATGCACGAAATCAGGATTGACACCTCCAATGGGGTGGGTTTAGAGATTTTCATATAGGTTATGATGCCTTATGTGAGTGGATTAAGTTTAATTTTGTTTTACATCTTAATTTCATGAAAACAAGCTTGAAGGGTTAATAAAACTAGAGAGTTAATGAATGTGAAAAAGTTGTTGTTCACTCTAAGTGGAGGGTTCCACATCATATAACTTGTTGAACTAGAATGGAATATCCCTAATGGTATTTTGTTCCAGCCAGTTATCTACTCAATGGATAAGTGTTACAAGAATCAAAATATGACATTTTTCTCAGCATACTCAGTTGAAGTTGGGTTGTCAAGCTAAAGCAGAGGAGAGGTTGTGCACCCTGCGAAGAAGTCTGATGTTGCAACTAAATCTGAAGGTAGTCGCTGATTTTTCTCAAGAGAAGAATAAGAAGACTAACAAGTGTCTTGTTTCTTATACACGACACAAACATTCACATAACCATATGGCCCTCTTCAATGTTTCCATGGTTATAGGTAGAATTTAATGTTTATAAACTAATGCTAGCATTAGTTTTGAATATTGGAAATGCGAATCAAATAAATGCATGGAAAATAGACATTGTATGAATAATATCAATGATATGGTTTGTCTTCCTTCAGAAGAGGCCAAATAAGACCATCAATTATCTTATTGGTCCTCAAACTTGAATTGGTAAATTGATAGGTTGAGAACAACGATCATTTTATGAACATGGTAAAGTTCATAAAAAATTTGGATTAATATGTGCAAGTACTAATGGAAACTAATACAATTTATTACTATAGTCCCATGTCGTACAAGAAAAGGACTAATAAGGAAAATACTCACATTTTCATGTCTCACAGATTAAACTCCAAACTTTAAAGAGAGTATATGAACTATAATGAATTAATACTCTCAACGAGTTTGTCGCACTATTGAAATATTTTGACTTTTGTAATTACTTATATATATTGTTGATGCTACTTGTTGTCTAGAGGTAGTGTGTTTTTACTACACTCTAAATATTTTATTAAAAAAAAGTCTCTAGTGTTTTTGAGTTTTTTTGAGGAATCCGTAGTGAGGGATGTTACGTGCAGCAACTCTTTAACGCTTTCTCTATCCCACTTCCATAATTTGTTGCTATGTTTCAACATGATTTCTTTTTTTGATGTTGTGGAAAATATAATAGATCCTTTTCAATATCATGGTCAACATAAGTGTGGACGCAACCTCAGTCATGAGTGAGAATGATGAGTCATGAAGATAGGGTCATTTTTTAGACTCTCCTTCAAAGGATCTATCCCTGGCCATATGGCATTTATTGGGCTTCACTCATCAGCTTTGAACACTATTATTCTCCTGTCATGGGGTTTAAGCACATAACAATTGAATGTAGTCGGTAAAGTTTATTTATCTAATCATCACATCAGTAGCCAGGAAAATAGCTTTTTGTGGCTCTACATAGTGAGTCTAGCAGGGAAAATAGATTTTCAAGGCTCTACATGGTGAGTCCACTACAAGGGTTCCTCTGGTGTGGAAAAGGTAAGGCCATGGTTCTTTTTCAAATCTCCAATAAAGCGAGAGACTCCTAAAACTCCACCCTTGCACAAATATTGTTTGAACAAATGTCGGACCATCAATGCATATTGCTATAAACCCTCCTTACCCAATAATAAGATGCCTAAAAACAACCAAAACTATGGGTTTTTTTACCATTATTGTGCATCAATTCATATTTATTTTCGTGGGAGGTCTTCAATGTTCATTGTGGAAATAGATACAAATTAAGATGGATCAACTACTTGAGAGTTGATATCAAGGGAGGTAGTTTTAGTCCAAATGAATAAAATTTTATCATTTATCTGCATACCATTTTTAGAAACATGTTGGTTTAAGTTTCCTCCATTTACTAGTTTGTGGTGGTGAATTAAATGATTGAAATCAAGATATATTTGAATGGATGAAATATGTGCAGGTGGGAATACATAGAATTCCATCCACCTAGAAGAATAGATAATGATATTTAAAATTACTAGACCTCTTGGATAAAAAAACATCTTGTTAAGGGTGAGATAATCTCAAAGAATATTGAGGCTTCCAAAGTACATATTAATTTTGCATAGTTCTTTTTTGAAGAATCTGAAACTCTCGACAATGAGAGTAAGTTGCTAAAAAATCAGGAATTTTAACCATCTCTAGAAACAAAAAATGTAATAACAATAATTTGCAATATATATTACAATGACACAATGGTCTACAGCTTCAAGGACTCCAATTTCAAATACATTGCATGGCTACAACATCTTGAACCCAATTGAAGGCTCCTTTTGTTATAATCCAAATTCAGAAAAAAGTAATGGACTTACACTGCATCATCCATGAATGAGAGTAACTACATGAGATCCCCGAATATGGTGTTGTTAATTTATTCTCATCAAAAAACATTGGATCTTGTTGATCATGCTAACATAGCTAGATGGTGGGAATCTATTTCAAACTATAATGGGGTTGTTTTAGAATATTTGAAGTGCTTATACAAAGGTCAATAGTATAACCATGGAACTAAAAATAGTTGCATCTATTTTCCTCCATTGTATGATGCCAATGGAGAATATGCAACCATTGATTTAAAAGACAATGACAACAATTCACTAAGATATCTGGAGAAAAGACCAAAAAATGAGATCAATATAGCCCAAGAAACATGAGCATAAAATGTGAACAAATTAATTTAAGATGCAAGAAGTGGAAACCAATTAATTCAAGATAATAAGCCAAATACTAGGAACAAAGCATTTGCCAACATATGCACTGCTTCATTTTCCACTCTAGGAAAGGTCTTTCTTGAAGATATAGAAGCTCCATTTACATCAAAATATGCCTGCCAAATCATGAATACGTTTAGATAGACTTATAAATTTTAATCAAATGATCTAGAATATAAAAAATTAGTATGAAAAAAATGATCTCAAACGGGAAAAAGGTGAAGATTTTAAATGCATGTGACAACCAACTCTTAAGTTAAAAAACCTAGATTGTAGTTATACCTTCATCCAAGGTCTTCATGCATAGCTCACTAAAGGTGTATCAAAAGGATATTAGTCTCTTGGCTATAGAATTGGATTGTTTTTATTTGTAACTTAGAGAAATGGAAAGTTGTGGAGACAAGCCACATTCTTCTTCTTTCACTCAGTCATGTCAAATGAATAAAGAAAATAGTATCAACCCCTTGGAAAAGGAAAGTTGAGAACAAGAAATACCAACAAACAAAGAATCAACTGAGTTGAAGGGCTAAAAAACATACCACCCATAATGAACCTTTCCATCCAAAGATTATTTTATGTTGGGCCACAATAAAACATTTCGATATAAATTTCATGTAGCCTAATACTAGAAAGTAAATTCAAACCCAAACTTGTTGTTCCACTTCTAATTTTACCCAAAATTACCTAATATATAAAGGTATCACCATATCTTATACCATACAAAATTCAAAAGAAATATATCCTTTGGAGAAATAATATAATCAAACAAAATTGAACCATACATATTAATGAACTTTAATTTATATATTAGTATTAGGATGAACCTATTTTTCTATTGGAAAGAGAGAAAATTTCATTGAGACTAACAAATGCTTATGCACTACCTTCATTCAAATGAATTAACAAAAATTAATGGCACTGGGAGAGAAATGATATTGTGTTTTCGGTAGAGATTTTTCATCTCTTCCTCCAACACCAAGATTCTTCTTGTGTGTTACTGAAAAAATGGAAATCCCAAATGGAGATTGCTTCCTTCAGAGCTACTCCATTTCTACTAGTGTCTTGAGAATAAAATTGGACCCTTTCTTGCTAGAGGTATTAGATGCCATTTCATTGAGCTAGAATGATAGGCAAGAGTTATTCATAGCTCACTAAAGTTGTATCAAGAGGCTATTAATATATTGGCTATATAATTGGACACTTTTTATTTGTAACTTAGCAAAATGGAAAAGTTGTGGAGACAAGCTCCATTCTTCTTGTTTCATCGCATCATGTAAAATAAATGAAGCAAATAGTCTCAACCCCTTGGAGAAGGAAACTTGAGAACAAAAAATAGCATGAAAAAACAAAGAATCCAATGAGTTGAGTCGAGAGGGGTCTCCCTTTGTAAACAAGCATCGATAGGCCTGTTAGAGTTAATATGAATCTTTACTAGAATTTCGGTAGTATTGACATCACCAACCACATCTAATGGAAAGGTATAACCCCTGCAACACAAATTATGTCCCCAAATAAGTTGCATTCAATACCAATAATATCATCTTTTCAATCTATTCTCAAACTCAAATGCCTGAAACTCTGATGCAAAAAAGTCATCATCAACTATAAGTATACCAACTAGGTCACACATGTTATTAAATTCTTTATTTGAATATTCACCATCAACAACAAGGTCTATTGTTGGAGTCATCACTTCACAACGCACTTTGCAGTCACCATCCACATGTGTGTCGCCACTGAAGTCCCACTGCACAACTGACCTTCCACTAAGTCCTCCAACAGTTGGAACTAGTTTAACTGAAAATAACTTGAGATAAATGAATTTGACTGCTAGAAATAAAAATCACACATGCTTAAATAATCTCTAACTCATTGAACTCGAATTTACTGAGTAAACCAAGTGACACAAGTCATGTCACAGTAGTTAACTACACCCAAGTTGTCCGTTGATGTGGAAATTTAAATTCTATCAATTGAATCAACGAAAAATAAAATTGAGAATTTCTTGCTCCATTTTTCAACACTCCCTCTCAGCAAGAAATGGATTATCAATTGCCCCTATCCTACACCTGTGAAACTTGAACTTTGCTCTTGACAAAGTTTTTTTCAAAATGTCAGGACCTTGTTCCTCTATCATAATGTAGTGTAGAAACATTATCCAAATCTACAAACATTGTTGTAAATGGTGATATGAGATATCTATATGGTGGGATCAATCGTGAAATATAGGATTCTCAAATAGTTTTGATGCAACTTTGATTATCAAAGTAGATCGTAGTTGGATCCATCATGTGACCAAATAGTCCAACAAGTATCTTTCTCATCCATATTACCTCACATGTTGCTTGAGGTGCAACCATGTATTCTACTTTTGTCGAGCTGAGCACCACATATCCTTGCTTCCTGTTGTACTAAGAAACAACTAGGAACCGATCACTGAAAATTCCACCTGATGTACTCTTTCAATCAGATGGACTTCACACCCAATTTGCATTTGTGAAGCCATACAATTTCGCTCCCTCTACCTATCTTTACCATAGTCCAAACTAGGTAGTGCCTCTAAGGTATCGTAAAACATTCTTAACTACTTTCCAAAATAGTTTGGTTGGCCTAACTATAGCTTGGATTCACTGGTTGACTACATAACACATATATGATCATGTGTTCAGAGGATACATGAGTGAACCAACTAGCTACCAGTAAATGGTAGCATCCACTTCTTCCCTTGAAGTGGCATCCTCCTTCCTCTAGTTGTTTGCTAGACGTGTCTCTATGGGTTTACGAATCTCCATGCAGAATCTTTACAGTATCTCATTTGCATACTTTCCTTGAGAGACATACAGTTCCCCATCATCTTTCCATACTTCCAACCCAAGGAAGTAGTGCATGAGACCCATGTCATTCATTTCAAATTTCCTTGCAAGGTCCTTCTTGCAAGATTTGATGAAATGCTCATCATTAAATAAAATCAAATCATCAAAAAATAAGATAATAATAAGTAATTTACCTTCTACCAAGATGTGATTCAGGTTTGCATCCACTTCACTTTTGGTGATGCCCAAACCTGTGAGATAACTATCGATCCTAGTGTACTAAGCACAGGGTGTTTGTTCGAGACCATACAACACTCGCTTGAATCTACACACATGGGACTCCCATTCAGATATCTCAAAACCTTCTAGTTGTTTGATGTACACCTCCTCCACAATAACCCCATTCAGAAATGTTGTTTTTACATCCATATGGTGTATCTTCCACCCCATCTGCATAGCCAGAGCAAGAATTGATATAATGGATGAGTACCTTGCTACAAGAGCAAAGGTATCCTCATAGTCAATTCTTAAATTCATAAGTTTTTGTCTTACTTGTTAATTGTCTTAAATGGGTTTCGTCTTAAGTGGCCATTGTCTTAAATATAAAGTTGTGTCTTAAAATATTTTTGTCTCAAATTATTTTTGTCTTAAATACAAAGTTTCCTTAAAATGGTTTTGACTTAAATAAAAAGTTATGTCTTAAAGTATTTTTGTCTCAAACTATTTTTGTCTTAAATATAAAGTTTTCTCTTAAAATATTTTTGTCTTCATAAATATAAAGTTTTGTCTTAAAATATTTTTGTCTCAAATTGTTTTTGTCTTAAATTTAAAGTTTTGTCTTAATTATTTTTTGTCTTAAGCTAATTTTGTCTTAAATATAAAATTTTGTCTTAAAATGTTTTTGTCTCAAATTGATTTTGTCTTAAATTTTATATTTAAGACAATTCAATTGATATTAAATTTTAATGTAAAATAACTAAAATAAGAAGTTACATTTTAAGACCAAAGATTTCTTTTATCTTAAAAAAATGTCTTAAAAATGCCTTTAGTATAGTAATGGTTGTTTAGACATATCCTCTAAGTTTTTGTTAAGTGCAAAGAGACAAAATATGTACTCTTATAACGTTTGTAACATACATATTTAGATGTTTGGAAATATAAATAAGCATATGCTCTACCATTTTGTAGAGTGTAAAGCCAAAATATGTACTCTTATAAGGATAGTAAGATGTAAATTTCCTTTTAGAATTATAAATATTTCTCTACTCAAAAACAAATTAATATGAATATAATTTTATTTATTAATATTTATATAATTATTTTTAATATTATTAATAATAATCATATAATTATAGTTAATAATATTAAAATTTTAATTTTAATTTATTTTCAATGTAAATTATTTTTTAGTCAACAATAAATCTTATTATTGCCCCCTCTCCCCTACCCTATTTGGCATTTACATCGATAAGCTCGAAGGCTATTTAGAGGAAGCAGGATGTGATGGCACGATCTTAGCTGGGGTAGTCGTCATCCTTCTTCTTTATGCTGACGATATTGTTCTTTTGGCAAGGTGCCCATCTGATCTTAATAAGCAACTCAGGCTTCTTAAGAATTTCTGCTCTACCATGGGTATGACTGTTAACACTAACAAAACAAAAGTTATGATTATCAAATCCAAGAAGGACACTTACGCTAATTTTATGTATGACAATAATAACTTGGAGGAAGTGTATTCTTACAAGTACCTAGGAATTGATATTCATTACAAGCTCAACTGGAACCATAGCATTGAGAAAAGGATTAATGGGGGGTGGAAAGCTTACTTTGGTCTTGAAAATAATTGTAAAATAGCAAACCTTGTAATGTGGGATAAAAAGAAGTTCCTCTTTGAAACTTTAGTCACTCCTATTATCTTATATGGCTGTCAGGTTTGGGGTTGCAGCATCTCCAGAGAATCATGGAGAAAGATTGAGCAAATCCAGAAGCGTTTTATAACTTATAACATAAAAATTAAAAGTAATACACCCTATCCTATTCTCCTTATAGAAGCAGGTCTTTCCCCTATTGAGAGCCTAGCTATGCTTAGGTTTCTGTTGTACAAGCACAAAATAAGAAACATGGATGATCATAGACTTCCTAAGCTAGCTTTAAATTCTAGCCAAAACCACCTAAGGCTCAATCGAGGGTG
Source organism: Pinus tabuliformis (assembly GCA_031772625.1). Lineage (NCBI taxonomy): Eukaryota > Viridiplantae > Streptophyta > Pinopsida > Pinales > Pinaceae > Pinus > Pinus tabuliformis. The sequence goes on along the minus strand of CM062818.1, from coordinate 1,139,498,731 downwards.
GCATAAAGACACAAGGGCCTCGTTAAACTATTGGGAGATCAACGAAAATGATGCATTGCAAAACATAAATAACATTAAAGATATTGTTACTTCTAAGTTCAAAAAAAAAATGGGGTGTGAGAAAGACTTAGCGGCTAAAAGAAAATTAAGTTATTATAAGAAGGTCATCAACCCACCCTAGAAGATCAAAAGTATCTCTCTATTTTAACTAGCTCAAAGAAGAAAATTAATATAGCAAAGATTAGAACGAATTCTCATGAGCTCCATAGTGAAACAGGTCGTTGGGCAATTCCTAAAATGCCATGGACGGAAAGGATCTTCCATATATGTGAGAATAGGAACATCGAGGATGAAAACCACTTCCTCTTAGAGTGCCCCGCGTATAACCACATTAGATCTCAGTTTCACAATCTTTGCTACAATACTGACCTTCCTAGCCTTTTACAATGTCAAAATTATAGTGAGCTCGGGAGGCTTCTCTCCAAGCTTTTTGAGCATAGGAATAAAATCTTAAATCAAAATAGATAATTTGTTTCTTTAGGTCCGATAGACCATTATTTGGTCTCAGTGGACGTTAACCATCATCATCATGATCAATAAATTAAACTAACTTTTCTATTATTAATTAATATTATATTATATAAATTAATTTATATATATATATTTTCCATAGTTGTACACGTATTCCACTTTATTATACTCCTACCTGACCTATATACGTCATATGTATATCCAAATGTGTATATATAATATATCACATTTGTGTTGGGATCGTTATGGATACGACATACAAAATATGTATATGTAACCTACAAAAGTGTGCCCTCTATTTCTATGACGCGAGCTGACGAAATTGCCAGAAATGGATATCATATCTTTTAAGAAGTGATCGTACCTGTTAGCATGCTTGAACTAGAAAAGACTTTCGGAAATTCTCTCATCCACTCATCTATATTTAAATGCATCTCAATTCAATCATTCAAAAGATACATAACACCAGTTGGCCTCGTGAAATTTGTGAACGGCAATTGTTACATATTCATGACACTTTCACCATTATTGTTCCTTAAATGTGAACATCACGAGATTCTCTTAATTGAGAACTCATTACAATTCCTCCACTACTCCAGCATGCCCTTTATCGCATCCAATCTCCATATTTGTTAATATTATAGTTTTCTGGATTCAGTGATTTTATAGCTATTAATATTAACGAGTCTACTTTAAGCGATTGTAGAGACATTAACCAATAATTTTGATAGTGACTTGACTATACAGCGCATATTGAGATAATATTTCTCAATGATACGTAAGTTTATGATACAGCGACCTCCAATACCTCCCATCTTTCATGTGTCATATCAAGCATTTTCGCACTAGTATGAACATCATAGCGTCGTTCATAGCCTATCGTATTATAGAGTGTTCGCTAGTTTTGCTAAATTTCACAAATTTGATAGAGGGTTGGCTATTTTTGTTAAATTTTGCAAAATTTGATAAAGATATTGTATTATAAAGTGTTTTCTATTTTTGGTAAATTTTATAGAGATATTTTAGAATTATTAGTTTAAAGTATGTTTACCAAATTCATCTGAATTGGGAAGAAAATGAGGAAACTCACCAATTTGTTTAAGTGTTGAAATTTTATTACGTAGATAATATAAAGGTTTAATTTAGTGAGGGTAATCTATTTAGTTAAATCTCTGGGAATGCATGTTTACTCAACACTAGGTTTGTCTAATAGATTATATTAACTCAAAATCCATGGCTCATATCTAAAAAGATTATTCATCTTTTGTCATAAGATTCTCTGAACATAAAAAGATAGAGGGTGGTTGGCATATACAAAGAAAGAAAGAAAATGAAAGAAAAAAGAATGGAAAAATATAGAAGGTAAAAATGAAATTGGAAAAGTTTTATTTTTTCAATCCTCAAAATCTCAGAAAAGAGGAAAGGAAAAAACGTGTAAAAGTAGCTTAATTTTATAAGTGTTTGGTTTTTATTTTTAGAAGGATTATAAATAGACAAGTTTTGAATATAGATTTTATAAAAGTATTTATGTTACATAAATAAGTTTTTAAATTAAATAAGAATACTACATCTAACTTTAGAACAAAGGGATGTTTTGGAAGAAAAAGATGAATGGTAGTTTTTTTTATGAATCTTATTTGTAAAATTATGATATTATTTAGAATTAATAAAAATTATTCAAAAATCAAATCTAATTGAGAAGATCATTAACAAAAAAAAACAGTATTAACAAAAAAAAGTTTTTAAGATGCTTATTATCTAATTTTTCGAGAACTGAAATTCTTTCATTAAAATTTTTATCACATCTTATCGAATTAGAATCCAAATTTGAATTCGAACTCTAGTAACAATTAATTCTTTCTATCAAAGTTTTATGATATCTTATCTAGTTGGAATCCAAATTTGAATTCGAACTATAGTAACCATTTATTTTTTCTAATCATATTTTATCTAATTAGAATCCCCATTTAAATTCGAATTTTGGTAACTATGGATTAGGGGATGTAAAATAGATTAAAGGGTGTAAACTAAAAATGTTTTAGATTTAAAAAAGAAAAAAAACAAAACAAAACATAATCTCATTAACAATTTCATGGGAAAAACCAAAAACTATATTGTAAAAGAATTCTGAATGTAAAACTGGATATTTAACGAGTCGTCTAATGAGGGGAGGAGTTGCCCAGAAAGTTATGGAAATCTGGGTCATATTTAGAGAAAATCTCGCGAGGATTTTTGTAAATCCAAGTTATAGTTGTTAAACTTCAAAATTTTAGGTGTCCGAGACGTCTTTTATGGTGCTGAATCAATTTCCGCCATCAAAAACACGATTCACACACTGCCTCTACAAGATTTTTTGAAAATTTTTACCCGAATTCCGATCACTTTTGGCCATCGAGACAATTCTTCCACCTCGTTAACGACTCATTTAATTCTTATTCCGGTAGACACTAACCATGCCACCTCGTGGTCCAAATCTCTCCAGCTATAATTAACGTGACGTGGCATGAATCAGTGCTTCTTTCCCACATCAACTCTACTTTATCTCTGACATTTTCTCCATTCATCACTCTTCGTGAACCAATTGTCGTATGGCCATAATTCTCTGGCGGATCGATTTTCATTATTCACCTATTTATTTTAACTGACTCACCGTCCACTACTTTATTATTGTTTAGAATAGATCTGTCATTCTGTCGATAAAGTAAAATTGCGAATGATATCGAATCTGCTAGTGGCAAACGCCCATATCCGATTGGCTATCAGTGCAGAACTCTGAAAATTTGGCTACAAATATTGTTATTGCGATTACGTCAGGTCGACACTGTGGATTAGCGGATCATATCCACTTGGTTGTTGTTCATGTATAAATTTGAGTGCAGTTGGCGTGAATTATGAAAGCCCAGGTGTCCTCAAAGGTAGTGCAAAGAGGAAGAGAGAAAAGCTCCAGTCCTCACTTTGCATTGTCAATTTGCAGAAAAAGAGGCTAATTGAAGAGGAGACTTTTCTATCTGATTATCAATGGGGGAGCTAATTGAGAAGTCAAAACCTTATGTAGCGATGATATCTTTGCAGTTTGGATATGCTGGCATGAATATTATCTCTAAAGTCTCCCTTAACAGAGGAATGAATCACTTTGTGCTTGTAGTCTACAGGCATGCTGTTGCTACGGTTGTCCTTGCTCCTTTCGCCTTCTTCATTGAAAGGTAAAGCTACTCTATTAATACATGTCCTTGTAACTTCTCTTAACAACCTCTGCACTCAATGGCTAACTAGATAATTAGATTATGTGTTAACAACTTCACTTAATTGCAGGAAAGTGCGACCCAAACTCACTTTTTCCATATTCATGCAAATTTTTGTATTGGGTTTGTTGGGGTATGTACCATTTCATAATTTCTGTCATTTCTCTTCTTTTTAGAGTATCATCCCTTCTAGTCTATTTCAGTTTGACTCAGTGAAAGTGGCTGTCGAATAATTTAATTTAGATACGGAACATTTTTAATGCATGTCTGCAGGCCTGTAATCGACCAGAATTTCTACTACCTGGGTTTGAAATTAACATCTCCAACATATGCATGTGCACTCAGTAATGTTCTTCCGGCTATGACTTTCGTGATGGCTCTTATATTCAGGTAATCAAATGAGATTTTTCCCTTCAAGTCACATAATCTAGGGGTAAGTCGTTGCAATCAATTACTTTATTTTATGCTCATCTTTATTGCTCTAGGATGGAGAAGGTGAATATAAAAAACCTACGCAGTCAAGCAAAGATAGTTGGAACGATTGTGTGCGTGGCGGGGGCAATGCTGATGACGTTGTACAAAGGTCCTGTTGTTCCCATGCTTTGGTCTCCACATCATCAATCCCCCGAGACATCTTCTAGAGCACCTTCGTCAATTGATAATAAAGACTGGATAATAGGTTCCCTTCTGATAATTGCGGCCACTCTTGCTTGGTCAGCCTTGTTCATCCTGCAGGTGATCATTTATTTTTTACATGTTTATTTCTATATATATGTATATATATGTATGATCAATCGGCTTGAAACTACAACTTAAATTAACTATTTTGAATGTGCAGGCTGCAGTACTCAAGAAATATTCTGCTCAACTATCACTTGCCACCTTAATATGTTTTCTAGGGACATTACAGGCAACAACTCTCAGCTTAGCTGTTGTGCGTGATTCTTCCCAGTGGGCTTTAGGATGGGACATCAAGCTTCTCACGGCAGTCTACTCTGTAAGTATTCCTCTTTTCTTCTGGTTTCAATTCAAAAATTTGAGAGCGGGATATGAAGGTAATTTACAGAGCACAGCAATTACTATTTTTGCGTGCAGGGAGTGGTGGCGTCAGCAATTGCTTATTACGTACAAGGGTTGTGCATGCGCGTAAAAGGACCTGTATTTGCCACAGCTTTCAGTCCGGTGATGATGATAATCGTAGCAATTATGGGCTCTATCGTTCTCTCTGAAAGCATCTTTTTGGGCAGGTTCGTTTTCGAATCCAATTTCGACTCCTCAAAATGAATTTGTGGTTAATAGTGTTGGAAAATACGATGGTTCAAGGGGCTAACTCTACTTATTAACTGAATACAGTGTGTTGGGAGGCGTTATGATCGCAACAGGGCTCTACTCTGTTCTGTGGGGAAAATTGAAGGATAGCAAGATCCCACAGCATAAAAATTGCTCAGAAGTGGTTTCCAATTCTCAGGTAATGCTCCCTAAAAGTCAAAATAAGGTGGATGACATAGAAGCTGGTTCTAACCAGCCAATGACTACGGGGCTGCAGCCTCATCAATTCAATGGTCAAGAGACGGCCATTTCCGTCACTGAAAACAACAATCCAAACGTGTAAGTATCGTGGCCAGACAGTTTTTACATCAGCGGTTGTAGTTTTGGTCATAATTCAATCTAAACAATCTGACAGACTTGGAGTTCCCTGGCGTCTTCCATCATAATTCCAAATTCAAAGAAACGGGTTTACAGATGTTCCAATGTAAGAGACTCTGCAGGAGCCCAAATTTTAGAGATTCAGTGTCTTGTGTGCAGTTCTCATGGTTATTAGAGATGCTAAAGAGAGATGTGTAATGGCAGATTAGTAGTGGTACGACAAATTAGTGAACAGGAGTGCTAGAATACATCACTATGCTTTTGATGTAATGAACTGTCATCAAATTTAATGTAAAAAGCTTTTTGGAAACTACTTCTTTTTTTTTTTTTTTTAATAAAATTGGTGAACTGTGGTGAACTCGGTTTTTCTTTGTGGAAAGGTATGGGCTCGAATATGTATAATAAGATTTTTAAAAACTTTTAAAAGTTAATAATGTTTTTTCCTCGTCCTAATGTTTGGGATAGAATAAGTATAATAACTTAGATATACGATTGTTAAAATATCTCACATCTTAAAGACGTTATGCTTTTCACCACTCACAAAAGTTGCCAACCACCAAGTACATGACATATACAACCATCATAAAAAAAAATGATTAAAACAAATTCAATAACTCCACTGATTTTTTTTTATATATTTTTATTCCTCTAAATGAAAAAATTATAATATTTAAATTGTCCATTTAATTTTATTCCTACAGGCATATACGCTAATAACAATAAAATTAAAATATTTAAATTATCAATTTAATTTTTTGAAGATATATCCTAATAATATGTCGGCTATAATGCTTAATCATGTCATGTAATTGCTCACAAGTAAGTCACTGTATTTTGTGTTCTCTATGCAAAATTAGGGTAACAAATTATTAGGGTGGTAAGTGCTCAAAATTAGCTTTCAAAAGATTGGTAGGATTGATAATAATATTAATAATAAGTCTATTATATAACAATGTATTTAATGGTAGAGCGGGAGCGATGAACACCGAGGGTCGCGTACAGTACTAGGGTTTTGGCAGAACCCTGCAGACGGCAGGCCTGTCGAACCAGGTATCTGCGACAGTGTAGGGCAGAGCAGGGTGCAGACAGACGCATCCATTCGGGTAGGAACAAATGATTCCCCCCCAGGGGGAGGGCCAGGTGCCTCCCCCGTCTCCGAGTAACAGTGCACGGCCAACAGAAGATTGGGAGAATGCACACGGCGCTAGCGGCAGCACAAGGGACAACCTCCAGCAAAAGGGTAAGGATATTGACACTGAGAACAGAAATAAAGCAAGTTCCTCAACTTGCAAACCTGTTGCTACCAATAAACCACGGGTATACTTCCCAAGTGAACGAATCAATGCCCGAATACAGTACATGAGAGATCATGCACTGATCGGCAAGTTTATAGGGATCTGGCCAACAGAAAGAGCTCTGAGAACTTGGATCAGCACCAAATGGCGTCCAAAAGGGGATATATCTCTGCACCTAGGAGCCAAAGGCTTCTTCACTGCAGTATTTAACTGTCTGGAAGATCGAACTCGAATCTTGGAGGGAGGTCCATATTTTTTTAACTCTGCAGGTCTATTTCTCAAAGGATGGGTGGAAAGATTTAATCCAGATAAGGAGGATCTGAGCTTTGCGCCAGTGTGGATAAGGCTTTACTCGCTGCCATGGGAATATTGGGAGGAAAAGTCTCTACAGGAGATAGGAAACGCTATTGGTGAATTTGTACGGGTGGCAGAGGAAACCAAACTCTGCAAACAAACCTCCTACGCTCGGATCTGTGTGTACATGGACCTCAAACAACCACTACCAGACACGGTAAGTTTCTTTCATGAAGACACTGAATGGGTTCAAGTCATTGATTATGAACATGTACCATTTAGATGCAGGAAATGTCATGATATAGGACATCTCTATAGGGACTGCCCTCTAAATAAGATACCCTCCTCTCCCGACAGATCTGACAATAACACCCCTGACGGATTCACAAAGGTAGTCAATAGAAGAAGAGGAAATAAAAAAGCCCCCAGCAACCCCAAAGCCCATCCCAGCAGCAAAGCAACGCCTAAAATGAGCAACAGATATGAAGCGCTACACAAAAATGATGAGCAGGGCTCGGACGAGGAACAGGAGAAAGACGAAGCTGACCAACAAAAGCAACAGGGAGAAACATCCATGCAAGGAGGACAAAAAACTACAAGTCAAGAGAACCTGATATCGCAGAACAAAAATGTGTCCAAGCAAACTGAAAAAATGGATATGGAGTACTCTCAGCCAAGCGAAAAACCCTCAATCGAAACCGAGGACATTTTTCAATCACCTCAAGTAATGGAGGAAGACCTGGAGCCCCTGGACATAGGGGAGCTGGACATCTTGGGCTTGGAACAAGCTTGTCGCACAAAGAACTTTGAAAAAATCCCTGAAAGGGAAGTAGACAACCTAGTAGAAGTGTTAACCAGAGCACAGAAGAAATACTCGCTAGGGGTCCAGATTGGAAGTCCATGGGATGGCAAGTTTATCACCAAGGACAGCAAGAAAAGGGGAAGGAAATCAACCCTAGAAAGAACAATCAAAATAGGAGAAATACTGGTGGAGTCAGGGAGGTATGCCAAACTGACTAAGTACTTCAATGTAAACCCCCACCCTTCCCAATGAAGTTAATATCCTGGAATATCAGAGGGCTTAATGGCCCTAGGAAAGGTAGAATCTTAAAAAATATGCTGAAGCAAGAAAAACCCAGTATTCTTTTTTTGCAGGAGACGAAGTGTAGCTCCACAATTTTGGAAAGAATAGCCGCGAAGGCTTGGCCAGGAGGGCTAGTCACAGCGGTGGATGCACAAGGTGCCTCGGGAGGCCTAGCTATACTCTGGGACGCCCGGATCATCCAACTCAACAATATTCAAGCTAATAAAAACTTCATCCAAGCCACATTCCACCTCTCAGGCACAAATGCTCATGGGTTGCTAACTAATGTTTATTTCCCACAGGATACAGCTCAAAAAAGCCAACTTCTGAACACATTGTCAGAGCTCAATAGCGACAGACCATTTCCTCTTTGGATATCTGGGGGAGATTACAATATGATCGCCAGTATGGAAGAAAAGAAAGGAGGCAGAAGCAACTCAAACAATGAGGACAGCCTTCTAAAAGAGTTCATCAACAACAACTGGTTAATGGATATCCCAACAAGCAACGGTATCTTCACCTGGACAAATAAGCGAGTAGGAGCGCAACAAATAGCTTCGCGCCTTGATCGTTTCCTGATCTCAGACAATGCAACTCATATCGGAGGAGAATTCACAGCTTCCATTCTACCTTTCTCCGGCTCGGATCATTGGCCCATCGAGCTCCAATGGAATAGGCCAGGTAACAACCTCAGACGCCCTTTTCGTTTTGAAGAATTTTGGTTCTCCCATCCAGAATTTGAAAAGCTCGTCAGATCAAGCTGGACAAATTTCAATCCGACCGAAGGGACAAAAATGGCTAGATTCCAACAAAAACTCAAATATCTAAAAAGGGCCATCAAACAATGGAACCACAAGGTATTTGGTAACATCTTTGCCGACCAAGCCCTGCTCAATTCTGAAATGAAGAAGATACAACAATCCATTATCAATGGGGGGCGAACAGAGGAACTCTCCAAACAGGAACAAGCCATCGAATCAAAAATTTTAGAAAGAGTCAAGCAGGAGGAGATTCTATGGCGGCAGAAATCCCGAATTCGATGGCTGAAAAGTGGGGAAAAAAACACAAAATTCTTTCATAAATCCACTGTTCAGAGAAGAATGATAAACCAAATCACTCATATTAACAATGAGCAGGGAGAGAAGATTGAAACGCATGAGGGAATTGAAAAGGAATTCATAAGCTATTTCAATAAAGCCCACCAGGAGCCCGACTTCAACAGATTGCCAGCTATCAATCAAACTCTCCAGAACATACCCAAGGTCATAACGGAGGAGCACAACAGTTTACTGATCAAACCCATCAATCTGCAGGAAGTGGAAGAGGCCGTGCAGCACATGAAAGAGGGAAAGGCGCCAGGTCCGGACGGCTTTACAGCAAACTTCTTTCACAGATTCTGGGACCTGATAAAAAATGAAGTTTGGCAGGTTGTGGAGGAATCCAGAGAGCTCAGATGGATGTACCCGGGATTAAATGCTACTTTCATTGCCCTAGTGCCTAAAGGAGAAGATTCCAACACCCCGGACAAATACAGACCTATAGCCCTATGCAACATGATATATAAGATAATTTCAAAGGTCATTGCTACCAGGCTTAAAACGCTTCTTCCACTCATCATCTCGCCTGAGCAATCGGGATATGTCGAAGGGCGCCAAATAACGGATGGAATTATTCTCACGCATGAACTAATTCACTCCCTAAAGCTGACCAAAAAGTCAGGTATGCTGCTTAAACTAGATCTAATTGGGTCTACATCCAAAAAATTCTAATTGCATTTGGCTTTGCTCATTCCTGGGTTAGATGGATTTACAGTCTAATATCCTCAGCTTTCTTCTCAGTGTTAATTAATGGCTCCCCTTCGGCCACATTTCGACCTTCCAGAGGCATTAGGCAGGGAGATCCCTTATCTCCCTTTCTTTTTGTAATTATGGCTGAGGGTCTGGGTAGAAGCATTACGGCTGCTAAGCTTAATAGGCGGTTAAAAGGGCTCTCTTTTCACAATTCCCCGGTCCACACCCACCAGCAATTTGTAGATGATAATATGCTATTTGCTCATCCTTCGGTCCAGGAAGCTCGTCTTGTTAAATCCATTCTATCCACTTTCTCTGATGCTTCTGGTGCCCTCATCAACCGAGTCAAATCACAAATTTTCTTCTTCAATACCCCTGTTTCTACACAAAGAGCCATTGAGCATATTCTGGGCTTCACCTCTGCTTCTCTGCCTTCCAAATATTTAGGTGCCCCGCTCATGAGTTCCGCTCTCAAACATTCCTCCTGGAAGCAGCTGTTAGAAAAGTTAGAAGCACGCCTGTTCCTATGGACTCATCGAACTCTGAACATGGCCAGCAGAATAGTTCTCATCAAAGCTGTTCTTAACTCCATGCCGCTATATCTCTTCTCCATTCTTGCTGCCCCCAAATGGGTCCTTAAAGAAATCAAGAATCTACAACGTAAATTTCTGTGGGGAGGCTCAGGACAAAATCGAAAATGGGCTCTACTCAAATGGGAGAAAGTGTGTCTGCCCAAGCATGCAGGAGGCATAGGTCTCAGAGATCCTGAGCATAGTAACAAAGCGATGGGAGCTAAAATTTGGTGGCGGTGGTTGGCCTATCCCAGCACTCCATGGGCTTCCCTCTGGACAGAAAAATATGCAAGCAACTACCCAATGGAAGAAAGATTGCGTATGACTGAGACAAGTTCGGGATCCGCAATCTGGAACGCAGCCATACAACACAGATCTCTCATCCAAGAACACTGCTTCTGGGAGATCAAGAATGGAAGCATAGCACGGTTCTGGGAAGATTCATGGCAGCAGTTGCCAAAAATCAACGATATACTCCAAGAATTCCCAGCTGATGAGAGAGAAACAGACCATCGGGCCAAAGTCAACCATTGCTGGACAACCGATGCTGATCAGGATCACCGGAAGTGGAAAGACATTCACCAGCTCCTACCGAACAGCTCAGGACATACTCAGCAACGACTAGAAACAGAATTACAAAAGAGGCAAATAAGAATCTCAGAAGAACCGGACATTTTAAGATGGGGCTACGGAGAAAAAGGAATTTTCACTACCAAGGAGGCTTACAATATCATCATACAAAGGCAGACAAACAAAAACAGCTTATGGGAAAAAGTATGGCACAAATCTAATTGGCCGAAAGTGTCCACATTTCTATGGCTTCTCTGTCACAACAGAATCCTAACATGGGACAACCTCAGAAAGAGAAGCTTCGCAGGACCATCCATATGTCACATGTGTCGACAGGAGGAAGAAACAACAATACATCTTATGCAGAATTGTTCAGTTGGAAAGAAACTGTGGGAGAAGATTGCTTTCCGTTGTCAAATTGAAAGAAGAGAGCAAGATGACCTCAAAGGAACCATTAGCAAAGGAGGCCAAACCCCATTTCAAAGTACTCTTCTCAATGCGTTGTGGCAACTCATTCCTGGTTTACTGATGTGGAATCTATGGAAAGAGCGCAATCGAAGAATATTCAAAGATCAATCAATGCCGCCAGACAAATTGTGGAATAATTTTCATCAAAACATAATGGAGACTCTTTCACTCAAAGACTGGCATCCTGAAGACTTTCCTACTCTGCCAAAAGAAAAAGTTGTTTGGGATAACTGGAAAATGCGGATAAACCATAATTCAACCAACAGCCGAAACCCCTACCGCCACAAACAGGAAGCTAGGTCTTGGAATCCACCTCCCGTTGACATGATCCAACTAAACTTCGACGGAGCCTCTAAAGGAAACCCAGGACAAGCAGGTTATGGAGGAGTCTTCAGGGATCACGATGGCAATCCTCTAGAAATCTACATGGGTTCGATAGGCTGGGACACTAATAACTCAGCGGAATTGGAAGGTCTATGGCGAGGTCTCAAAATAGCACATAGAAAAAACCTATTTCCCCTCATCATAGAAGGAGACTCGCAGATCATAATCAGAATGGCCACAAAGCTTCAAAATGGCTCTCCAATTCATAAAGTAAGTAGCAGCTGGAGAATGGCTCAGAGGCTTGAGCTGATCAATCACTGGCTCTCTCAGAACCAAGCTATCACTTTTAAACATACCAGAAGAGAAGGGAATAAGCTGGCTGATCTTCTCGCCAACCTTGGAGTGGAGGCAAAAGATAACCACTTTGAAGGAGCTATAGACAGCCTACCTTCCAGAGATCAAAGGGATCAGCTGAGACAAATGGTCTCTCAGGATAAATCTCGGATAGAGGATTCGCACCCGGATGCGGGTGTTATTACATGCCATTAATCTTGGCACTCACCTCGACACCTGTGATGAGGCCGAGAGGACAACACCTGTACGCGGAGGCCTGCAGTGGTGGTTATAAGTTAATGCACAAGGCAGTCGGATGCAAGTTGGATCAGAACCGAAGGGACGGCGCATTCAAGTCGAGCGTGGTAGCTCTGGACTCGATGCGCAACAGGATCATGGACCCTCGCCCTCCTCATGCGGTGATAACAGCAGCTACTCTTTATAATGGGATCGCCAAGCCAATTCACGACCAGAACCGGCCCATTGATGCTGGTAATGGGAAAGGGGATATTCTGGCTTTACGAATTAGTGTGGTTGAACAGAGTTTGAGAGCTCTTGCATTAGAAGCCATGCCGCGCAGCAGAGGGGTGCCAAGACGGGGAGGGAGGTCCGGACTCCGTGTTGAACCTGAATTTGAAGAGCCGCATCCTATCTCGCCCATGGCAGCTGTTCCCCCCTCGTCCCCTAGCTCTGAGCAGGAGTGCCTGCTTCCGCAAGGCACATACCAGACCTTCCGTCTCAGATTTCCTAGCAGGCTCATTCGGCCAGAGGTGGTAGTAAATTTAACGGTTTACATTTCGGAGGAAGCACCTGGAGATCCCTCATCGACCTCCCCTGCCTCTGCAAGCGTCCAGGATAGCGACATTCTCCTGGGGGACATGAACGGTCTGGTGTATCGAGCTCCCCGCCTCCAGGATGCCATGGATCAGGATATCCTGTTTCAGCAAGGCTCGGCTCAGGAGATCTCGGCTCAAGCTGCGTTGGTGCAAGAGGCCCTGCCGCCACCCAATTGTGCTATGGAAAGGGAAGAGAGCAACGACCACGTTCAGCCTGGCATGGGAGAGCAGTTTCAGGATAGGGATGGGCTCGTCATCTGGCTTGACTCGCCCAGTCCGGAGAAGGGAAAGCAACCAGCGTCGCCCAGCCATACAGCCTAAGCCTCAACGGGTGCTTCTGTCTAGTTTTTTGCAAATTTGTCAATGACTATGTTGTTTTTTCCTTCTGTCTTTTTCAGTCCAAGGTCTCAGCTTTTCTATGGCTGTAAGTCACAGGTTAATACAGTCAGCTTTTTATGTGTTAGAGTCTATGGCGTAAACAGGTTCAGTCCTGCTAGCATCAATGGTAATTTTGTCAGTCCAAGTCCTAATTGTCTGAAGTCCAAGGAAGATCAATATGGACAATGTTTTGTAAATCTGTTTCAGCGGATAGACAGTCTGGTCCAGTTGCTATTGTTAGAGGACTGGCCTCGGCCTCCTCGGAAGATGTAACCCATGTACATATTTTTCTTTCTTTAATATAGAATTAGCCTTTACTTAGAAAAAAAAAACAATGTATTTAATGGTTTGAATTAATATGAGATTTACAAGAGGTTTAAGCTCAGACAATGAGTGTGTTTTATTTGTTAGTTTTTTTTTCTATATGTTTTTTCTTCATAATTATCTTGGTTTATCACCTTGCATAAAGAAGCCATTTCATATTCTACAAGTGGTATCAACATAGGTAAAATTGTTTTGGGTTAAAGTTTTATTGTTGGAATTTCGTCAAAGTTAATCATCTCGAATTCTAACTAGACGCTCGTTCCTGAATTTGATGGGAATGATTATGGTTATTGGTGCATAAAGATACTGACCTTTTTTATTGGAAAGATTTGTGGGAGATTATTGAATGAGGTTATGAGGAGCGAGTTGATTGCGGTACCCTTACAACTAATGAAAGAACAACAATAAAGGAAGAAAGGAAGAAGAGTGCTCAAGCTTTGTTTCACATTCTGGTAGCGCTTGATAAGAGCTTATTTCCAAGAATATTAGGAGCAAAAACTGCCAAAGATGTCTCGAAGACTGTACAAGAAGCTTACCAAGATAGTGATCAAGTTAACCTGGTCAAGATACACACATTAAGGCGAGAGTTCAAAAATTTGAAGATGCAAGAAGCTGAAAGTATAAGTGACTATTGTGTGAGAGTAAAATATATGGTCAATAAAATGGCTAAACTTGGAGAAATTGTAAGTAATGAAGTTTTAATTAAAAAGGTATTGAGATCTTTAACACCTAGATGGAATCATCTTGCCATAATCATAGAAGAAAGCGAGGATTTGACAAAACTGAAGTTTGATCAATTGGTTGGATCCTTGATGTCTCATGGCGAAAGATTGAAGAACACTTTTGAAGGTGTAGAGAAAGCATTTTCCTCTAAATTACAAATTACAAGGAATGAAGATGAAAGTGGTAATAGTGCCAAAAGAAAGCAAGGCCAATGTAAATGGCGAAGCCAAAATTCTTCAATAAGTAGAGGAAGAGGTGTCTCAACATGAAGATGTAGTTTCAGAGGAAGAGATAGAGGTAGATTTGATAAGGTATATGTTCAATGTTACTATTGTAATTGGTTTGGCCAATTTGAAAGAGAATCCAGATTGAAAGAAGGTAAACATGCTAACTATGCTCAAGAAAGTAGTGAGTATCCTCGAGATCACTTATTTTTATCTTATGCCAAAGGTGAAAATACTAGTAAAGATGTTTGCTACCTAGATTTTTGATGCTCTAACCTTATGTCAGAGAATGAGAAGTTTCTTTTAGCAAAGGATGGAAGTTTCAGATCCAATATTTAGCTTGGTGATGATAAACTATTGGAGGCTTGTCCCAAAGGAGCTATGGAGGTCTAAACAAAAGAAGGTATAAAGAGTATTCATGACATTTATTATACTCCACAATTGAAGCATAATTTGTTGATCTTGGGAAGTTACGTGAGAAAAACTATATAGTAGTATTTGAAAATAACACATCTACTATCTATGATAAGAATAAGGGAAATATGGTGATCATTGTTGTGACTATGACAAGAAATAGGATGTTTCCCTTCAGGTTTGATGAACATAACAACAACCTTGCAAATATGGCTTATGAGGAATCAAGTTAGTTATGGCATCTCAAGTATGGGAATTTAAATTTTCACAATTTAAAGTTTCTAACCTCACATGCATTACTTTCTGGTTTTCCCAAGGTAGAGGATCCATTCATGGTGTTGGACCCACCAACATGTCGGGGAAGTCCCATCTAGACCTTAGACCATTTGAAGTAGGAGCCTCAGTAGTGGGTAGTACGGTATCTCCTTGATTGTGGTTGCGCAGAGAGGTAAGTAAGATGTCCTTGTTGGAAGAAAGGGTGTGACCTTTTAGAATGTCAAGGAAGGTGCATGAAAAGTTGTAACAGATGGAAGGGGGAGTGAGTGCGTCCCTTAGAAACCTGTGATATCATGCAGCTTGAAAGGGAACACACGAGCAGAAAGACATCATGAGATGGAAACTAGGATAGCCAATGAACCAAAGTGATGGCTTATACCAATAGCATGCTTCGATAAGATTTGTACAAACACATATGGAATAGTCCATACATACATGCGTAAACTACAACTACATACATCACTAAAGTTACCAAGGTAGTTGAACTACAATAACAATATATGCATGAAACATGTTGGCGAGCTGTTATATTAAAATAATGAAAGATCAAATCATAGATACGATCATGACAACCACTAGCCCTGATAGCATAACATTACAGTCACTACTACCTTCTCCTCCAAAGGATGTATTAGCTCTACACTATCGAGAACACAAATCTCGTTACAATACACTCCAAGCTTTCTCTAAGTTACACCTATAGGAATCTTGGCTCCCAAAATCCTGTACAATGAGTTATGAGGTTCTATAAATAACAAAGTGTGGGGTGACCTGTTATAGACATTTTTGGGCACTGCAACCCCAAGCATAAAATGTCCATAAACCAAGGGCTCCTAAGTCCCTAAAAGTGTTGTTCCAACCCCTAAAGGAACAAGGTCAACTGATTACAGCTTCCACAGAAGTTCTCCATGAAAAATTGCTCAGAACTGGTCAAAACAGGATCATTTCACCTGCTCCATAGGCAAAGTGCATTGCATCTCACCTAAGTACACTCTGTGGGTGCGTTGCATTTCAAAAAGCCCTTCTATGGGGTGCGATGGGCGAGAAGTGACAAATGGCAATGTCAATCCGCGAGGTGGAGAGGCATGGAATCTTCCAGAAACTTCTCCTGTGACACTTGCCTCTCTGAATTCGACCAAGGATGAGTAAGAGATCATCAATCTCCAAGTGGAAGCAAGAACTATCAGAGGGAAGACACTAATCAAATCACAAGCTGACTCATCTCCCTTACAGATATCTATATATGGATCCCTCATCCCAGAGATCCAAAGGCTGGAATTTTGCATCTGGTAAGGAATTGTTGTTGGTTTCTTGAGACAACATCATAGTGTTGGGTGATCTAAGCTTTGTATGAGGTGAAGAAGGGCTTACTTGCTGAGAGGATGATGTTGGATCAGAACAACTGGTTGTAACTCTCTTGGCTCTTTCTTGATTATCAATAAAAGCTATTCAAGTTTTCCTCCATACTCTTGTGTCGTTTATGTTTATGCATTTGTATGGTCAATTTACATCTGATCCTAGATTGTTTATGATAATAGATCCATGTTCTTGTATAGTGTTACGCTACTTTGATTCTACAGGTACTTTGTGAAGTTGGGTGTACAAGGAAGCAAGTAGCTAAGGACTATCAGAAGAGAGAGCAATCGAACTAGGAGCCAAGCGCAAGAGAGAGGTTGGTCTTCTTTATTCTTCTCTCATCTATCTTTCATAAAGGAAAAATGAAAGTAGCTTTACTTTGTTCGTTTCTATGGTAGCTACCACACCTTAGTGGGATTAACAGTTCTGCATAGACACTTTTCCCTGTAACAAAATGGCAACTCCGCTGGGGACTGATTAGGTTGTTTGTTTATCTACCTTGTTGTTTACTTTATAAACTTACAGACGGAGCCTGAAGTCGAGCCAGGTAGCTTTCAAACTGCATTTGCTATGCAAATGCAAAGTAGATAAATGTCGCTTTAATCAATCTCCGGGTTTTGTTTATGAATTAGACAACCGATTTACAAACTCTCTAATTGCCCTTGTGGTGGCTCTAGTAACCTCCTTAGACCTACCCCTGTTGTTGATTTACTGATTACCACTTGCTCGGCCAAAATCCCTGAACTGAACTGCAAACTGTGACCCGGAACCCAAGCAAAGTCTCGTCTCTGGCCCAACGCAGTCTCTGTTCTATGAATCTGAAATTCAATGCACTTCTCGAGTGTAGTAGTTGTGCTGAATTTCAAGTTCACTGTGTTACAGGTGCGCTGATCAAACTAGGCATTATTCCTCAATTTTGGTTTCTGTGTTCATTTTTTTCAGTTCTATTCATGAATTTTGCTGCCTTTAGTCAGTATACCTCTGTTTGAAACCCCTTTCCTTGCTGATATTCTGCCTGCATTGTGCAAAGAGCTGTAAATGTTTTTGTGTATTTGTTGAGTCATTTTCAGTTCTCATTTGCAAAAAAGTAACGTAATTGTACTGTCGTTTCTTGATTTGAAAGTGTCGCAAGTGTCATTTTCAGTCATAGAAGAGAGTCTCATCACTCTTGATAGTTGATTACCCTGTTACTATTGTATTTGATCTGAATTTGTAGTTTTTCTAGTGTCGAAAGCAAGTATTCATTTCCAAATCGCAAAGTGTTCTGATTGTCTTCATTTTTTATTTTGAAAAGAAACTTGTTAGTAATTGTCACTTGAAAAGTAATTCAGATTTGCGCATTAGCTTTCTTTTTATCATTCAAATATTAAGAAGGCTGAAAAAAAATACATGCATGTGCATTTGCATTTAGACTGTTTGATTGGTTTGATTTAGGACAGTGCATATAGTGTGTGCTCTTTGCTCTTTGTTGAAAGAATTTTGTCTTTCTTTCCTTAGTAGCTAGGATTTTCATTGCACAAAGAAGATAAAAGACTGTTTATCATCTTAGATTGCATTTTAGGAATTGTACATCTACATCACGCGGTGAACCTGAAAGGAAAATTTCTTAAGCAAGATCAACTATAAAATAAATTTAATGAATCTAACAATGCTTTGGAACCTAACGCACAACATCTAGAAATCTAGGCTAGAGACGTATTCCGGCGTCGTAAAGCCTGGTAACTGTTGTTCTCATTGATGGTTGGGTGATTCCTCCACTTTGAGATGATAAGTGCCAGTATGGACTTGTGCTCCGACGTACCGTCGAGTATATTTTTGGAGACCACAATAGGCTTAATCCTTTATCCATAGGAAGTCGTGTCTGCCACCCTATCGATCACAATGCACTGAGCACAGCATTCGGGAAGATTGACTGCCATACCGTAAAAAGTATTCTGTAGTTTTGTGATTGGTTTGGTAATCCTTCTACCTAGATTTCCAGAGCAGTCTCTTTCGCTCCTTTTGAGACTCCTTAACGTAAAAGGTCCATCTGAGCACTTGTCACTTCAGGCTCATTAAAAATCGAAGGCGACTAGAGTCATCTTTTGTTTTTTCTTGACTCTTTAAAATTGAAAAAACAAGTTGTGTCAAAGCGTCTAAAGTTTATTTTAAGCAGAATAATCATCACCTTTCCTGCGTTGGTCTTAGAATGAGAGAATGGAGTCCGCCAACTGAGGAATTCCCCTTGGAGGAAATCCTAGTCCCTTCTCCTCTTGGGGAGACATTGGTGCACCCCATATGGCCACATTATCACTTCTAGGATTGACAATCGGCTTGCCCGTATGGCTCTTCTCAACCTCTATCGTTCAGAACACCGCAATTCCTGAACAATCGAGTCAGCAACTAGACGAATCCATAGTTACCCACCAACCTTCTACTTCCTCCAATTCTTCCTCTCCTCCTTCCTCTTCGCTTGATGGGGCTGGTAAAGCCGAAAATCAAGTACCTGAGAAGAAGAAGGAAAAGAAGAAGAAAGAGAAGAAGAAGAAGGAGCCAAAAGCGAAAAGGGGCAACCAAGTGTCGTCTAGCGAAAATCCACACACTGCACCGACCAGGTCTAAATCGCCATGTGTCATTTGCGAAGGAGACCACTATCATCGAGATTGTCCGTGCATCCCTCGGATCTTAAGGGACTGGTCTCCTCGTTTGCACAACCCGGTGTCGTCAACCTCTGATGATCATGTTGAAAACACACCGTCGACTAGTGAAAGTGAAGCCCCAGGACAAAAAGGAAAATATAGATTTCCTTGTAAAGTGTGCGAAGGCGATCATGTCGTCCACCGTTTTCCCTTCTTAGATGAGGCTAAAATAGTTTTGGACGATCATCCGGTTTCACCGTTACGACTTCCTCCTGGATATAAAAAACTCTTGCCGAGTCCGTCGCTAGTTGAAAATCCGGCTGACCCACCCAGGTGGTCGGCCAAAGCGTCTATCATTGAAGACAAACCATCTGAACCCATACTAGACGAAAGTCAAAAGGTCGAGGCAGAAGTTGACCTGGTCTTACCTTAAGAGGTTCCATCATCAGATGATACAGTCACCGAAGAGAACAAGGATGACACCGTTGAAATTCTTTTCGTAAGCACAGACTCCGATGAACATGGGGGCAATTTACCCATTCCTTTACTACAGGAAGGAAGTTTGTTAGAGTCGTACTCGGCCGTCTATTCGGTCCCACCTCCAAGCAACCTAGTTGTTTCCCTTCACTGGAATCAACTAGGCAGACCCCATTTACCGGTTAGTGTACCATTCCGAATCATTGCTCAAATATAGGATGGTTATGGCCAGTACAATCATAGACGAAGGGGCTTCTGTGAGTATCCTTTCCTTGACTTCTTGGAAAGCGCTTGGTTCGCCATC
The DNA here is from genome assembly GCA_031772625.1 of Pinus tabuliformis. NCBI lineage: Eukaryota > Viridiplantae > Streptophyta > Pinopsida > Pinales > Pinaceae > Pinus > Pinus tabuliformis. Next base: position 1,139,478,651 of record CM062818.1, on the reverse strand, counting down.
GCTTTTGCCTGAGATGAGAAATCTAACAGGCTTTGACAAAGGAACCATTCGACCGTTAGGGATCCTTCCTAATGTGCCCATAACATTGGGAGGGAAAACTGTTCATATGAATGTAATGATAGTCCAAGGACCCCTGGATTATAATATACTCCTTGGACGAGACTATATTTATTGCATGGGAGCCATTGTCTCATCACTCTTTAGAGTAATCTGTTTTCCTCACGAAGGAAGAGTGGTCAAGCTCATAGAGCAACTTTCATTTCCTAGATCACACATAACAAATAGTCATATACCATCCCTGAATGGTCTTTTCACACAAGGAATGTCTCATCAATCCCCAGTCTGTCCACCTGATGAGCGGGAGTGATTCGGGGGACATGACTGAAACCTAGGGGGCATGCACCCTCGTCTGCTTCATCATGAAAACTTCGGGTATAGGGTAGGTTTCCGCGAGAGATATATGGCTAGTCTGTACTCTCGTCCATGATTGGAAAAGTGGGTTAGACTGGAATAAGATTCCCTCATCAAAGTTATGTGAGTGGATTGTCTCACCTTTGTCTATTTCGGTAGACATTGCCGAAGAAGTGTTTTGTTTGCGCTGTGAATAGAACAATCTTTGGTAACCTGAAAGAGGTAGACCTTTCCTGATAAAACAAACGTTTTGTCGGTAGAATAAAAGGTGACCTTGAAGCTTTATTTTATACTTGGGGGCATGCAAACCTTTTGGGGTGCAAGCGAAGAGCGACTATTTATTTTTTTAAATTTATAGGTCCTCTAACCCTTTAAACTCATAGGATTGGTCGTTTCCTAACTTGCATAAAGAAAGGATGTGGGGCAAAATTCTAAAAATTGCCATTTTCATATATGAGACATTCTTATTATATTACTGGATTAATCGAGCAGTTTTAGCACATAGTTCAAGCTTGTTAAAAAATAAACATAAGTCATGAGTAAATGTTTCTCCCCGCATTTAAGCTCATTAAAAAATGAACTATTTCCCGGTAAATAACCATCGTGAATGTAGTACTTCAGCCTTTCAAGCCTTGGTCGTGTTCTCATCATCACCTCCACTCTGTATTGGCCGATCATTCACCTCCACTTGATTGTTTACCCCTTTTGAGGAACAGCTACGAAGAGTGATCCTGTTAGCCATCCTTGTAACACTATCGTGATTGGAAAATTCCATACCTTACCTAGAATCAGCTGATACCTAATTTTATCACTCGTTCCTCAAAGACGAGTCTCCTTTAAGCTCTTTTCAACTGACTCGTAAAATATGAAAACGTTATCAAGCCATTGGCTTCTCCAGCTCGTTAAAAGGACCGGAAGTGCTATCCTTCCTTTAGATTTTAATCTTTTTGGACCTGAGGGATTATTACACAAAACGATCGAGCACTTGTTTTGTTCGGCTCGTTAAAAGTATCGAAAATTCATCCCTTTTGTATTGTTTTATACTTTTTTGGACTTAAGGGATTAGATGACAAAAAAGGAATTTTGGAGTTTCCTTTACGTCCCTTTTCAAACTCTCTAAAATTGAAAAGGATAGAGTTATCTTTGTCGTTAAACTCGTTAAAACCTAATAGCGACAAACTTGTCCATAGCAGACAAGAACGAGTTTCATTGTCGCTAGGCTCGTTAAAACATAGATATGGGCTTGCCCGAAGGGAAAATTATAGAACAAGCATATGTTATCCTCCTGAAGCTTGACAAAAGTAAAGAGGTATTGGTCAGTAATGACTGGGGAAAATTGGGAAGAAAACTTGAAGAAACTTTGTTGGTAGCAAGTCGCTCTTGAACATGACACTTTCACTCTGCATCCAAGTCGGGTTGGGTTGTTTCATTCACCGGTCACATCACCATGGTCCCATCACACCATCCACATTTGGGGTTAATGCTACAAATCCATCACGTCAGTGTCGCCGATATGTTCAAGAGAAGTCATTTAGAGAATTCACCTGTGTCTCACCCGCTGCAATACATTTACGCTCCATTCTTTCATGACCGCCACCCTGAACCTTATATCACCAGATCGTTTTCACCTCCATTAAAATCATTTGCTCCGTTCCGTGTCATTGATGTGGGATTCATTAAGGCCCTACTATGATCGATCGCTTCTTGTTGACATCAACTCATTATCTAAGACGTCGATCTAGGAACACCCCTTCCAGTACTTTGAAGCTTGCATGCCTCAATGGCAAGTTTCTCACTTCCGGTGACAGGTTTACATCAATGGCCTTCGACCGAAATATTTTGCGTGGTGTTCGACGCCAAGTCCTTTATTGACACCACGTGAATTGTATTGCAGTACCTTGAGGGTCATTATCATTATCGGTGATTCCTCTTGCACCTGTTAACAGCTTACATCATTGGCTGGTAATCAGGTGATGCCTTTCCATGTTCGACTCCAGAATATCTCTCACATGGATAGACTTGTACTTCGAGTAATGATCGAATGATATTGAAGACCCCGGATCTAGTTTCATCCATCTGGGCTGCGATATATATTCAGGGTAATAAATACATCAAATGTACATCGTTGCTGCACAGATAATCATCTAATCAAAGGGATGATGGCTCTTCCAGAATCATCAGTCTACACTCAGACGATTGTCTGTCCTATGTACATGAAAATGAATTTATAAAACTGAGCATGGGAATGCCCGCCTCAGCTAGATAATGAAAATATTATGAAGATAATGTATTGTATTGTATCTTATTACAGGTCTCCTCCTAGCTTGAAAGAACTTCGGATCCTCATGATAAAGCATTTCACCCGACATCAAAAAAGATTAACGACCTCATGCTTTAGGGGGCGACTGTTATAGACATTTTTGGGCACTGAAACCCCAAGCATAAAATGTCCATAAACCAAGGGCTCCCAAGTCCCTAAAAGTGTTGTTCCAACCCTTAAAGGAACAAGGTCAACTGATTACAGCTTCTCCCAGAAGTTCTCCATGAAAAACTGCTCAGAACTGGTCAAAACAAGATCATTTCACCTGCTCCATAGGAAAAATGCATTAAATGTCACCTAAGTACCCTCTGTGGGTGCGTTGCATTTCAAAAATCCCTTCTATGGGGTGCGATGGGCGAGAAGTGACAAATGGCAGTGTCAATATGTGAGGTGGAGAGGCATGGAATCTTCTAGAAACTTCTCCTTTGACACTTGGCTCTCTGAATTCAACCAAGGATGAGTAAGAGATCATCAATCTCCAAGTGGAAGCGAGAACTATCAGAGGGAAGACACTAATCAAATCACAAGCTGACCCATCTTCCTTACAGATATCTATATATGGATCCCTCATCCCAGAGATCCAGAGGCTGGAATTTTTCATCTGGTAAGGAATTGTTGTTGATTTCTTGAGACAACATCATAGTGTTGGGTGATCTAAGATTTGTATGAGGTGAAGAAGGGCTTACTTGATGAGAGGATGATGCTGGATCAGAACAATTGGTTGTAACTCTCTTGGCGCTTTCTTGATTATCAATAAAAGCTATTCAAGTTTTCCTCCATACTCTTGTGTCATTTATGTTTATGCATTTGTATGGTCAATTTACATTTGATCCTAGATTGTTTATGATAATAGATCCATGTTCTTGTGTAGTGTTATGCTACTTTGATCTACAGGTACTCTGTGAAGCTGGGTGTACAAGGAAGAAAGTAGCTAAGGACTATCAGAAGAGAGAGGAATCGAACTAGGAGCCAAGCGCAAGACAGAGGTTCGTCTTCTTTATTCTTCTCTCATCTATCTTTCATAAAGGAAAAACGAAAGTAGATTTACTTTGTTTGTTTCTAAGGTAGCTACCACACCTTAGTAGAATTAGCAGTTTTGCATAGACACTTTTCTCTGTAACATGACCCTTGACATTCTCCTTTGTGACTCTTTAACTACCCTCATGACTCTTCAACTTACACATGATTGTTACATTGTACTTTTGAAACTTGGTCTTTCACTTTTACAACATGTTTTGATTACAATCTGCACATGTACCCATGTGAGACAAAAATGTGCTTGAGTAAGCCATGCATGAAATCAATAAGACTCGAACAACTCTAGGAAGACTAACTCTTTGATATCCTATCGATTATTGATGGTGGTGAACTAATGCCAAGCTTGGTAGTCTGTTATGGTGTCTGCATGCTCCGTGGTGAAATCCTTGTGAAATCGAAATCTTGCCTCTGTTGCATCCGAGTATAGTAATTTGGCACCTATGTCCAACTCATCAGATAACATGTGCATCATACTCTTGATTGCAGTTGGACCAGCCACATACTGATGCATAGTGTTTGCGCTCATCTACAAGTCTGCGTTGGTGGTTATGTGCATCAACTAATCAAAGTACATGTGCAGATCAAGTGGGACATGGTTCTTTGTCTTCACTTGAGTGAGTGTGCCAATGGATGGGATCAAATTTGCACGCACAATGACATACATGCTCCTAAACACCCATGCATCTGAAGCCTGTAAACTGGTGATGAGCTGCGGGAGTTCCTCATAGTTCCTGATCTAAATCCGGATGCATGCCTTCAACTCCACTTCCTTTCGCTTCATTATCTTTGGCAAGTGAAATGGGGCTCCCTTATACCTCATTTTCCATACTGAAATGTGATAGACAGTAGTGTGTAGGTCTGACAAGACGCGTGCTCTCCTAACATAGCACTACTACCAACCGTTGAGCTGAAAAACTAACTTATGCACAATGACGAACCTAAAGTACAACTTCTCCATGACTATCTCAAGTTATGATAATTCATCTAGTATCACTCTCCTCAACTTTGCTTTGGCGACTGCTATAACTTACTCTTCTCCCTGCCTAACCTCTTGTTATTGCTTAGCCATGCACTCAATCTCAGATATCAAGAATAACACTCGAGGTGGTGGCTTCGGCATATGCCCTTGTAGCATCAACCAATGCAGCTAGATATCTATGTACATTGGATACAATCACTCACTCTTCAAACTGCACAGGAGATACATGGACATCCAAAGTGGGCACTCTGTGCGACTGCATAACTTTGTGTTGTGACTCGTCGAATGATATGTTGTACACATCCACTTCTTGATTGTCCTCAAGCATTTCAGTGTCTCCTTGATTGATTGGGACTTGCTTTGCTTCCGGATTTTTTGAAGCTAGTGGGGTGACATCTTGGTTCTGAGTCATGAGGTCAATGTCTCGATCTAACTCTAGCTGAACCATATCCATGTCCATTTTCTCTAGCATCTATTCAATCTCTTGAGAAAATTCCTACTCCTGTGACTACTCACCCTACCTACTATGTGTGAGTTGTTCTGATGAATTAATAACCTGTGTGGGTGAAGTTTCATCAATATCTGCATGTTCCGCCTCCTGTCATTCCTTTTCATGTTGTGCTTCCATCTCTCTTTTGTGTAGCTCTTGTTCTTCCCTAAGTTGTTCCTTCAACTCCTGCAACTCCTTTTCTACTTCCTCCAACTCCTTCTTCTCCCTTTGGATTTGTGTGATATTTCTATCGCGTTGTTGCCTCTTAACTTCAATATCCAAAGATGCTTTTAACACAAGTGGATCTCCTTTGAACATGCTATTTTTCTCCACTTTTGCGCTATCAGAAACCTTCCTCTCTCCTTTGTCAAGTGCACTTCTGCTACCCTCTACTGTTGCTCATGATGTCGATCTCTGAGATCTCGCTTCCTTGTGCACTACTAACCTCTCTACAATTATTATGACCAGTTCATTGAGCCTTAAGAAGTTATAGCAGTATCTCCATGGGTCTTCCCCAGGCCAACGACACTTCCTATGGATCTAAGGTTGATACACTCTCACAAAGTGCTCCTTCACTAAGAAATGTGGGTCATATGGATTGAAACATTTGGTGTCGCAGGGGAATCTCTTGAATTCCTCTATCTCGGCCTCAGCATGCTTGAGATTTTGGATCTCATACAACCTGATCTACAAAAGGAAGATTGGGCCAAGTTGCCTTCTTCTTCCCATGTAGTCTTTCTGAAAACCTTGTTGAGATGTGATATGCAACCTCTTGCATGACCATCTTATCCATGGTAAACTTGGACAAAACATGCGGAGCCTTCTTCGCATTGTAGATCTGGATGAAGGTTCCAAGAGGTGAGGCATAACAATCTGATATATCAATCAATGCCTCCATCACTACCTGCGACATGCAAGGTGGATCCTACACAAAGATCATCCTGTACACCGGGGTGAAAAGGTGGTATGATGGTTGTATTATAACTCCATGGAAACTACATTCATAGAACACCATGCAATAAGTGTGTACAAAGGTTTTTGAAGGTGTCCATGCCCAACACAATCCTGGGAACTGTTGATAGGGACATACTACATCAAGTATGTGAGACGACATGAATAGCTTCAAATGTTTAACCTTGGGTGGATGTTGGGCTTGTGTTACTTGTTCCTTCAACCTCAGAGCCAACATGTCAAACCAGGTGAAAGGTCTTCCTTCATTCACTAGTTGATCCAACACAATAACCCAACAATTCCAGAATGTTTTTGTACTCTCTTTGCCAAATGAGTGGCATGTGAAGATGACCAAGAGCTGATATGCCTTTCGTAGTTCCTTTTCTTGTACACTTAGCTCGATGTTGTCCTAAACTTGGACGACTCTTTCACCCAACTCTTCAACATTTATTTTTAGTTTTCACTGTTGCTGGGTCTGGTGAAGGGTGTATCCATCATGACCACCAATTGTGACAAGTGGTACATATCCCAAAAGTCATTTTCCATTAAGGTAGCAAGTTTTGTTCCACTTGCACTTCTGAACACCATTGTTGTTGGATCAATATGTGAGACAATCGAGTGGATCATGTCCAAGCATGGAAAGGCCGGATACCTGCATGCAATATGGTACAAGCCAGACTTATGTATGTTGATATAGACTCTGTAATACTCCAAATTCTCCTCAAATGTGCCTCAAAATGTGTCATTGATGTCCTGCCATTTCATATTGATCTCCTTGTCTGTGAACAACTTAGTGTCTTCATAGACGGGCAAGCTCATAGACACTTGCTCGACTGCATCTCTACTTTCACTCTCAACGGCGTCCTTTGACCCTGCTCTCTCGGAAGCCATTGTATGTTTCTTCCTGGGAAACAAATGAACACCTATGATACCTGGAGATAGAGAAACACTCACAGAAAGCACAACGTTAGTTAAAAACCAAAAGTAACTTGAAGACTGACATGCAACATACCTCGGTGACTTACTAGAAGGTTTGCTTAATTTTCACGTAGAGGGTGGGAAACTGACTGGAAAAACTGTGTAGTACACAGTCCGGACCTTTAGTGGGCTAATTGACTATTGAAATTGTGTAGAGCATAGCCCAGCTTGGCCTGCTAAGAAATAAAAATGTGCAATGCATAGTTTCAGTCAGCAATGACTCCAACCTGGAACAATGCATCTGTGCAATTCTGAGGACCAACAAGCCACTGCCTCATAGAATTACACAAAGAATCATGGGAGGCCATTGTGATGCAAGATCTGCACAATTCCTAGGAGGAAAGTCGAGCATTCACTCTAAAAAATGAGCAGTGCGAGCCGGGAAAGGCAAGGTCTGAGCCAAGGCAGCCTAAACCCATCGACGATCGACTAAAAACATAAAATTTTGAATGCATGTGTGAAATTAAGTGCATAAAAAAGTGAATGATCATGCATGCAAATAGTGAGTGCAAGATTCAGTAAATGGGAAAGCAAGTGAGTGTATGAATTGAGTTTCTGCAACAATGACCGTTAGTGCAGAAATAATGTCATTCATGAGACAATAATGAGGTGCAATGGAAAAGTTGAAACAATGCTTTGAAAAGCTAACATGCATTAAAACGACATTCAACGTTCAATTAAGCCAAGAAAATAACACTCACACAAACTGGAATACAAAAAGCAACAAAAAAGCATAAAAAGACATGAGATGTGGACATTCCTAGAAAAAGTTGAGCTGAGTGTGTTGAATGCTCCTAGATACGATGTGGGATGACAGAGCTCTAATATCGAAGTGAAGAATGAGCTCTGAAGCATCGAATAAATAGTTTTGATAAGATCAAGGTTTATGACGTGCATGCCACAAATCTAGGAAAAAGCGACACTTGGCGGGATGTTTCTAAAATTACCTTTACATGAAACACCAAGCTTCTAAAAATGGATACCTAAAATCTAGGGATGCTTTTTCTTTTTTCTTTTTAATTTTTCAGGAAAAGCAGCCCATGCATGAAAATCAAGATTAGTCAGTCCCGGAGGGAACCGATCAACCTAGGAGCACATGCAATGGAATGTAAGCTCTGGATTGACTTCTGTGCAGTTTCTGGGCCGAGTGGCTCTAGTTTCCCCTCAGGCTCTATGCACTTTCTGGACTGATGCCAAAGTCGTCGGCCATAACTATGCAAATTTTGAGAGCAAGCCCAGTGATGGGCTGCTCTGTGCAATTTTCAGAGGAAAGGTTGCCTACTTGCTCTGCCCATTTCTAGAGAGCAACAAGTTTCCTTGATGTTATACGCAATTCTAGAGAGTAAGGTCGGTTCCCCTCCAATTATACACAATTTCTAAGTGAGCACAACAAACAGAAAATGACCAAGTCTTGGGATGTCAACTTGCGGGTGGAGAGCAAAGAAGCAAGCAAACACAATCTGATAAGCCACAAAAACTCAACTGAGGCATAATTACTTGTCAGTGCAAGACATGCTACTAAGGATGGTTGGTGGGGAGGCTCCAAAATGAAGGTAACACACAATTTTGGATGGTGGTTATAGCCACAGGAGCATAAGGTGGTTTGTGAGGGATTTTCTAAAGGCAAGCATGCAAGGGAAAAGTTTCCAAAAGTCAGTGCATGGAGAATTCTTCTAAAAATATTTCGAGAGTTATTGTTATATGAATGGCATTAAGAGGCAACATACTACCACATACACACCCCATCAGAATGGCATAGCTAAAAGGCAGAATCGTACTGTGGTTGAAATGGAAAGGTGCATGTTACAAACTAAGGGATTGAAAAATTACTATTGGGGAGATGAAGTTGCTATAGAAGTGTACATCCTCAATCATAGCCCCATCAGTGCACTTGAAAAGATGACTTCTTATGAATATTGGTATGGAAAAGGCCTAATGTTAATCATCTAAAAGTTTTTGGTTGTTTATCTTATGTGCATGTACCTGATTAGAATGGAAAAAAGCTAGATGCAAAGAGTGAGTTATGTATTTTTATTGGGTACCCTGAGCCAAGCAAGGCTTATAAATTGTATAATCCTCTCACTAACAGGTTTATTGTCTCGAGAGATGTAATTTTGATTGAAAGGGGAGTTTATGGACATCAAAAAGGCCATGTTCAGAAGACAAAATCTTTTTTGAATGATGATATAATTGTTGATATTCATCACGAGAAACCAACTAAAGTTTCTGTAACTAGTCGGTTAACTCCACCAAGTAGCCCTTCATCAATTTCTTCAATATCAAGTTCAAGTCCAACTTGTTCTCCAAGTTCTAAAAGGAAGGTAAGAAGACTGAGTGATATTTATCAAAGGAGTGCAAATCTATCACATGAAGAAAACCTTATCGATGAGATAGTCAATTTGGCTTTCTTAAGCAAGGCTCATTTTGAACCATCATGTTTTGAAGATGCATGTACTAATGAGGTTTGGATGCAAGGCATGTAACAAGAGATGGATTCCATTCATAGGAATGACACTTGGGAGTTGAGAGAGGTTCCACATGACAAGAAAAAGATTGACACGAAATGGGTCTACAAGACTAAATTTAATAGTGATGGGAGTGTTGAAAGATACGAAGCAAGACTAGTTGCTAAAGGATTCACACAAAAGTATGGAATTGATTATGAAGAGACATTTTCACTAGTAGCAAGACAAGAGACCATTAGAATGTTGATTTCATTAGCAACTCAAAAAAATTGGAGCATACATCATATGGACGTGAAAAGTTACTTCCTGAATGGTTATTTAGAAGAGGATGTTTATGTGGGGTGGCCATAGGGTTTTGAAGTGGAAGGAAAGAAGAATAATGTCTACAAGTTGAAGAAGGCTTTGTATGGTCTCAAGTACCACCAAGAGTGTGGTATGTTAGGATTGATGGATAATTTTAGGAAAATGGCTTCCAGAGAAGTAAGAGTGATCATACCCTTTACTACAAACAAAAAGGTATCAATATTCTAATCATAAGTTTGTGTGTTGATGATATATTGTATATGGGTAGTAGTTCTAATATGAATGATAAATTCAAAGTTGTTGTGATGAATGAATTTGAGATGAAAGATCTAGGCCTCATGAAATATTTTCTAGGAATGGAGGTTTATCAAAGTAAGGATGATATTTTCATTTGTTAAACAAATTAAGCACATGAAATTGTAAAGAAATTTTATATGATTGATTCTAATCCATCCCTTAATACAAATGTTCATGGAGTTGTGTTATGTAGAAATGATGGTGTTGATTTAGTTGATGAGACAACTTACAGAAGTATTGTGGGAAGCTTGATATTTCTAACCCACACAGGACCTGATATTACATATTCAGTTTCACTTGTTTCAAGGTATATGAAAAATCCATCTGAAATACATATGAAGGAAACCAAGATGATTTTAAGGTATGTGAAAAGCACTCTAAATTTTCGTATTCATTACTACTCTTCTCAAAATTTCAATCTTGTTGGATTTACTGATTTAGGATAAGGGAGGCAGCATTGAAGACCATAAGTCCACATCTGGATATTGTTTCTCTTTTGGTTCTAGTTTGATTACTTGGAGCCCAAAGAAACAATGAATTGTTTCCCTCTCATTGACAAAAGCGGAGTATATTGCAATTACCTCAACAGGTACACAAGCTCTTTGGCTCAAAAAATTTTTGGAAGAAATTGGAGCAAAGCGAATTCAAGCTATAGTGATTTACTGTGATAATGTAAGTGTCATCAAGTTAGCAAAGAATATGGTTCATCACAGCAAGAGAAATCATTTTGACAAGTAATATCACTTCATTCGAGATTTGGTGCAGAAGAAGGATATTGAATTGTAGCACATAAATTCTCACAGATATCTTCACCAAAGCAGTTGCAAAAGCCCATTTTTTGGCACTACGAGATAAGATAGTAAACCCTCGTTAAGCATTTAGGGGGAGTATTGGGGATAATGCTTAATAGTGTCGTGTAATTGCTAAAGAAGATTTTGTGTTCTCTATGCAAAATTAGGGCAGCAAATTATTAGGGTGGTGTGGTGTCATTAGATATTTTAGTGAGTTGATTGATAATAATATTAGTAATAAGTTTACTATATAGCAATGTAATTAATGGTTTGATTTAATATGAGATTTACAACAAGTTTGAATTCAATGTAGTGTGCTTTATTTGTTCATTGTTTTTTTATATGTCTTTTTCTTTATAATTATATTGGTCTTGCTTAAAAAAACCATTTCATATTCTACATACCAATTATATTTAAGCATCTTAATTACACATATATGAAAAAAAGAATAAAGAAAAATATTTTTATATAATTTCTATATCTTATAAGTATAGTGTTCTCCCGTTGAATTGAATTGTTGTATAACAAATTCATATAAAGCATCACCAAAAAAACACAATAAAGTAATTGAGTTATGATGTTATTGTCAAAGATTTTTCTTGAATTTTGAATAAAATTTAGTGTAAAGAAATATATATTTTTAAATATGTGAGCTTCTTAGTCGATTGAGCTTCCTTGAATGGTTTGAATTTATATCGATTAAGGATTTTGATATAGAAGAAATGGAGAGAAGTTAACAGTTACGTTTCCTCCATATCTATTGACACACTACATCTACCTATAACATATATACAATTAATTAAAATTAAATTCTAGTAAAAAGCCCTTTAACAGTTAATTGATGGAATCATGAGTACCCATCGGTCCGAATCTTCAATTAAGCAAGAACACCCTTAAGAAGGGATCTAAGGATTCCTGAGTAGGTCGATCCAAATCTTAAATTCAGGAAAAATTAGTGAGATGCTTAATTTCGAGCAACCAAACATAAAGTTTGTCCGGAATCACTCGTTACGTAAATGCTGACAAGGAATCTATGTCACACTTATGTGAAACCAGGAGCCGATGCTCTTGAAGGATTGTGCCGAGTTCTATAAAATGTAGTCGAATTGAAAACTCTCGGCAAAACGTGTTGAGAATTCTCCTCATTTCTCTGTAATTAGATTGTCATTGTCCTCATTTCTCTCTTTGATGACGCTTAAAGATTGTACCAAAATTTATTATTTCTATTTGAAGGGTGAAAGTCTAATGCTAGGATGGTAAAATTTTAAGTTTTGTACATGTACTGGTGCGACGAGGGAAGGTGCAAAGAGCGGTGGAAAATTGGTGACAAAGGATTGAAGGCGATGATGGCATGCCAAGAGCCAACACCACGTTACGTTTCAATGTCAAAGAGAAGAATGAGGTTTTAAAGATCAAAGGGATTACCTCAGTTTAGTTGGGTTACAATTGTTTGGATTTGTAATTAAAGTGGAGGGACATATATTTTCAGGAACAATATGCTTGTTTGGATCAAATATCGCAGCGAGGTGTATGGAGAAAGAGCATGTGACTGAGTGTGGACATAAAAAAAAAGTGAGCGATAAAATGTTTGTAGTCGTTTGATTATTGTTCACCGCATAAGATTTTGGTTTTATAAAAATATATATATATATATATTTTCAGTTTTCCAGGCTCGTTATATTGATAACATAAAACTCGTCTAAAAGTTGGTAAAGATGTGAATTGTTGGATTTAGAGACGTCTAATTGCAATAATTAAGTTGGACATATAGTGCATCATGATTATAATGTCAATTACTGTCAATAAGATTACATTCATATGCCAAATAATGTGATTAATTAAGTCATGGCATTAAACGTATTTAAAAATAAGGATTTGGATTCAAATACATGTAGATTAATGTTAATCAATTATGATTGTTAATGGACCGATTATAGTTGATTAAAATAAATAGCAATATTAAATTTGAGCTGAATAAGGAAATCAAAATCTGATTGATTGATTGATTGATTGATTGATTGATTTCAATCAATCTGAAATTTCAGACAGACTTGTTTCAGCTAAATTTTAGGCTGCCCTAGGATTGGGGTTTTGCAGTGCTATAAAAGGGCTGAGTCTCCAAGGCTTGCAATCAACTCATAAAGATTGTCTGCTCCATTGAAGACTGGAAGGATTGCAAGCTCTTGGAAGGATTCAAGAGCCAACAACTCAAGCAAAGACCAGGAGCATTTGAACATGGAAAGTAAGTTCCGCTGTGCATTATTTTTTTTAATTTCTTACAAAGGAGTAGATCTTGGTTAAGAGTTTAAAGTAATTAGGAAAACTCTCAAGTTAAATCTATCAATTGGTATCAGAGCTCCCTTATGTAAGAATCCATGCTTGATTTTTTTTTAAGATTCGCTGATTTTGTTTCGTATGTGAAGTTGTGAACTCTTATTTGCAGTGGGTACATATGATTCGCTTGATTTGTCTCCTCTGAAATAAAAAAAAAAAAATTAACGGTCTTAGACAGCAGCATGATATAACTCCCTTCTGAGAGGAAGGCAAACTTCTGGAAATCATAAACACAAATCGATATTAGTAAGGAGTGATTTTATGTTCTGAAAGGCCTATATATTTCTCTAGTTTGCTGGATGAAGTTCTACATTTATACCATATCTGTATGCAGAAAGAAAGTAATTGCAGGCCAGATTAGTATTTCATAGTGAGCATTGGTATTTTCTCATTGCCTTTATGGATCACTTACTAAGATTCATTTTTCACGGTCACGCTGCTCATTAGCGGGTGGAGCAACCCCAAAACATTGTAATGCATGATTCTTGTGGATCTGTTGTAAAGGTATATTTCCATCTTTTACTCTTTTAATGCAAAATAAGATGGGAGCCTGGAGGTAAGGGGCGAATTTTAATTTCCTGTTGAGGAATCACAGATGAAGACATAAACGACCAATGCATTCAAATTACAACCATTGTTTGATTAAAGTTTAAACCATGCATTGGAACTTCTTAAAAGTCCAAAATGAAGAAATGATTCCTCTTGTTTGGGTTTGTAAAGAAAATGTAGGAATGCGTGATTATTATGGTGGATACTAATGGTTCCCAGTCTGTGATTGTCCTTTCAACATGGATGATCCAATTGAAGTGATTTTGTGTCTGCACGTATCCCATCATTTATGCATTCCGTGCATCAAGAAATATGTGTTTAATGCAGACTATAAAACTTTCAAATTACAGGACTAAAACATTTCTTTCTATTTTCATCATCAATTTATACGCTGTAACAAATGTATAATTTTTATGGAATTTCTCATGTTCGTGTTTGGCTTGTGGAGGGACTCGACAATCTCAAACATAGCTGATACAGTTAAGAGGTTGATTCTTGACAATGACTGGTGGGCTATGGCAATTTTCTGTTTAAAAATTGAGAACCGCATTTGAGAGTTTGCATATCTGTATCTTTTTTCAGCCCAAGAACAGAACCGCCTTCAAATGATCCGAGGAATAGAGCCGCCATTGAATGGCCTCTGTAAATATAACACTTTGCCATTCTGAAAATCTCATGCGTTTAAACAGTATGCGTAACACTTTTAAACAGTATATCTCATGCGTTTAAACAGTATGCGTTGAATAATCTCATGCGTTTAAACAGTATATCCACCGAATAAAAGATCTTATGGAATCTCAACGTACACGGAGTCAATGGGACATTCCGTTGCCTAAAATTTCTCTAGCTCAACTGATATAAGAGGGAACCGTTCATAAGATCTAGTTTAATATAAATTTAGCAGTATTAATATTTCAAAACAATATTTAGCAGTATTAAATTTAGCAGTTTTTTGAATATTTTTCTTTAGAATTGGCTTTATTGGAATATATTGTTTTGGAATATATTGTTATTGGAATATATTGTTTTGGAATATAAATTTAGCAGTATTAATATCTTATGAAGGAACTGCTCATAAGATCTAGTTTACTATAAATTTAGCAGTATTAATATCCATGTTAAAGAGATTTGGTTAAGATCTAGTATGTGATCGTTTTCTGTTAGAACTTCTTAGCTATGAACAAAATGATATTGCTTGGCTAAAGTAGGTAAAATGAGCATACCTTTGCCTCCAGAAATAAGCATAATTTTGGAATCTAACTAAAGACAGTTTTTTGGTATACATGTGTTGTTTTCGCATGAGTCAAGCATTGATGTTCGCAAACGAACCGCTCTCTGTAAGACGATTGCAAGGATGACTCATGACAAGATGAACTAACGTGCTGGCAATGGACGTGGGTGTTAGCTTTCCCAAAGGAGGGTTGGCGCCTGCTAAGTTGTTTGGTGCATAAGGGTTGCCTGAATGTAATGATTGCACCCAAAGGTGTTTTCATTACTGAATGGTGTTTTGGCTAAAGTTTTAATTGAGCAAATAGTTTTACACATGCCTTTAGATAGATTTTAGAATTATGATTAAATCGTGACGCATCGTATCTAAATTATTTCCTTGTTCTTGAATTTTTCAGATCCAAACATAATGTTAAGTCTAAGTCAGATTAAGCCCCTCATGGGGAACAATTTCAAACAGTGGGAGGAAAAGCTGAAATTAGTCTTAGGGATCATGCAATTGGACACAGCACTGAGATTTGATCGCCCCAAGCCTAATAAAGAGAGTGAGGTAACTCCTCAAGAGAAGGCTGATATTGCTAGATGGGAGCATTCAGATCGCATGTGCATAATGGTGATGAAGCAAACGATCCATGAGACTTTTCGAGGCATCATACCTGATACAGAGACAGACGCTATTGAATACCTTAAGGCCCTTGAAGAAAAATTCACAAAGAGTAAAAAGACTGATGTGAGTACACTCTTTGTGAAGTTGGCAACAATAAAATACAAGGGAAAAGAAGGGGTTAGAGAGCATGTTATTGAGATGACAAGACTTCAACGTGCCTTGAAAGGGCATAATTATGACATCTCTGATGAGGTTCTCATTGAGTTCATTTTTCTGTCTCTCCCGTCTAACTTTAGTCAATTCAAGATGACTTATAATTGTCAAAAAGAGACGTGGACATTACCTGAGTTTGAGGCTCGGTTGGTGCAGGAGGAAGAGAGACAGAAAATGACTAAGGGAGAAAGTGCTCATGTAGTAACATCTAATCCTAAGGGTAAAGGCAAGAAGCGCAAGTTTACTGCCAAGGAAAAGGGACCTACCAAGGTAGCTGCAAACAATGTCGCGCAGAAAAGCAAGAAGGAAGATACTTCTGTGAAAGCAGGAGAAAGGAACTGTTTTTTCTGCAAAGCGCCAGGACATACAAAGAAATTCTGCACCAACTATCATGCATGGTTGGCAAAGAAAGGTATGTCTCTTGCTTTGGTTTGTTCTGAAGTTAATTTAAGTTCTGTATCTAGATATACTTGGTGGATAGATTCAGGTGCAACGACTAACATCAGTATGTCGATGCAGGGTTGCCTAAGCCATCGCAAGCCAAGTGAGGCAGAGCGCTACGTTTACGTAGGAAATGGCAATAAAGTAGAAGTGGAAAGCATAGGAAAATTTAGATTATTATGTAAGACAGGATTTTATTTAAGTTTTGATGCTTTAGTGGTTCCATCTTTCAGAAGGAACCTAATTTCTATATCTTATTTGGACAAAAATGGTTATGTATGTTCATTTGGTAATGGAAATTTCAGTTTGTGTCAAGATTCTAAGCTTCTTGCTTCTGGTATCCTGTCTTCTTATGATAATCTTTATTTTCTAGATATAGACACTTCACATTCAGAGGCACTGCATATAGATAATAGAAAACGTAAATTAACTTGCGAGAAATCTGCAACATTATGGCACAAGCGATTAGGACATATCTCTATGAAAAGGATAGAACGTCTTGTGTCTAATGAAATTCTTCAACCTTTAGATTTTACAAACTTAAGTGATTGTGTAAATTGTATAAAGGGAAAACAAACTAATAAACATAAGTATGATGCAAAAAGGTGTAATGATGTCTTAGAATTGATTCATACGGATATCTGTGGTCCTTTTTCAAAGGCTACAAGAAATGGTGACCGTTACTTTATCACATTCATAGATGATTATTCAAGATATGGTCATATTTACTTAAAAAAAAAAAAGGCGGAAGCATTAGACGTGTTCATAAAGTTCAAAACTGAAGTTGAGTTACAACTTAACAAACGTATAAAGTCCATTCGTTCTGATCGTGGTGGTGAATACTACGGTCGTTATGATGGATCAGGAGAACAACGTCAAGGTCCCTTTGCAAAATACTTAGAGGAATGCGGAATTGTGCCTCAGTATACGTTGCCAGGTTCGCCTGCAATGAATGGTGTTGCTGAGCGACGAAATCGCACCCTTAAAGACATGGTGAGAAGTATGATTGCTCGTACAACTCTACCTGAGAATTTGTGGGGAGAAGCCTTAAAGACTGCAGCATACATACTTAATAGAGTGCCTACTAAAGCAGCTAACAAGACCCCTTACGAGTTATGGGTTGGGCGCAAGCCTAGCTTGAATCGTTTGAGAGTTTGGGGATGTCCATGTGAAGCTAGGCCTTATAAGCCAAGCAAAAAGAAACTGGACGAAAGAACCGTTAGTTGTTACTTTATAGGCTATTCTGAACGATCTAGGGGGTTTAAATTCTATAATCCAACAGAACATACAGTTTTCGAGTCAGGAAGTGCAAAATTTTTTGAGGATAATGAGTTAGTGGGGGGAGATATGACAAAAGATAGTATTTTTGAAGAAGAAGAGACGAATGCGAATGAGACTATGGACCAAAGTCCTAGTTTTGTTCAAATTCCGATTGCATTTAGAAATACATCTTTTGACAATGTGCAAACTTCATCATCCCAAACAACTCAGTTAGAAACTCAACATGGAATAGAGAACACAAATGGACTTGAACCCAACCCAAACCCTCACATTGACATGACAAATGTTGATGGCCTAGGGCCTGTGGGAGAGTCAGAAGTTGGTAATGATGTTCTTCCTCCTGTTGAAGATCAAGTTGTAAATGAACCTCAAGAAACTCTAGAGCCTGTGCCAATTAGGAGATCTACTAGAGAGAAAAGATCTACACAATCAAAGGATTATGCATATCTTCAAGAACATGAGTTTGACATTGGCATGTTTGAAAATGATCTTGTTAATATCAAACAAGCTGTGGAAAGCTCTAACTCTCAAATGTGGATTAATGCCATGAATGAAGAGATGAAATCTATGTATGACAATGACGTTTGGGATATCGTTCCGTTGCCTAAAGACAAGAAACCCGTTGGTTGCAAATGGATATTTAAGACTAAGCGGGATTCTAAAGGCAATGTTGAAAAATACAAGGCACGTCTTGTTGCGAAAGGTTTCACACAGAAAGAAGGCATTGATTATAAAGAGACTTTCTCTCCAGTTTCATCGAAAGACTCTTTAAGGATTATATTGGCGCTTGTAGCACATTATGATTTAGAACTTCATCAGATGGATGTAAAGACGGCATTTCTCAATGGTGACATTGATGAAACGATCTATATGAAGCAGCCAGAAAACTTTGTATCAGGTGATGCAGGGTCTATGGTTTGCAGACTTAAGAAATCTATCTATGGGCTAAAACAAGCATCTCGACAATGGTATTATAAGTTTCACCAAGTTATTAGCTCATTTGGTTTTGAGTCTAACATAGTAGATGAATGTATATACCTTAAGTTCTGTGGGAGTAAATTTATTTTCTTGGTTTTATATGTAGATGACATATTGCTTGCCAGTAACGATAAAGACATGTTGCATCAAACTAAGAATTTTTTATTTAAGAACTTTGAAATGAAAGATCTTGGTGATGCATCATTTGTTCTAGGGATTGAAATACTTAGAGATAGATCTCAAGGTATTCTGAGGTTATCCCAGAGGAACTATATCGATAAGATTCTAACAAGATTTGGCATGCAAAATAGCAAACCAGGAGATACCCCTATATCAAAAGGAGATAAGTTTAGTCTGAAACAATGTCCCCAAACTGACTTAGATAAAAACCTCATGAAAGATATTCCCTATGCCTCAGCCGTGGGTAGCATCATGTATGCACAAGTATGCACGCGTCCGGATATTGCGTTCATTACCGGAATGCTAGGGAGATATTTGAGTAACCCAGGTATGGAACACTGGAAGGCAGCCAAGCGAGTGTTGAGATACCTAAAGAGAACAAGGGACTATATGCTCACGTATCGGAGATCGAAACAGCTCGAGGTCATTGGATACACCGATTCTGATTTTGGAGGATGTGTCGACAGCATGAAATCAACATCAGGATACATCTTCATGATGGCAGGTGGTGCTGTGTCATGGAAGAGCGCTAAACAGTCATTGATAGCCTCCTCCACTATGGCAGCTGAATTTGTTGCATGTTTTGAAGCATCTAATCATGGCGTATGGCTGAAGAACTTCGTCACAAGTCTGAAAATTGTGGATTCTATTCAGAAACCACTCAAATTATTATGTGACAACAATTCAGCAGTGTTATACGCATCCAACAACCGAAGTTCGTCAAAGTCGAAGTACATTGACATTAAGTTTTTGGTTGTAAAAGAGAGAGTGCAGAATAATGAATTATGTATAAAACACATAGGTATAGACTCCATGATTGCGGATCCTCTTACTAAAGGATTACCACCCAAGAAGTTTCACCAACATGTTGCTTGTATGGGTGTAATATCTGTTTAGGATAATTAGAAAAATGTGGGAGTCTGAATATGTTTTAAGTTCTGTTTTTTGATGTTCTATGTAATGCAATTGTAAACAATTTTGATGATATATACAAGTTGCATTCAGTTTCAGTTTCATTATTTCTTTCTTTAAAGTTTAAGTTTTTTTGGCCTCATACAGTAAAGTAAAGGTGACTCAATTAGAAATAGGCACGTCTAATCACACTTGCGTGTAATTTCTAAACTATATGTCCAAATCAGATTCATGTCATTCAGTTATGTTGGCAGCGTGATTTATGTCAGTTTAGTTGCGAATAAATGTGACAAATGCCGCTTAAGTCCTTTGTTAGCATAATTGATGGACGGAATTGTTTAAGAAATACGATAAGTAAAGACAGAAAAGTTGCATGCAATAAAGTTAAGGACATATAATCAAAAGGTTGCACTTGTCCATGTGGGAGATTGTTGGATTTAGAGACGTCTAATTGCAATAATTAAGTTGGACATATAGTGCATCATGATTATAATGTCAATTACTGTCAATAAGATTACATTCATATGCCAAATAATGTGATTAATTAAGTCATGGCATTAAACGTATTTAAAAATAAGGATTTGGATTCAAATACATGTAGATTAATGTTAATCAATTATGATTGTTAATGGACCGATTATAGTTGATTAAAATAAATAGCAATATTAAATTTGAGCTGAATAAGGAAATCAAAATCTGATTGATTGATTGATTGATTTCAATCAATCTGAAATTTCAGACAGACTTGTTTCAGCTAAATTTTAGGCTGCCCTAGGATTGGGGTTTTGCAGTGCTATAAAAGGGCTGAGTCTCCAAGGCTTGCAATCAACTCATAAAGATTGTCTGCTCCATTGAAGACTGGAAGGATTGCAAGCTCTTGGAAGGATTCAAGAGCCAACAACTCAAGCAAAGACCAGGAGCATTTGAACATGGAAAGTAAGTTCCGCTGTGCATTATTTTTTTTAATTTCTTACAAAGGAGTAGATCTTGGTTAAGAGTTTAAAGTAATTAGGAAAACTCTCAGGTTAAATCTATCATGAATTTTATTGGTAACTATTCCAATGTTATTCTTACATTGACTTCATGTAAAAACGCAAGAGGGACTGTGGGTTCATCTCCGAGCTACACTCTAAGAGAATGCATTGTTTGTATGTTTTGCCATAGAATCTGATATCAATTTTTTGGAAGTGTTAGCTTTGTTTTGCATGTAATGTCTTGTAAAGAGAGAAACAAAAAGTTTTGAAGTTATTAGCAACAATGCGAAATGGAGGTTATTTCTTTCTAATCGGATAAAAGTTTCATAGAAGCACTGTAAAGAGGGTGTGAAGAAGAGATTAGGAAATAGAAATCGGAAAGTAAGAGAATTTTGTTAAAATGTTGTGGACCAGCTATAATATATGTGCACGGAGGTGAGTTCAAATGAAGGGACAATGCGGATGGTTTAATTCAAATATAGGTGATTGTAAGATAAGAAGAAGATTGTTGAGACGCAAATAACACAGAAGATTTAAACCTTAGCCAAAGCTAAAGTGAGTCAGGGAGTATAAATGCAACGAGGTTAGTTGAAGTCGTGACCCCCACCCCAACGGAAAAAGTCCTGTGTAGGGTGGATGTTGGGAGTGGGAATGTTAACCAAAAGGAAAGTAAGAGAAAGTCATTCCTGGCAGGGGAAATCATAAAAGGAAATATTATATTGGTGGTTGGAGCTGAAGTAACTCGGGTAGTCGGAAGGGAGGATGTTGTTCCATTAAAGTTAGTTGGAGGGGACCCCAACTCCTAAATATAACATAGTCAGCATAACATTTTCGGCGTACTCGCAAAAAAGAAGTTAAATTTGTTTTCCGTAATTTTAATTTCCAAGGATTGTTAGTTGAAATGATATTTTAAAAGAAAAAATATATATTTTTTCAAGAATATGAATGTCTTTGAATTTTTTTTCAAATAATGTGGTTTGATTAATTTTTTTTAAATAAATATTTGCGAAGGATATTTTTTAGCATTTTCAATAAGGTAATTTGCATGTTTAATAGGATGAGGTTTTTTTAAGGATTTTATCCTTTGCAATGTAACATGTGAATTTTGGTTTGATTTCAGGAGAGTTGTTAATTTTTAGATGGATTTAAGTATTTGGAACTTTTTTTCATTTGATATTCTTGAGCTTATATTTCACTGACTTCCTTTATTGGTGTTGATAAAATTTTGGTTGGTTTCTACATTGGAAAGCCTAATTTTTCTTGCTTCTTACAATTGATGTACTGATAGAGAATTTTGATTTATTTCTTTGCCACCTAGTATCAAGGATAGTTTCTTTGTTGGATGTTACCTTAATCACAAAGGACAAATCTCTTGGTTGGTTTTTCCTTTTCTCGATGCAAAATTCAATGACAATTGGATCCATGGTTCTGTTTGTTGGGTCTAAAATCTCTTTGCATTCAATTTTTTTTTCATAGCAAACCCTTTTACAAAGACCTCTAGAAATCTTGGGAGTGTGACCGTTGGAACTGGAGGATTCTTCTCTTTGTTGGAGAAATTTGATCCATCGATATATGATTCGGTTGTGCTCCAACATGTGTGAAAAAACATGGAATCACATATTTTTCTTAGCACGAGTGTAGATATTGTTTGGAGTAGAATGAAATATCATTTTTCTCCTGTAATGCCCCCAAAGGGGACTATCTTTCACAAAGGAATTTTTTTTAGTTATATTTGTATAAATATTATGATGATTACTTTTCTATACCTACAGTATCTATTGGTTGGATGTTATAAGAAACTAGTGGGGTTTTTTATTTGTTCCTATCCCTGACATACAGTGTATTCCATTAGGATTGTACGTGAACCAAACTAGTTTTTCTTGTAAACAATAGTTCAACATTTGTTTGGTTGCTTCAAGAGATAGAAAATTTTGACTTTTTGCATGTTTCACTTGGATGAAGCTTAGAATATTTTGAAGATGAGTGGCGGTTCAGTTGTAGATTATTTGATATTATGTCAATGGATATAAATAGAAAATTCCCATGTGACATACATTTTCGTGTATTTGAAGGGAAAGTACTTATGTTGTGTTTTATAGAAGTCTGTCTAGAGGTATATGATATGGTGACTAGATTTTGGACAACGAAAATTGGCGATTATATCTCGCTCTCAGAATGATCTATGTTCCATGTTGAGTTGTTTGAAGGTTTCAGTGATGTTATTGAAAATGGAAATATTTTCACTCTTTCTTCAAATAAAAATTCTATTAGCGATATACCACTATTGCCTGTGGATAACGTGATTTAGCCTTAACGGTTCAAGATGTTTTTTGTTGGACATTGTCGTAGATGTCATGTTTGTTTAATTTTGGAGAGATATATTGGAGATGGCTGTCATACAAATTTGGAGTATTCAATGAGAACATATCCATGTCAAATTTCTATATTTTTGTTGGATATTACTTGTATTGATATGCTATTTTGGAGGTTGAACAATGCAGTGAAACGTGAATTTCTATTATGTATTTGTGGAATGTCTGGAGTATTTTCCTATATAATTGTAATTTTATTATATATTTAATATTTTATTTGTGAAGTATCTAGATTATGGAGAATTCATAAGTCAAATTTGTGATTCCAACAAATGGTTATAGAATTTTGAGCAAATTTAGCTAGAAAATATATCAAAAAAAAAGGAAAATATAAGCAAATAAATATCACTAATAAACTTAGCAATTTTTTTAATTGCTATGTATTTGGACTTTCTTACCTGGTGGAAGAATGTTAATTTGGCTAAACAATATAAAAGTACAACTCATCACACGACAATTCATTAGGCAAAAAACTGACAATTCTAGAATTCTACATTTCTACATTATTCTAACAACCCCACTTCAATGTAGAAATGGTTTTTCTATAATGCCTAGCTATTTTTATACATATTTTGAAGTTAATATTTCAAAGAGGCTTGGTAAAAATGTTGTTTACATTTATAGTTGTATTATAATAAAGTGATTCAACAAATTAACGGGTACAAGTTGTTCAAGATGTAGCAAGAGATGTAAGATTGAAAATGGAAATTTCAGATAAGCAGTGTAAACAAGGTGTGAAGAAAAGATTCCAAAGTAGGAAGCGGAAAGAAGGAAAGTTGGTGAATTTTATTTAAGCCTAAGAATGAGCAACAATAAATCTAAATGGAAGGTCTTAATTTTTCATTAAAGTGACGAGTAAGCAAGTCAACACGAGCTTCTAAGCTGGAAGAAAAGTGTTCTCTCAATGATTTTCTGGCATTAAGGGAAAGTATCTAATGCCCAAAAAGTATAATTAAACACACAATAATAAAGGTAAATTGGTGACTCTTACTTGAACACAATTCTGAATGACAAGCTTAACTTACTGAAAAACAACATATAATTAAATACATAGGAGTAGTAGGTCACGCTATGGGCCATAGTGAAGGCCACAAGAGTGTGGATGAGGCCTTAAACCATAATAAAGGTCTCACAGACCCATTTATTGGTGTAAAGGGTTAAATGTATACCACCTGTATTAGAGGGGTCTCAATGTTCTTGTCGACTCTTGATGCCTCTTCTTCTAAGTTGTGGTAGTGTACAAGGAATGTGATGTCATTGTTGATGAATTTATTTATTCTTCTAAGTGGAGGGTGGCCCCAGGTACTTCAATGAGGTCTTCAAAAACTTTTCATTTTAAGTAGACTCGGTATATGTCATTGGTGTCCTCACCCTGGAAGTTTTCCAATGGAAGGTTCTGGACAATGCCATGGAGCTATTTTCAGGTTTGTGAAGGGTCCTCACACAAATGACATGTTCCAAGAGAAGTGTAACCCCTTCACAAATCCATGGAAAACCCGTGGGGAATAATTGTCGCTAGAGCTTGGGAGGCACCATGCATGCAAGTTTCCATCTAAGTTTTGGGAAGGCAAGAGGGGCCAAAACACATTGAGAAATGTAGCACTCAAGCTCAAGAGGGGTAATATTGGAGAGCATCTCAAAAACCCAAAGTTGTTGGTAAAAGGCAAAAACGTCGACATGGGGGGCTTGCAAAGCCTCTCAGGAAGAGCCTTGGTTAAGGAAAGTAGCTCAACTTAATGAATGTAGAGTTGCGACTTGTTTCCAAAGTGGCCATGGAGGGTGTTACAACTCAGCAATTTTCTGAGGTTCCAGAAGAAAATCATCAAGGTAACCACAAACCAACTTGGAATTTGGGATGTAGCCCTACTAGCTTTAGAGACGTCTTTCTCTATAAGATTTAACTTTATTTCGTTGAATATTAGGCTAGCTATGAAGTTAGGGGTTTTCTTGTATTTGAATGGTTGGCTAATATCTTATGTTTCCATTGGGCTATGGAGTATATTACATAAAATATATATTAACTATAGTACCTATAGATAGATCTCACAAGGAAAGGTAGCGAAACTGACTAGATTCTTTAAAGTCTGTGAAGTGGAGAAGAAGAACAAATTAAGGTTCACTTTAAAATATAGAGCATTATTACATAAATTCCATATTTAAAGATCAGAAGAAAACATAAAAATTATTCGTAGCGAGGTGTAGAGTGTATATTTAAACAAACTCTTCCCTTTATTTATATTTTGAATAATTCAGATTTAGAAAACAAATATGTGTTATAAATAGAGAGGTATAAAAACATAAAATATATAGATGTACTTCACCAAAAACTTGATACATGAATCCTGGAAAAGAGTTTTTGTATTACTTGGAAAATCTACTAAGGCTTCAACAATATACAACAGTGTTCTTCGTACAAAAGACAACCTATATTACTTCAACAATTGAAGTATGTATAACTAATTTACAAAAATATCCTACCAGGATGACGAGGATGTATCTACAAATAATAGGACTGAATTAAGCTAACTTATTACAATAAAATTAGGGAAATCAGACTGTCTAATGTGGTGGCACTGAAATGAGGGAATAACTCATTGTTTAGGACTAAAATCATGTATGTGCTGTAATGTTGAGTTGTGGAACTGAAATTACCATTTACTCTAGTAACACACAGATTTTATCCCAACTTTGTTCGCTTGCGATATTCATCTTCATCAACTTCTTGTATACTTCATCGAGTTCAGTATACTTGGAAAATTTCGGCCAGGTGATGAACAAGTTTGAAATTGCATACTGAATGTCAAAATGATATGATAATGCTTTTAGGAATTCCTTTCCTGTCATGTTGAGTCTTCCGGTTGTAACTTTTGAACTATCTCTTGTCGTGTTCATAATCTTATCACTATAATCTAGCCACGTGCTAAGCTTGTTTTTAATTACGAACATGTTTGGAAGTCCTTTCTTGTAGAGAGGTTCCAGCTTGGAAAAGAATATCTATATACCTATGTTCATATGTTGACCCTTCTCTTCAATTTGTCTCATAAGTTTCCTTTTAGTCAGCACTTTCCTGACTTCCAAAATTCTTTCAGTATTTTCTTCAATTTCTAATTCTTCTAATTCTTGATCGTTCTTGGAATTTAGAAATTTGATAATCTCAGTGGAATCATTTGGTTTGTGTCCTATCTGTTTTTTGACCTGCTTAGTGTTTTCATTTGACCTTTCAATATGTTTCTGTTGTTCAAAATTGATCTAGATTGAAGGCCAAATTTCCCCCATATCTTTATTAATATTTTTCCAGATATTTTCCTTCACCTGTGTCAATGTATTTCCCTTGGCACAGTCGTTTTCCATTTTCTACATTCTTTGGGACAATATCTGGGACTTCTGTGTTTATGTGAAGTAAGCATTTTCAAACTTTGTACTCTGCTCTTGTAAATTATTGATCTCCTGCTTCAGTTTCTTTAGATCCTCTTCCTATATAATCATGTTTTACATAGATTGAGTTAATTTCACTTAGACATCAACAACTGCTGTGGGAATCATTGTCGAAGATGATGTTCCTACTATAGTGGTTGTTTTAGGGACACCTGTTTGTAGTAGAGATGCAATGGGAACTGCATCAAGAGGAACAACTGGAAGTTGTGAATGTTGTTCCTTTTCTTTCATCAGTTTGTCCATTTGTGTTTCCATTGCTTTGATCTAGGCACCTTGTTCCACTAAAATCTTCATCATTTCTTCCTTTTGTAGCTCTGTCTCTCCAAGTTCCTTGGCCTGGGGGCCTTTTGTTGCTGGTATCTTCAATTGTTTCTTTAATGATGCAATGTCAGCATTCTTCCTTCTGATTATTTCCTCCATAGATTTTGAATTGTCTTAGTCGAGGCCTACTTTGAGCACCATTACCTCCAATTATTTGATTTTGATATCTTTGGCAAGTGAGGATATTTTCTCCAATTTGAGTTGAGATTGCACATTATTTAAAGTAAATTGTGGCTTAGAGGCAGTGATGGCAGTCTGTGTAAATGTGGAATACACCATCTCTCCTACATGCCTATGCATGTCTAGCTGGTCCAAAGGATGGACATCCTTTGCTTCAAATTCAAAAGTGGTATTTTTCAAATCTACTGCTAACTTTGGTTGAGGGACATGGGCATGCAAGAATTCCATATGCATAATTCCATTATTAGTATAATATGCTGAGATGAGACTATGTTGAATGGAGGAGGATATTTCTAAAATAAGTTGATATGTTATAATGAATGGTAAAATTCTTGTGCTTAATATCCTTGTATATTTGAAGAATGTCCAACTCTCTCTGCTCTGTAGATGTTTCTGGTGTCTAAAGGAAAATAGCTGGAATCTCTTTAGTAACTAAGGAAGATGATGGAGATTCCATGGTAGTGTTGTCCAACTTGAATGTCTTCAAAGTTGAGAGCACCATAGTGCCTTGTGTCTTCTCTAGCGATGGAAATTCTATTTTAGAACCCGAGCCTGCTTTCAGCTTTGTAGTAAATATTTTGAATTCTTTAGATGACACTTCGGTGACTAGAGAATCATCCCCTCTTGTTCTCTTATCTATTTTCTCTCTGGGTATAGGAGTCTCTGAAGCTGTGCTGGAAAGTACCTGTTCCTTGACCTCCTGCAATGTATTTTCCACCCAAGAGTGCATGGTTCATATACCTTTCTATTTTAGGCCTCTGAGTGTGCACATATTATGTGGATTTTTGTTCCACTCTCAACTTGTAGACTACCCCGAAGGGGTCATAATACCAAGTGAAACTGAGAGGGAAGTTCATTTCTTTTAAGGAGGAGGTCTGCTTCCTCGCCTACTGCTCTACCATTGCAAATCAAGGGTCCTACCCGTGTCTTGATCCAGAAATGCGATTTCTTCTTGGCTCGGACGAAATGAATATTGTCACAATGAATTATCTGCCTAATTTGTTCCAAGGCAAATATCCTCATTGGAAAATATCTAGGCAATTTGTATGGTGGAAACTATCAACCATACACTCTTTTCTCTGTGAATGACTGGTAATGATACAAATCCCTTGTTTTGACATGTTCATAGAGTTACAAAACCTTTTGAATGTATTCACTAATCCATGGAACCTGCTGACCACTCATTAAAAAAGTGGTTGGATACACAAATTGGTCTATGGACTCTAAGAAGCTGAATTCCTGTGACTATCTTCTGGGTAAAGAAGTCCAGAAAACAACTGATTATGGCTCTCCATGTTGATCAAGTTTTTGCACTGAGAATGTAAACTTATTTGCTTGGAAAAACATAAACATATAAATAAGAATTGTTTAATATATGAACATTCCTTCACTTAAAAACTAAAGGAACCTTTCATGAATTACATTTGATAAGAAGAGACCATAGTCAAAGGTGACTGATGGTCCTTCTTCTGAAGAAAGGGTGGACAAAAAGCCTAGAATTGTTTCATCTACCCACTCATCTAAATAATAACGAAAAATGGATGATAAAACATAAATAATCTGTCTTGTCCTTTGAGGGAATATAGAAGAGGGATATGGGGGATTTTTCATGGGGAGTTGAGGGTCTTTAGGGAGAAAGATTTCAAAAAATGGCAGCTCTCTGGGGAAAATTTAATTTCTGGTAAATTTCTCTAAGGGCTTCAATGGAGAAAGGGGATGGGGAATAACATTCAGGAACTTGAAACATTTGATTTATGTTGTCAGTTGTGATGGTGAAGATAATTTCACCATTTGGGGAGATAATTTCCCTCATTCTTGCAATTTAAGAGGCTTGGAATCTTAGAAAGAACTCTTGAAAATGATACGATTAGGGAAAAACAAATAGAGGGAGTATGGATTGCTAGAGGTGTACTTCATCATACAGGTTAAGCAAATTATCCCGAAACTAGTAGCATAATTCGACAAGGTCGAATTCTTACTGTGTTTCTGCAATTTTGTAATCTCGGTCTGTGAGTCAGGTATGGTCTATGTCGATAGGGGTAGTTCACATCAGATTGATTATGGGGTTAGTTTTAGGTGCCATCGTGGTTACAGAATGGAGAATTGAAGACTGTAACAACATGAAATCACTGTGTGTCTAGTAATTGATCGGAATTTAGTGTGGTAGACCTCTGTAAATTTATGAATGATAGGCAACGAAAATGATGCAACAAGTTTAGAGCACAGAGGGGCAGAATCACCATCGAATGAGCGAGCAAAGAAAGGTGTAATTGCAGTGGTGAATTTCATATTTATTATCTGCGAACTGGCCTTAAACATTCGATTAATGGTTTGTTTAGGGCATTACTTTTTGTAATGGCACGGAAAAACGGATAGGGGATTTATGGAGGTTGCAATGGTCTTAGATGCAGCAGTTGGGGGTTGGCGGATGAGTTTAGCGGGACCATTGGCGGGAGTGATAGGGGTAGGGAGAGGTTGCGCGAAGGTCAGGGTATCTGTGACGAGATGCGGAGGCAACAATTGTAAAGAAGGCGAGCTAAAGCAAGATGACAAAACAACTTTCAGAGGTGGCGGCAACAGTATCCGATTTCTGGAGGGAGTGTCCGAAATCATAAGGTGTCGACATGTAGGGGTGTAGTAGACCACCTTTTGGATGCCCCCTTTTGTTGTTAAACGTTGTCTCTTCGGGGTGGGTCCGAAACTTATCGTGGGCCACCGGATCTATGCAGGGAATGCTTTCAAATGGTGGAGTAAGTAGAGGTTTAACACCGGAGGGCCCCGCCCTATCTTTTGACCGAATAAATTATAATCCAATGTCCAAGCTTAGGACATCAAACCAATTCATACTTATTGCATCAAAATGTTTTCTTTTCCTATCTAAATGTTATTATAAAGAAAATGAGGGTTAATTTGAGCATGCAAACCTTATCAATTTTTCCTTTTAAAGAGACAAAGAATGTTCATTTCAACACTAAACTACTCTAATCAACTAAATTAATCCAGATTAAATAGTTGGATTAACTTTATTTACCTTTTCTGTCTATCTATTCTTAGCCAAGATTAAACAGTTTTGCTGACTTATTCATCCTAATCTAATAAACATAAATTTAAAACAACTTGAAAATGATTAAACTGTATGTTTCAAGCAGAAATGGATTGTGGCATTTTAAACAAGCTACACATAATTTCACAAATTTATTTTTTACATAGTGAGAAGGCTAGTAGTGGCACTTAAGCTAGCATCAGTTTCATGTTTATTCATTTTTTGTGGGGTTCATTTATCATTTCTGTTCTTTTTATCCTTTTTTCTATTTTTTATTTATACCCTCTTTTCATTTTTTATTTTCATTTTTCTATCTTTTTTTGGAAATAATTTGGCAAATGATATATTATTTACATTATGAAATACTAACAGAAAATGCTCAATGATCATTGATCCTATAAATTACAGGACCCTAACAGTGGCTCCAGATGGGAATGACACTTCTTGGTGAAGTGTGAAGAACATCGTAGACCAGTAGCCTTCAATCATTATCTTCGGTATTTAATGCATCTGATCTTTTTTGGTTTTTGTAGTTGTAGTGGCAAAATGTATCAAAGCTCAGGGCCTTCTCCAAGAGCTTCAACTTTGATACATAAGATACCCACTCATGACAGTACAAAAGTAAATGGTATCAACAATGAGTGTGATAGAAAAACACTTTGTTAGTCCTGAAAAAACATAATGCTTGAGCATCCTGCCATTGGAAGGCCCTCTAGGTATTTATGTTCCATTTGTGTTCTTTAGAAAAAAGGAACTGTTACCTCAGTAAGGATCAATAATGTAAGGTTTCTTCCACAAGTTGTCGAACTTACCATGCTTTCCTTTTTCTTCCCTTTTGGAATCCCATTTCAGAACATGATGGTCGATCTGAAAGTCATCAGCTTTAGTCCTTCAGTCAAGTGTCTTCTTGATGCTATCTTTGATCAACTGAGTTCTGTTATGAACTACTTCTCTTTTCTGATGCAAATGGATGGTCTTGTTTATTCTCCTTTGTAAATCATTTGGTTCCATCTCCAACTCTTTCATCATATTTAAAATAGGAATTCCCAACAATGTTGGAAAAAAAACATATATCTCATAAACTAGCTGATATGGAGATATGACTAGTGATTTTATGTCAGTAAGCCTCTTTGCCCACAATCCATTAACAAGCTTGATGTGCCATGATATTTTATTGTCTTGCAAAAGCTTTTTAATAATGTTAACGAAGATGTTATTGGAATATTTTGCTAATCAATTTCCTTGGGGGTAATAGGATGTATAATGTCCCAATTTTATCTAATATTTGTTGCAGAAATCTACCATCTCTTTTTACTTGAAAGTTGCAGTATTTTCAGTGATAATTTTTCTAGGGAAGCCAAATATGGAAAGGATATTTCTCTCTAGGAATTTTATGATGATTACATCAAAATATTGTCTCGTAGGAATGGCTTCTATCCATTTTGTAATGTAGTCAGTGGCCATCAGAATCCACTTATGTTGGGAAGATGAGGCAGGGTGCATTTCTCTTATAAAGTTAAGGCCTAATTTTTGGAAAGGGGTTTCAGTAGATATAGGCCTCAAGGGTAAAGGAAAAAATTTCCTTTTACCTTCAAATATCTAGCATTTGTGGCATGAAGTAACCTTCCTTTGAATATCATAAAATAGCATGGGCCAGTAAAAACCTACCCTTAGAATCTTATTTGAAAAAGTTGTCCAATACAGGTGTCCACCACAGTCACCTTCATTGAACTCTTGCATGACTTTATGTACTTCATTTTACAACAAACAATTTAGTAAAACACCACTAGCATCTCTCTACTACAAATTTTAATTGAAAATACAAAACTTTACAGCTTTAAGTTTGATAAATCTAGCCTTTGTTTTAGCTAAAGCAGGAGGATCTTGCAAATTATGTAGGACATAAATAATGTTTTCTTACCAGGGATAGGTAGCAATAGCTTCTGCTACCATTGGAGTAGCCAGCTCATCTAGTTCATTAAATATTTCCATAAAATTTATATTTAAAGCATGCAAGTTAGATTATGCCAATTAATTTTTCTAACCCTTGACCTTTTATGAGTTTAGTGGGTCATATTTCAATATCATATTCTATTATAACAACAACCCACTTACCCCTTTTCCCATATGGATTAGTTTGAGTCGATATATCTTTAACTACTACACTTAAAACAAAAGCAATGATGTGTGAATGAAGAATATGCACTCTAAAGTCTTTTGTAGCCTTTACCAGGCCAAAAGAATGTTTTTCGATAATGTCATATTTCAATGCTTCATCTCTCAAAGGTTTTATGAAGAAATCGATAGTTTGTTCATGGCGCTGATCGCTCTTTTGTAGGAGAACTAATGGTGTGTTCTGTAATAAAATCTTGACTAATTAACACAAGTGCCTGAGTTAGATCTTTCTTTACACTGTTAACAGATTGTCTTTCTTCCATTTTCCATTTCACCTCAGTATCCTTCTTTAGCATACTTGTAACATTTTTTAAAAGTTCAACTAAATTCTGAATGATTCTCCTTAGAAAATTTATTTGTCTAATAAAATATTGAACTTCCTTTATTTTCCTGGGGGGATTAATTTTGAATATAGCTTCGATTCTACTAGGATCTATCTTGATTCCTTCTTTCGAAATTATGTGTCCCAATTGTTTTCTTTCTTGCAAACGGAATAATGTTTTCTTAGGGTTAAGGGAAATGCCAAATTTTCGACATTTTTCAAAAACTCTTCTCAGATTATTTAAGTGTTCCTCATCTATTTAAAAAAAATAGTGATGTCATCTAGATATATAACTATGAAATGACCCATTTCATCGGAAAGGATAAAATCCATGGCTCTCTGAAAAGTTCCCCCAACATTCATTAGACCAAAAGGAATTTTCACATACATGAAAGTGCCCCGAGGTGTAGTAAAATTTGTTTTCTCTTGATCTTCTAGGTGTACTAAGACCTGGTTATAACCAGAAAAGCCATCCAACAAGGAAATCCTACTGGATCCAACTCCCTTTTGTAAAATTTGGTCCATTTTAGGTTGAGGGTGATTGTCTTTTAGAGAGACCTTATTTAAAATCCTAAAATCCATGCAGAGCCTGATTTCAATAGTATTTTCTCGTGTGGGAACCAAATTGGACAACCATTTGGAATACCTTAGAGTACTATGATTTTTTCATCATACATTCTTTTTACCTCTTTCAACTAGAGGCGTAAGCATTGGATTAATCCTCCTTAATTTTTGTTTAAAGGGTTTATGATCTTCTCTCAATGGAATTTTGTGTTGTATGATACTGGTGTCATAGGATTTTAGGTCCTCATAATTCCAGGAAAAAACATCAATGTATTCTTTGAACAATTTAATGTACTTCAACTTTTCAGCTAGGTGTAAGGATTTAGACAGTTTGATCATTTTGGGTTGAAGTTCAGTCCCAATGTTATGTTCCTCAACACCGGCTCCAGTGGGTTCAATTTTGGGCTTCTTAGCTACATCATTGAAATCAAATAAATCTTCTAATGGAACAAGTCCTCTAGGTAGGATATTATCTTTCAGTTGTAAAACATATGTTTCTTGTTTTTCTTCATCTATTTCAGGCAATTCTAATTTATTTACACTACTATGTACAACATCTTATAAATCAAATTCTATATCTATATTAGCATCTTCAAATTCGTCTTTAGACTGCAAATTTTTTTCAATGTGAGCATCATCTACAAAAACCTGCCAGTATCTAACATTATCAGTTACACTAGGTATATTTTTTACTTCAACAGTATATGGATGAGTAGGATGAAATGGTAATTTACAAGTACTTGTTGAAGTATCAAGACCATTAGGTAGTATATTTTGATCTCTTGAAACCTTGAATAAATTATATTCAACGAAATAATCTACAAACTCTAACACAACATTTTTATAGGCCCTCATCCTAGGATGTTTTGCAAAGTATGTGCCTTTGATTTGTTTTATCACTAACTCAAAATCTCCATGAATGGAAATTCATTTAGAACTAAGCTTCTTCAAGAGCTATAAACCTAAGATTAAGGCTTCGTACACGACAACATTATTAGAAAACTGAAAAGTCACTTTGTAGGAGTGACCTTCTGAGTGATGAGTATATGAATTAGAAACCCATACACCATCACCAACTCCTTCTTTACTCACTAATCCGTCCAAACTCAAATTCCATAAAAGTTTATCTGAATTGTCCTGATCGGTGATTAATGTCTAACCATCAACATTGAGGCAACAAGGAGTATTAGGATTTTGAATTTTTTCTTGTGTCCATACATCATTGCAGAGGATAAATGAGTCCGAATCAGAATGAAAGGAATATATAGGATAATTGTTAGGCCTATCATGAGTGGTGACCATGAATTTCATGTGTTTCTCTCTATAGAGTATTTTTTTCTGACCAAAGACAGGGATTGTTGCGTAATACATATCCATCTGTAAGGTTCTTTGGAGTTTGGCTCCCCATGAATGGAAAAACAACATTCCATATTTTGGAGTGATATCGACAAAAAATATGTCCATAAGTACATTTTTGGCAGGGATTTGGGCTAAATTTACATATAAATCTCTTATAAGTCCAAGGCACTTAACTTGACTAGAATCAAATGAATACATGTCTTGATACCTTCTAGTAATATCTAACCCCAAATTTTTCATAATTAGCTTTGGAATAAGATTATGGGAGGCCCCTAAGTCAATAATATCGTTGTGTAAGATTTTATCATGTATAATTAAGCTAACATAAAAGGGAGGTACATCTCCCTCTTGAAGTTTTCCATCAAATTTTTGGCAAAATAATAATTCAAGTTGATCATCTCATACTTTAACTGTATCAATGTTTTCTCCTATACACAATCCTTTCAAATCCTGGGATCTATAAGGAGTTTTATTCATCAATTATGTCAATGGAATGGTAATTTTGAGTTTTCCCAAATCATTTCTATATTAAATGATGTCTGTGTTTTGTTTGAATTGGCAGCTTCTAGTTTATCAACCACATGATTTTGGGGTACATCGCTTGGTTGGCTAGTAGAGGGATCATTAGTTTGAACTATTTTTGATGCAGTATCAAGGTTTTTCTGGATTATAACATCAATATTCTTTCTAGTAAGAATCTCAAAATTCTTTTCGGTACGTGTTTCAACGGGTTGAGTTTTTGGAGTATCAGGTGTTTCTACAGTCCTAAAGTTATATTGTTTATGGGCTTTTGTAATGGCATTCTCAAAGCCTTTCCTGTAATCCTATCTTTCTTTAGGTTCTATTTCACTTTGGGATAACAGGTAAAGGTATTAAACTTCCTCAGTGAGAAAAATATAGTCATTATAATTTACTCTAAATGAATTTATTTGAGTATTCTCTATATCATCAGCTATTTCAGCCTCCTCATACATATAATTTTCTTGGAAAGGAGGTATTACCTGCTCGTCTGGACCTTTTGTGTCCCTTTGTTTATTCATGGGTTGATTTCTTTTATAGGATGTATTTCTTATTTTCCCATTTTGATTTTCTCTCTAAGGAGTCCTATCAACTATATTTATTGTGTCCATCAGTTTCTCTATTTTTCTTAGTAGACTGTCTAATTTACAATCAACATAAATAGAATATGAAGGTTCCTCTTTTACTGTTACTCTTTTTTTAGGTTTTAACTTAGCTTTCTTGGCTAATAAATTAGTGTTATGAAACTAGCTCACAAAAAAATAGAAAAGATAGATCAATGCCTTAGAATTCAGCCTCTTTGAGGGCGAAACCTCCTTTACATTATACAAATGAACAATTCTTGGATATTCAAATGACAAAACCTCCTTTCTATACATAGGAGTCTAAGGGGTAACAATATAACCAAGCCGACCTAACAATAATAATATAAAGGCACAAAAATAACAATAGAGGGATTCTATGGGGCAGAGTAATAACAATATGGGGACAATAGGGGCACAACAATATTAATAAGGGATACAACTATAATAGTAATGGGGGCATCACTAGTATTATAGGGACCTAACATGCCCCTTTCCTTCAAAAATGTGTTGTCCTCAACGCTTGAGTAGTTCTGGATGCTTCTGTATAAAATTCTCATCCTCCCATGTGGAATCTTCAGCGGATAAGTTCTTCCACTTGATGAGATACTCCAAAATGGATCGAATTCGTAGCTGTCAAGTTCTTGTTTCTGTGATTGCTTCTGGTTCCAATATAATTTTTCCTTCCTCATCAAGTTCTGGAAATATTGTTTGAACTGAGAGCTTGTCTCCTATAACCTTCATTAAACATGAAACATGAAAAACTAGGTGCACTCAAGAAGCTCCAGGAAGCTCCAATTTGTATGCCATAGTACCAATCTTTTGCAACACCTCATACAGACCATAGTACTTTGGTGATAATTTATTATCCTTCTTAGCTTGCTTGATGGACATTTGTTTATATGGTTGTAGTTGTAGGAATACCCAGTCACCTACATCAAAAATTCTTTCATTGCGATGCTCATCTACGTGTTTTTTCATTCTATTCTATGCCAACATGAGGTTATCCATTAAGAGTTGGAGAGCTTGTTGTTGATGCTCGATGTGATGTTCCACTGCTTGAGCGTTGGAATTTTCTCTTAAATATGATGTGATGGATGGTGGCTGGTATCCATAAAGTTCCAACAATGGGGTCATTTTTGTTGCAGTATGGAAGGAAGTGTTATACCACCATTCAGCCAGAGGCAACCATTTGACCCATTGTGTCTATTTATCAGATACAAAGCAACAAATATATCCTTTCAAACATTTGTTTACTATCTCAGTTTTCCCATCAGATAGAGGATGATAAGATGAGCTATGAGCTAATTGAGTACCAAGACAAGAAAATAATTCTATCCAAAAATTTCCAGTAAAAATGGGATCTCTCTCACTTACAATAATCTTTGCGTTTCCATGTAGCTTTTGAATTGTTTCGATAGATGCAGTAGAAACTGTGTTGGCTTTAAATGGATGTGATAATGCACAAAAGTGTGCATACTTGGTAAGTATGTGAACTACCACCATGATGACACTCTTTCCCTCATACTTGGGTAAACCTATGATCAAATCCATAGAAGCCTCCTCCTAACATTGGCTTGGAATGGATAAAGGTTGTAATAGACCCGGTGTCTTAATTGTTTCAACTTTGTTTTGTTGGCACAGCAAACATTCCGCCACAAACTTTTGAATATCCGATTTAAGGCCATCCTAAAAAAATTCCTTCTTAACCCTGTGGTAAGTTTTTAAAAATCCTGAGTGCCCTACTAAGGGAGAAGCATGCAATTTCAAAAGAAAATTTTGTTTCAGTTGGGAATTCCTACAGAGGTATAAGCGACCTTTGTACCATAAACAATCATTTTTCTAGTTAAATGTATCAGATGTGCTGAAATCTTGTTGTAACTTTCGAATAAGTGCCCACACTTCTTCGTCATTCTTCCATTCCTCCCTTGCTTTGTTTATCCAATCTAGATGGATAATAGAAATGGCGCATAGCAATGCTTCCACATCCTCATCCTTCCTTGAAAGTGCATCTGCCACAACATTTTTCTTCCCTTTCTTGTAGATGATTTCAAAGTCATAACCCAACATCTTTGTGACCAATTTTTGTTGCTCTTTAGAGGATAATATTTGTTCTAAAAAGTATTTAAGCCTATCATGATCCATTTTTACCTTGAGGTGTCTTTCCATTAGGTAGGGTCTCCATTATTAAGCGCATGTAGTGCTGCCAACATTTCCTTCTCATAAATAGCTTTGTGTAAATACTTTCGCTTGATTGGACGACTTTTGAAAGCAATGGATCTTTCATCTTGCATTACAACAACACCAATTCCATTTCTTGAAGCATCACATTCCACAATAAAGGTTTTTCTGAAGTCTGGTGTAGCTAAGATCGGTGCTTTGCACATTACCTCTTTAAGATGTTCGAAGGCCTTTGTTGCTTCTAGAGTCCATGAAAATGCATCTTTCTTCAATAATATTGTTATAGGTGCTGCTATTTTCCCATAATTCTTAACAAATTTGCGATAATACCCCGTCAACCTGAGAAATCCTCACATATGCTTTATGCATGTGGGGATTTCCATTCCTTATAGGCTTTAATTTTGCTAGGGTCTACCTTAACTCCTTCATGAGATACAATATGACCCAGATATTCCACCTCTTGTACTCCAAAGAAACATTTGGATCTTTTTGCATATAATTGTTTCTCCTCCAATAGCTGTAGCACCATATCAACGTGTTCAACAAGATCCTTCCAAGACTTGTTGTAGATTAGTATATCATCAGAAAATACTAACACAAATTTTCCAAGGAAGGGTTTGAAAATGGAACTCATCAAACCTTTAAATGTAGAAGGTGCATTGGTAAGGCCAAAAGGCATGACCAAAAATTCATAGTAACCCTCATGAGTTCTAAATGTTGGTTTCAGAATGTCTTCAGTCTTCATTATGATTTGATGATATCCTGAATGAAGATCCAACTTGGTGAAGTAAATTGATCCATGCAATTCATCCAATAATTCATCAATGACAGGAATGGGAAACTATTCTTTAATAGTGAGCTTGTTGAGCTCCCTCTAAACGGGACACATGCGCCATGATCCATCCTTCTTGTGCACCAATACTGCTAGAGTAGAGAAAGAACATTGGCTAGGTTGAATTATACCAGCCTCTAGCATTTCTGCAACCATACATTCAATTTCACTCTTTTGGGCATAGGGATATCTGTACGGCTTGATCTTTGGAGGAAAACGTCCTGGAATCAAATGAATATATGATCATGATCACAAATAGGTGGGAGACCTTTGGGAGTCTCAAATACCTTGGAATGATTGTCCAAGACCTTTTGCAGATCTGGAGAAATAGATGATTTCGATGTGGAAACATCTAGAGAACATAATTGTGCAATTACACCTCATTGTTCCTTTTTTAGAAGCTTTGTCAAACCGTTAGAGCTGATTATCTTTCTCGGTTTCCCTACAATACCCCTTAGTTCAATTTTCTTTCCTTCCACAGGAAATTTCATGAAAAGTTCTTGAAAGTTAGAAGCTATTGTACCCAAGGATTGTAGCCATTGGATTCCTAGTACAACAACTGCACCTCCCATTGGAATGGAAAGCATTGGGCTATTCAATACATATTCTCCCATGGATAGCTTGATATTATGGCACTTTCTAGAGAAATTTATGGTTCCTCCACTGGCAACCATCACTTGATACTCTGGTGCTGGATGCAAGAAGCAATTCAATTCTTTTGCTATCTTATAATGAATAAAATTGTGGGTACTTCTTGAATCAATCAACACTAATACCTTTTTCTTCTTGATATGTCCTTCTATCTTAACCATTTGAAGAGTGGTAATTCTAGCCAATGCATTACATGATATGGTCGGGTTCATTTCTTCTTTATCTAGGCTTTCTTCCTGGAGTATATCCTCTTCTTTTTACCTTTCTTGTTCCTTTTCTTCCTCCTCTTCACAATCTATGTAGAATAATTTATTCTCAGCACTCTTATGACCTTTAGTGTATTTTCTATCACAATTGTAACAAAGCGCTTTTGCTATTTTTTCTTCCAATTGTTGTGGTGTCAACCTTATAGGTTGTGGAAGGCTAGGGGCAAAAACACTTCCATATTTATAGTTGCGAGTGGTAGGCTTTTTGGTTGCCATAATTTTTCTTTCCATTTTTCTTGCTAACCTGAATGCCTTCTCTAATGAATCAGGTTCCCAAATGTGAACCTCATGTTGGATATTGTCCTTTAAAGTCCCTAGGAACACATCAATCCTATGCTCCTCTGGAATATCTTTTACCCTTATGTTCAATTTTTGGAACTCCTCAATGTGCTCCATCATTGAACCCTTTTGTTTAAGACTTATCAATTGGCTAAGAAAAGTGTTTCTTTTTGTATCCTCGTAATGTGCTGTCATTTCTTCCATAAAAATTGCCCAAGTGACAATTTGTTGATGAGAGCAAAGCCATTGATACCATACAAACTGATTTGGTTCCAAATATAAAGTTGCAATACGTACCTTTTCTGTGTTTTTCACATTATGGAGATCAA
Source organism: Pinus tabuliformis (assembly GCA_031772625.1). NCBI lineage: Eukaryota > Viridiplantae > Streptophyta > Pinopsida > Pinales > Pinaceae > Pinus > Pinus tabuliformis. The sequence goes on along the minus strand of CM062818.1, from coordinate 1,139,438,523 downwards.
AAAATTGCTCCATCTATAGTATCCATGTTGCGTGATCCTTGCCATCAAACTTCCTCATATCGATTTTTGGAATGCGGTGGGTCTTCAATCCAAAATTAGAGTCTATGAAATCATGATTAACATTTCTTTTGTTCTCGTCATGAGTTTATTTTACTACCCTTTCACCATTAGTGACCATTTCTTGTAGCAACTTATTCAAATTTATCTTCAATTCTTCCATCTTATCGTCCATGCCATCCATCTTAGCGTCCATGCCATTCATCTTAGCTTCCATGCCATTCATCTTAGCTTCTACGTCTTTCTTTAAACCATCCATCTTAGCTTCCATGCCATACATCTTCGATTCTACATCTTTCTTTTAACCATCCATCTTAGATTCTGTTACTTTTTACGAAATTTCAATATGATGGTCAAAACAAAGGTTATGACAGTTTTCCTCAAGTCACCTATTTGGAATGAAATTCGAGAGTCTGCAAAAAGGCCAATTTCCTCAGATCATATCTCCACAAATATAGCATGAAAAGCTCCAAAATTCGGACCCAAGGTTCATCACGATTTCAACCCAAATGGGTTTTTTTAAGCATATAAAACATTGCAGAAGATACGTTATAGCGCAAATTCCATGATGACTTGTTTGGAGTAGCGAAACCCTAGAATCCAAAGCTCTGATACCAAATGTTATGAAACCAGCTTACAAAAGGATAGAAATGTTAGATCAACGCCTTATAATTCAGCCTCTTCTAGGGGGCAACCTCCTTTACATTATACAAATGAACAATTCTTGGATAATTCAAATGAAAAAACCTCCTTTCTATATATAAGAGTATAAGGGGTCACAATATAACCAAGCCGACCTAACAATAATAATATAAAGGCATAAAAATAACAATAGAGGGATTTTATGGGGCATAGTAATAACAATATGGGGACAATAGGGGCACAACAATATTAATAAGGGATACAAATGCAATAGTAATGGGGGCATCACTAGTATTATAGGGACCTAACAATTAGCCTCTACCTTAAGTGTGTCTTCTTGCATCTTCTCTAAGGCTAAGGGATCTATTTCTCTCAGTTGATAGGCCATATAAACATCGAAACCTTCTAAAAAATGTATCAGGGCCAAGCCCAACGGTGGTTTAATGGAAGCAGGAATTGCATTGTAAAACCTATTAAATTTGTCACAATATTCTTCTACAGTTTCATTTGGACCTCTCTTAAGGATTTTATAATCATTAGGGGTCTCCAAAGGACTCCTTTTAATTTCCTACCTAGTTAGGAAAGATTGGTGAAAAACAACAAGGTCAGTTATACTACCTACTCCTAAGTTTTTGAACCACTTTCTAACTTCTCCACCTAAGCTCTGCGCAAACATCCTTAGTATTACATCATTGTCATCTAATTCATGAAGATCAAAAAATTCATTCATCCTATCTATGTGTTGTTGTGTATTGACAACAATATTATAATCAAATTGGGGAATCCCAGTTTGATAGTCTTGGGGCATGTCATGCAATTGAGCAGGTAAAATCGGGGGTGCATAGCGAGAAGCCATGATATTTGGTCTTAAGGGAGGAGAAGAAATAGGATTTGTGGGAATTAATTGAGTGCCTACTTGTGATACTATTGGATGAGTAGTAGAAATTAGAGAAGAGGTAGGGCCAACTGATGTTGCATGAATTGGTTGCGAAGATGAAGCACATGCTACAATGGTAAAAGCAGAGAGCTCAACAGACTGTTGTATGTAAGCTTGATGTATAGCCTGACCAAGGGTTGAAACAAGATCTTGCAGTTTGTCAAACTCTTGAAGGGCTTGCTGACCCAAATGAGGTTCAAAAGATGCTATTATTTGTTTATAGGGTTGAATATTGGCTTCATCAACCACTGTCTGATCAACAAAGGATTCAGACTTAGTCCTGAAAAGACTATGCTTGAAAGGCAAGTTGAACTGAATATATTGAACGGTATCTAAGTTTTCAGGAAGAGAATTGGCCCTCGAAAGTGGGCTATTGCTTCCTTGGATTTTAGCTAAAATTATCCTTCTAATTATTCTTTTAGGGTTGTCTAAAATTTCAGGTGGTTCCGGATCAGGATTGGCTCGAGTGTAAATTCTTTTTGGAGCCAGATCATTAAAAATGAAAAAAAAAACCTTTAATACTTTATTTCCAATGTCTTCATCATTAGATTTCTAGAAATAAGGATACAAAAAGTAGGGAAATAATCTTAAGATGATGAAATAAGGATTATTTTTTATGTTCCCTAGTATGGTCGCCAGAATGTTAGCACTCAAAATTTTTTTGAGGTTGCAAAAGAAAATCACCAAGGTAACCACAAAAAAACTTTGGAAGCTCAGATCTAGACCTTCTAGCTTCAGAGAGGGCTCTCTCTATAAGATATAACTTTTTTTGGTTGAGTATTAGGCTAGTTATGAAGTTCGAGGTTTGTTTATATTTGAATGATTGGTTGATAACTTACATTTCCATTGGGCTATCGAGTCTGTTACATAAAATACAGATTAACTATACAACCTACAGATGGATCTTAGAAGGAGATATAGCCAAACTGACTATATTCTTTAAATTCTGTGAAATGGTGAAGAAGAACAGATTAAGGTCCACTTTAAAATATAGAGCATTGTTAAATGAATTCTATATTTAATGATGAGAAGAAAACATAAGAATTATTCACAGCCAGGTGAAGAGTGTAGATTTAAACAAATTTTGCCCTTTATTTATCTTTTGAATAATTCAGATTTAGAAAACAAATATGTGCTATAAATAAAGAAGTATAAAAACATAAAATAGATAGATGTACTTCACCAACAACTTGACATAGGAATCCTATGAAAGAGCTTCTGTGTTACTTGGAAATTCGTTGATGCTTCAGCAATATAAAATAGTGTTCTTCCTAAAAAAGGACCTATATTACTTGAACAATTGAAGTATTTATAACCAATTCACAAAAATATCATGTTTTTATCTAACTTATTAAAATAAAATTACGGAAATCAAACTGTCTGAGGTGGTGGCACTGAAATGTGGGAATAGCTGGTTGTTTGGGGTTGAAATCCTGTATGTGCTTTAATGCTGAGTTGTGGGACTAAAATTACCTTTTACTCTAGTAACTCACAGAGTTTATCCCAGTGTTGTTCACTTGTCATATTCATCTTCATCAACTTCCTGTATACTTCGTTGACTTCATTATACTTGGTAAATATCAGGCGGGTGATCAACAAGTTCAGAATTTCATACTGCAAGTCAAGATGATATGATAGTGCTTCGAGGAATGATTTTCCTGTCATGATGAGTCTTCTCGCTATAACATTTGAACTATCTCTTTCCTTGCTCAAAATTTGCTCACTGTAATCTGACCATGTGTTGAGATTGTCATTAATTACTAACAGGTTTGGAAGTCCTTTCTTATAGAGAGGTTCCAACTTGGCAAAGAATCTCTATCTACCTATTTTCATATTTTGAGCCTTCTCTTCAAGTTGTCTCATCACATTCCCTGTAGTCAACACTTTCCTCACTTCCAAAATTGTTTCAGTCCTATCTTCAATTTCTAATTCTTGTAATTCTTGATTGTCCTTAGAATTTAGAAATTGGATAAGATGAGTGGCTTCACTTGGTTGTCTCCTAGCTTCTTTCTGACATTATCAATGGCTTCATTTGACCTTTCAATAAGTTCGTTTTGTTCAAAAATGATTTGGATTGAAGGCCAAATTTCCTGCATATCTTCATTAACCCTTTTCTAGATAGTTTCCTTCACCTATGCCAATTTATTTCCCATGGCACAAACTTTTTCCATTTTCTGCAATCTTTGGTACAATGACTGAGACTTCTGTGTTTCTATGAAGTAAGCATTTTCAAACATTGTACTCCGCTCTTATAAAATTTGTATCTCCTCCTTCATTTTCTTTATCTCCTCTTCTTGTATAATCATGTTTTGCATAGATTGAGATAACTTCACTTAGTCATCAATAACTGATGTGGGAAGCACTGTTGAAGATGATGTTCCTATTGTAGTAGTTGTTGTAGGGACACATGTTTGTAGTAGAGATGCAATGGGAACTGTATCAAGAGGAACAACTGAAAGTTGTGAACTTTGTTCCTTTTCTTTCATCAGTTTGTCCATTTCCTCTTCCATTGCATTGATCTAGGCACCTTGTTTCGCTAAAAGCTTCATCATTTCTTCCTTTTATAGCTTTTTCTCTCCAAGTTCCTCGACATGGGGGTCTTCTATTACTGGTGGCTTCAATTTTTTCTTTAATGTTGCAATGTCAACATTCTTCTTTCTGATTATTTCCTCCATATACTTTGAATTGTCTTGATTGAGGCCTTCTTTGAGCACCATTTCCTCCAATTATTTGATTTTGGTATCTTTGTCAAGTGAGTATATTTTCTCCAATTTGAGTTGAGAGTGCACATTATTTAAAGTAAGTCGTAGGTTAGAGGTAGTAATTGCAGTCTGTGTAAAATTGGAATACACCATCTCTCATGCATGCCTATGCATATCTATTTGGTCCAAAGGATGGAAATCCTTTGCTTCAAATTCAAAAGTGGTTTGTTTGAAATCTCCTTTGGACATTGGTTGAGGGACCTGGGCTTGCAAGAATTCCATATGCATCCTTCCCTTATGAGTATCATACGCTGACATGAGTCTATGCTGAATGGAGGAGGACATTTCTGAATTGAGCTGATATGTTGTCATGAATGACCTCATACCTTTGCTCAATCTCCTTGTATCTTTGAAAAATGTCCAACTGTCTCTGCTCTATAGTTGTTTCTGGTGTCCGAGTGATAATAGCTATAATCTCTTTAGTAACCGAGGAACATGATTGAGATTCCATGGTATTGTTGTCCAACTTGAAAGTCTTCAAACGTGAGAGCACCATAGTGCCTCGTGTGTCCTCTAGTGATGGAAATTCTATTTTAGAACCTAATCCTTCTTTAATCTTCTTAGTATATATTTTGAATTGTTTAGATGAGACTTCTGTTACTCGAGAATCATGCTCTCTTTCTCTCTTATCTATTTTCTCTTTGGGTATAGGAGTCTCTGAAGTTGTCATGGAAAGTACCTTCTCCTCAGCCTCATGCAATGTATTTTCCACCCAAGTGTGAATGGTTCATATACCTTTCTATTTCAGGCCTCTGAGTGTTCACACATGGTGTGGATTTTTGTTCCATTATCAACTTGGAAATTACCCCAAAGTAGTCATAAGACCAAGTGAAATTGAGAGGGAAGTTCATTTGTTTCAGGAGGAGGTTTGCTTCCTCTCCTGTTGCCCTACTGTTGCAAATGAAGGGTCATATGTTTGTCTTCATCCTCAACTGAGATTTCTTCTTGGATACGATGAAATGAATATTTTCAAAATGAATTATGTACCTGATGGATTCGAAGGAAAATATCCTCATTGAAAAATATTTAGGCAGTTCGAATGGTGGCAACTCTCAACCATACACTCTTTTCTCTGTCAATGACTAGTAAAGATACCAGTCCCCTGTTTTGACATGTTCAAAGAGCCGCAAAACCTTTTGAATGTCTCCACTAATCCTTGGAACATGCTGGCCACTCAGTAAACAATGGTTGGATACATAAATTTGTCTATGAACTTTGAGAAGTGGAATTCCTGTTATTGTCTTCTCATTAAAGAAGTCTAGAAAACAACTCACTGTGGCTCTCCTTGTTCATGAATTTAAAGTACTGAGAATGAAAACTTATCTGTTTGGAGAAACATAAACATATACATAAGAATTGATTAATATCTAAACATTCCTTCACTTAAAAACTAAAGGAATTATTCAAGAATTACATTTGATAAGAAGTGACCATAGTCAAAGGTGACTAATGGTCTTTCTTCTGAAGAAAGGGTGGGTAGAAAGCCTAGAATAGGCTCATCTACCCACTCATCTAAATAGTAACCAAGAATGGATGAAAAGACATAAGTAATTTGTTTTGTCCATTGAGGGAACATAGAAGAGGGATATGGGGAATTTTTCTTGGGGTGTTGAGAGTCTTTAGGGAGGAATATTTCAAAAATGGAAGCTCTCTGGGGAAAAGTTAATTTCTGCTAAATTTCTATGAGGGCATCAAGGGATAAAGGGAAGATGGAATCACGACGGGGAACCTACAACATTTGATTTATGTTGCCAATTGTGATGGTGAAGAGAATTTAACCATTTGGGGAGATAATTTCCCTCTTTCTTGCAAGGTAAGAGGCTTGGCATCATAGAAAGAACTTTGGAAAATGATAGGATTGGGGAACAAGAAACAGAGGGAGTATGGATTGCAAGAGGTGTATCTCATGAGATTGGTCAAGGGAATTATCCTGAAACCAGCAGCGTAATTCAACAAGGTCGAATTCACACTGTGTTTCAGAGATTTTGTAATCTCAGCTCACGAGTCAGGTATGGTCTAAGTCGATAGGGGGAGTGAACATTAGATTGATTACGGGGGCATTTTTAGGTGCCATGGTGGTTGCAGAATGGGGAATTGAAGACTGTAACAGCGAGAAATCACTGTGTGTGTAGTAATTGGTGGGAATTCAGAGTGGCAGACCTCTATAAATTTATGAATAATAGGTAACAGAAATGATGCGGCAAGGTTAGAGCACAAAGGGTTGGGAGCACTATTGAATGAGCGAGGAAAGAAAGGTGTAATCGCAGTGGTGAATTTCATATTTATTTTCTATGAAATGGCCTTAATCATTGGATTAACTGTCTGTTTACGGAATTAATTTTTGTAATGGTGCGGGCATGGATAGGGGATTTATGGAGGTTGCAATTGTTTCATACGTAGTAGCTGGGGGTTGGTGGATGAGTGTAGTGGGACCCTTGGTGAGAGTGATAGGGTTAGGGAGAGGTGGTGCGACGGGCGTGGTAGCTACGACAGGATGTTGATAGAATAGTTGGATAGAAGGTGAGATGAAGCGGGATAGAAAAATAACTTTCAGAGGGTGGGGAGGTGGTATTAGGTTTGTTGGGAGGGGTGGGGTTTAGAAATCACAAGGTGGTGACATGGAGAGGTGCGGTAAACTACTTTTTGGACCCCCACTGTCATTAAACATTCTCTCTTTGGAGGGGTCTGAAACCTATTGTGGGCTATCATATCTATGTAGTGAATGATTGGGGATGGCAGAGTAAGGAGAGTTTTAACACCAGAGGGCCACGATATATATTTCGGGGGAAAAAATTATAATGCAACATCCAAACTTAGGACAACAAACCAATTCATACTTATTACATCAAAATTTTTTATTTTCCTATCTAAAAGATATTCTAAGGAAAATGAGGGTGCATTTGAGCATGCAAACCCTATCAATTTTTCCTTTTAAAAAGACAAAGAATGTTCATTTCAACACTAAACTACTATAATCAACTAAAATAATCTAGATTAAACAGTTGGATTAACTTTATTCACCTATTCTGCCTATCTATTCTTAGCCAAGATTAAACATTTTGGCTAAGTTATTCACCCTAACCTAGTTAACATAAACTTAAAACAACTTGAACATGACTAAACTATACATTTCAAGAAGAAAGGGATTGTGGCATTTTAAACAAGCTGCACACAATTTCACAAATTTATTTTTTACAAATCTAGAAGGATAATAGTGGCACTTAAGCTAGCATCACTTTCATGTTTATTCATTTTTTGTGGGGATCATTCATCATTTCTTTTCTTTTTCTCTTTTTTTCTATTTTTTGTATTTATACCCTCTTTTCATTTCTTTTTATGATTTTTCTATCTTTTTCTGGAAATCATTTACAGAAAGCTATATTATTTACAATCTGAAATACTAAAAGAAAATGCTCAATGATTACGGATCATATAAGTTATAAGAACCTAACAAAGGGCTTCCTCTATAGAATTGGACATGGTAAGGAAGGGACGTGGTGGAGAGAGGAGTGCTCTCGGTTTATAGTGTAGATTGGGTACAACTTATGGTGCCACGAAGAGGTAAACTCTAAGCGTGGTGATTGTTGACTAGCTCGAGAGATGGTAGAGGGTGGTGGTTGGTTAGCAATGGACCCTACGAGTGGAGACCCTTGGATGGTTACTCAGGTTGTACAACGTGGTGCTTGATTAAAAATGGGACCCTTTCAAAGTAGAGTTATGAAGCTCAAGTCAGAGGTCATAGGTTGGGATGGGTGTGGAAGAATAGCAACGCATGAGAAGAGATTTGACGCCAACTATGTTGAAGGATGGAGAGGAAGACCCTGGAAGGTCGGATGCTAAATGAGGTCGAAGGTAGGAATCCAAGTTATGGTGAGGGTGTTTATCATAACGCTTGTAACATTGAGTAAGGTAATGTCACATAACAAGATTTGGACCAAGAGAGGTGAGAAAGCGTTGGGGAAATTAGAATATACTTGGCCACACCACAAACCTAAATGATGCATGGAACTATGATAGAATGTCATGTGGCAGAGGTAAAGAGGATGACTGTTAGGTAGCGGAGGTCCCACGTAATAGTTTTGGGTCTGATAGCCTAGAAATTAGGATAAAAATATTGTAAACCTTCGAAATATGTGGAGCGCGAAATGTAAAATACTAAGTCAAAGGGTTGTCTGCCCAAAAAATAATATAAAATAATAGGAATTGAGTCAGTCCGAGGACCATAGATAGGTATAAATAGAGTGCAACTCTATGAGGGAAGGGCAGTTCCTTTTTGGGTATGATGTTGAGATGTGATATGTGATGGCTTTTTTAGAGAAGCAGTCTGAAATCATTTGTAAGTCCAAGTCGAGGGTTTGGGTAGAGGATAGAGGCTCTGCAACTGTCTGTGCAGAGGCCTAGAAGAGTCCGCAGCTATGTGTGCAAACCCCTGCAGCTGAGTGCACAAGGCAGATCTGGATGTACTGATGTTAAGTGGAAATAAATATAAGTTCATTATAATTACTGTGAATCTGGCATTTTGTAAGATTAATAAGGCTATTTTGGTCTATGCGCATTGATTATTGAATACTTGTGAATCTGGTTTTGATCTTAATATGCGAACTCAACAAAAGTGATAAATGTTAGCTTAAAGACCACTTTGAAGTACATCTAAGTTGCATTACTTCATCCTCTAGATTAGATCTGTAGAACCGCATGAAGCATTTAGGATCCGCGCAAATACAGTGCAGCGTGAAGCTGCAGACCAGAGTTTGAAACCTCCAAACCACATCTAGACATCCCAAGGGTGCGGAAACCTGGTTGCAGTACCCTCCCCTGCTACCTTGGGTGAGACCTCAGTCCGCGCTTCGCGGGCTGTTGCTGAAAGGGCCGGTAGCTGCGGGATTTTCTTGGCTAAATAATTCTTCTGAACCTGGGCCAGGCCCATATAAGCCAACAAATGGTTCCATTGCTAGGATCGAGATCTACCTAAGGGGTGTCTGGTGTGAAATGCGGGGAATTTATAGAGAAGTAAGTTGAAGGATCGAAGGGATCAGGAATGGTAGTAGATCAAGGGTAGCTATGGAAAGCGCAATTCAGTTGCCGGTATTAAAAGGAGCAGGAGGTGAAGACCTGGAACAATTCTAGTTTGTGCTAACAGCAGTATGCAACATGCAGCAAATCGTAGATGATAATATTAGAAAAGCTACCCTAGTCAGCGCACTGTAGGATTGAGCACTCAAATGGTACATAAAATATTCAAGCAACCACCCAACGGCAGGGACCATAGAAATTCAGACCGAATTGAAGAAGGATTTTAGCCGACCGAGATCAGAAACACAGTCGATTATAGGGTTCAAAGAAATCGCGATGATGACCAGAGAAACCTGGTGGGATTTGGACCAAAGACTGAAAAGTACTATTCACGATCCTAACATGACCTTGATGGACGTGTAGCACTATGCTTGGTTTATGGTATCCTTAATACCACATCTAAGGGCGGCTCTATCACAACAAAAGATATCAACTCAGGCCGAAGCACTAGAGATAGCAATGAGGTTACATGAAACTCCATCGCAAGGCCCGGGGTTGGGAGTTCAGCAAATCCAAGTGCAGATCCAAGATTTGTGTGTTGAAATGAAGAAGATAAAACAAGAACAGATACTGCGAGCAGAAGTTTGGGAGGAAGTATGGTGTATAAAGTGCAGAAGCCAGGGACACGATAAAGATCACTGCTCGGTCATAGTAAATTTTGTGGCAACGGGGGGGACCAACGCTATTACGACTAGAGGCACAGATAGGACTGAGCACCGCAGCCTCGCTCTGGTGTGCAATCTGTCAGGTGGGAGGAAAGCACAACACTGATAACTGTCACCTATTACCAAAATACAACAAAATCCCCCAGCAACTATTTTACAACTTTTGTAGGTTAGTGGGCCACGAGGAAAGAGACTGTTGTAGCTACCAATTGTTAATGGACTAGTCACCTGCTTATAGAATGCAGACTGAGGTGCGAGGTTAGGATCCAGGAGCGATGATCACGCACAGTGGGTTCCAGGGCCGTGGACGAGGACGGGGCAGAATGGGGCCAGGAAGGGGTTGCGGGCAACTAATCTTCCACAACTGCGGAGGACCCAGACATTACACGCGGGATTGTACCAACCCAACAAGAATTTTGTGTAGTTATTGTGAGCAGTTTGATCATGAGCTAATAGATTGTCCTACACTGATAGTGAAAATTCGTGAAAGAAGAGCAGCGCAACCAACAACGACCCAGAATGTGCAGATGATGAGGTCCAAACCCCGCGAGGAAGATCCCAAGGTCAACATGGTGCTGAGGAGTGGCACGGCCACAGGAGCGAATGGACGAAACTCAAGGGGTGATAAGGAGACATATTGAGAAGCTCGGGAGAGCTTCACGGAGGTCTCTACCCCAGGTAATAGGGATCAGCCCGAGTCAGACAAGGATCCCTCGATGATAACTACCTTTTTAGAGACATGTATAAAATTGCTTCGCGACAACAGGGCAGTTAAAGGCTTACAAGAGGTGATAAATAGATGCATAGGATGGAGTGAACTGTGCGTCATTTGAAAGTTGGGAAGACATGCATCATAGACCAGAAGGGAAATGCGGTTAATAGCATAGATCGGCGGTTGTGAGATGGAGCCGGTCATTCTGGATCTGGGCTCAGATGTCAGCATATTACCGAAATAGACACGGGAACGCATGGTTAAGTCTACACTACAATGGTCCCCTATCCAATTACGGATGGAAAATAAATAGAAGGTGCTGCCCATGGGAAGGTTTCAAGGTGTTACAGTAGACCTTGACGACGCAAGTACCCGCACGGACTTTGAAGTTATTGAACTCATGGATGAAAGTACGCCCTATCCTGCATTGTTAGGAATAGATTGGGCCATCGACATGACTGGAATTATTAATCTAAAAAAACGGACAATTATATTTGAAACGAAGGCACTCTGCATCATCATTCCACTATATCTGGCTGAACGACCGCGCTACATTGAACTGGTACATGACGGAGAACGCGATGACGACGTAGATTGTAGCTACAGAATGTCCAGCCAAGAGCAAGGATGGGTGAAGACATCGAGGGATAGAAGAATATCATGGGGCGATGAGGAATTCTGCACTTCTGATTCAGATGAGGAAGATGAGCCGTGGCGCAACAGGTTGAACAGAGTTACCATGCTACACTGCAACATGGTGGCAAAATCGTTGTACTGCGTAAGGGCCTAGGATCTCGAATTGTCGAAGTATGATGGGTTGACGATGGTAGATGAATTCTTGACCAAATTTGATATCGCAGTACTAGAGCACCAAAGGTTTGAAGCGATTAGATGGGTGTTGCGCACGACGACTGCGCGATGGTGGGGCACACATGAAGGGATGTTCGAAGATTGGCGCACCTGCAGGCGCATGATGAAGATCAGATTTGGGATGTCAGAACTCCGCATAATGGAGAAATATGATGGATGTGATGATCCGCGCATGCACCTTACCAGGTGGATCAAAGCCTACGGAGAGGAACCTCAACTAGAATGGGTGCACTTGTTTTATCACACCCTGGACGTCATTCCCAGAAATTGGTACACGGAAGCGGAGCTCCGACACGACACAGGCGAGTGGGATATCTTGTGTGCAGGGTTTTTTTCGAAATTCCTGTTAGAAGATCAATGGATGGATCCCATGGATTAAGCGTTACAGCTGGTAAAGGCCACCATATTCAAGACACCATTAGAGCCAGAGGAAACTGTGCAGCTCGACTGGTCATGGCAGCTGAGATAGGCCCTCGAATGCTATAATCTCTAGATAGAAGATGAAAAGGATGATCCACGAAACATCAATATTCCGAAATCAGAGGGGATCCGGGAGGTGTGCGGACCCGAAATCGAAGACCCAGATATCACGGTGCCATTAAAAATGAAACAAGTGAATATTGGAACCAAAGAAGAGCCGAAGTATGCAATGCTTGGGGACTACTAGGATGACGCCACAGTGGAGAAGGTCGTCGAGTTGCTACGAGAATATCGAGATTTGTTCCCAACAAAGATTACGGAGCTAAAAGGGATTCTAGGAGACTTAGGAATGATGAAGATAACATTGAAGCCAGATGCAAAACTAGTGAAGTAGCAACCCTCCAAAATATAAAGCAAAGGTCCACAAAGAACTGGACAAGATGTTGGCAGTAGGAATCATTGAACCAGTCGAGGAGTTCGATTGGGTAAGTCCAATGGTTGTGCAGGAGAAGAAATAGAAGGGCAAGTTTTGAATTTGCGTGGATCTCAGGAAACTCAATGATGCTCATGTCAATGACCTGTTTCCAACACCGTTTACAGATGAGGTGATCGAAAATGTGGGGGGACGAGAAGCCTACTCCTTCACAGATGGGTTATCAGGATACCACCAGATCAAGATCGCGCCAGAGGATAGGAGTAAGACAATTTTCGCCACCGAATGGGGTTTCTTTCAATACACAGTAATGCCCTTCAGACTGAAAATTGCACCAGCAATATTTTCACGAATAGTAGTCGCAGCATTTAAATAATTTATCCACAAGTTCTTAGAAGTCTATCTTGATGACTGGACTATGTTTGGATTACTGAAGAAGCATGTAGCAAGCTTACAGTTGATGCTAGATACTTTCCGCTAACATCATATTGTGATAAACTTGAAGAAGTGTACTTTCCTTGTCCCATTCGAGAACCTGCTGGGCCATCTGTCTGTAAGCAAGGCCTGATGGTGGACTAGGCAAAGATCGTAATCATACTCAATCTGCAAGTGCCACGAAATGTCAAGCAATTACACGCCACACTAGGACACACGAGCTACTATCGAAAGTTCATCAAAAGCTACACCCAGATCACGACTCCGATGGAACAGTTGCTGAAGAAGGATGCTACTTATTGCTGGAATGAGGAATGTAACAAAAGTCTGGAGACACTTAAGGAAAAGATGGCCTCGGCCCCTATGTTGGTCTTTCTGAAATGGGAAATTGACTTTCATGTGCATGTCAACACATCATGTATCACATTAGGGGCAGTACTTACTCAACTAGGAGGGGAGGGAATCGACCACCCGATTGCATTCGCAAGTCGCCGATTGTCAAAAGTTGAGAAGAATTATTCCACTACTAAGTGCGAGGGATTAGAGATGGTATACACGCTTCAAATATTCCACGACTATCTGCTTGGAGGTCACTTTAAGATGTATACGGATCACTCGGCGTCAAAATACCTAGTGAATAAGCCTGTGTTGGGGGGGTGTATCTGTAGATGGTTGCTATTGTTCCAGGAGTATGAATTTGAGGTCGTCATCAAACTACGACTTCTAAATGTAGGCCCAAATCCTGTCCCGAATTAAGACCGGCGAAGAACCCACAAATCTAGAGGACCGACTTCTGGATGCTCAGCTATATGCGGTGCGTGTTGCGGATGGTCACTTTTAAGATATAATCCATTTCTTAACTACAAGAACCCCACCGCAAGGATACTCCATTTAGTCGAAGAAGGAATTGGTGATACGCGCAACAGACTTCACTGTGATTGTGGGCCACCTCTACAAAATGGGAAATGACGAAATGTTGCACCGATATGTCGTGGAGTTCAAACGAGGATAGATCCTAGCTGAAGCACATGGGGGGGTTGCTGGCGGACATTACGCGGGTAGCACCATAGCTCAGAAGATCCTTCGCGTAGGATTATGGTGGCCTACACTGCATCAGGATTCGAAAGCACACTGCGAGCCTGTGACGTATGTCAATGGATAGGGAAACCATCACAGAGAGATGAAATACCGCTCCAACCACAGATGATGCTACAACCCTTCGAGAAGTGGGAAATTGACTTCTTAGGACCCATCGCGCCACGAGAAAAAATGGGCATGCGCTATATCATCACCACGACAGATTATTTGACCTAATAGGTCGAGGCACAACCGGTTAAGGATTGCACAGCTGCAACAACTGTGAAGTTTTTGTTCGAGAACGTACTAAAAAGGTTTGGATGTCCCAAAATTCTAATGAGCAATCAGGGAATGCATTTTCTGAATGAAACAATCAGCACACTCACTGAAAAATTCCAGATATATCACCAGCAGAGTACACCATACCACCCGCAAGTGAATGGGACCGTTGAAGCATTCAACAAAATCTTGGAGACTGCATTGACCAAGGTCTGTAATGCGTGACGAAATGACTGGGACTTGCGCATCCCTGCTATGCTATGGGCATATCACACCACATGCAAGAAGTTGATAGGCCAGACACCTTTTCGGTTAGTCTATGGCCAGGAGGCCATTATGCCTATGGAATATATTGTGCCTAGTCTACGGATAGTGGCAATCACTGGTATGGCAGATCATAGGGCTTTGGAGGAAAGGCTCATGCAGCTCAAAGAACTAGAACAGGAACTATTTGTGGTTGGATTCCATTAGAAAGTACTAAAACAACACAAAAGAGCATGGCATGATCGTCATATCAAGGTGTTCACTTTCAAGGAGAATGATCTAGTATTGCTATATGACAGTAAATTTGAGAATTTCCGTGGAAAACTCTGAATGCATTGGTTGGGACCCTATGTCGTCAAATAATTTACCGACGGGGGCACGATTCAGCTTGCCAAACTCAATGGGGACCCCTTCCCGGGCTAAGTGAATGGCAGTCGCCTGAAGCTCTATATGGGGGGGCTAGCCACCTGACTAACCGTTCGAGGGACAGTCTCGCAACTCCGGCCAGTTGAAAGAGAGCGTGGGATGGTAAAGTAGTCTGGGAGAAAGAGGCATGAATGACAGGATACACGTCGATCTGGCTCATCATCAAGATCGCGGTCGCGTAGTCAAAATTATGTTGTTGCATTTCTCCGAGCAAAGGTGACCGTTCGTGTCACTATTCACGACAAGATGTCTGCATTATGGCGAAAAGGAGCGAGCAGCGGGCAATTAAGAAGAGGAGTACGAACTAGACATGGCACGAACTATTGCAGACCTTCCAAGGAATAGGCAGGAATCAGGGATTTTGTAATCGAATCGCTTATAAATCACTGAGGGGCATCCACCGGGTGAATTACAATTCCTCAAAGCATATGCTATGTATTTATATGGCATTGGCTAGTATCTCTGCACAAGGAATAAGCTCGAGGGTGGTGATATGGCGGATAGAGCAGTAGGACTATCTAGGGAGCATGGTGTTGACAACCGCAGGCGTCCCACAACCTACTACCTTAATACTAAGGGAGGTACTAGAAAAGGGGAGACACGAAGCAGAATTGGTCCAGCTGTCGTCGCCCCAGCTGCGGGCAGGTCGACGAACCACAAGAATTCAGCAAAAGAATGGAAAAACGAAGACCACGGGAGGAACCAAAGTTAGTAAGGCATCTCTAAAAGACCTTAAGGAGTGGGATCTCACGGACAACAACAACAGTCTTTCAAAATTGCAACACAAGTTGTAGCAAATACGGCAAAGTGTGGATACGAAGGTTGGAAGTGGCTTCGGTGGTACAAGGAGTTTCCGTACACGACTCCCCTGCTCGAGCTAAAATCTGATGAGGGGGTGTTCTGTGTTAACCGAGAAGAGCAGAATGAGCAGCATCGG
Organism: Pinus tabuliformis; assembly: GCA_031772625.1. Lineage (NCBI taxonomy): Eukaryota > Viridiplantae > Streptophyta > Pinopsida > Pinales > Pinaceae > Pinus > Pinus tabuliformis. The sequence continues at coordinate 1,139,422,534 of CM062818.1, read as the reverse complement.
TCACAAGAAGTGGCAAAAGGCACTGAAGTAGGAGCTAAACGAAGCATTGTAAGAGACAACAAAGAAGTAGTAGGACGATGAGCCTCACTTAGAGGGAGGTGAACCACGAAGCCACGACAGCGCCTCTCACTGCACCAATGAGTGACTCGGGACTAGTCACGATGATTGTGTTAGGGGATTGTTGGGTAGCGGAGGTCTTGTGTAACAGTTTTGGTTGTGATAGACTAGAAATTAGGATAAGAATATTGTAAACCTTCAAAATATGCGGAGTACGAAATGTAAAATACTGAGTCAAAGGGTTGTCTACCCAAAAAATAATATAAAATAATAGGAAGCAAGTCGGTCTGCAGACCATAGATAGGTATAAATAGAGTGCGACTCTATGAGGGAAAGGCAGTTCCTTTTTGGGTATGATCTTAAGATCTAATATGTGATTGGTTTTTGAGAGAAGTAGTTTGAAAGCATCTCTAAGTCGGAGTCGAGGGTTTGGGTAGAGGATAAAGGTTATGTAGCTGTGTGCGCAAAGGCCTAGAAGAGTCCATAGCTATGTGCGCGGATCCCTGTAGTTGAGTGCGCAGGCAAGATCTGGATGTACTAGTGTTAAGTGGAAATAAAGATAATTTCATTCTAATTACCATGAATATAGCATTTTTTAAGATTAATAAGGCTGTTTTGGTCTATGCGCATTGATTATTGAATACTTGTGAGTCTAGTCTTAATCTTAATACGTGAACTCAATAAAAGTGATAATGTTTGCTTAAAGACCACTAGAAAGTAGATCTGAGTTGCAATACTTCATCCTCTAGATTATATTTGTAGAACCGTGCGAGGTATTTAGGATCCGCGTGAATGTAGTGCAGCGCGAAGCTGCAGACGGGAGCGCAAAACCTCCAAACCACATACAGACATCCCAAGGGTGTAGAAACCTGGTTCCAGCACCCTCCCATGCTACCTCAGGTGAGACCTCAGTCTGCGCTTCGCGGGCTATTGCCGAATGTGGTGGTAGCTGCAGGATTTGCTTGGCTAAATAATTCGTCTGAACCTGGGTCAGGCCCATATAAGCCAACAATGACAAAATTAGTCCATTCCAGAAGATGAAAGATCTCCCAATGTTGAGGTCTTGTGGAGGTATGATTTCGCATCACAAAGTTTGTCTTGTAGAGAAAAGTGTAATGGCAGACATCACTCTCAGTCTAAGGTAAATTGTAGAAAATAAGAAGTAAAAATTGTAGCTTTCATTCTGATAGTTGTATATTTGAAGATAGAGTTGCACAATGGAGACCCCCCTTGGTATGGGTTAGTTGGGCTAGGAACGTTGCATTTGGATTGTTTAATGAGGAGATAACCATGTAAATTTCACATTTAATTTGTTGGATTAGATTTGATTGATTTTTCTACTTTTGCAAATCAAACAATGCACCACAATATCATTTTTTGTTATTTATCTGTGAATTGTGTAGAGTGTTTTTCTATTTCTTAAATGAGACTACACAAATGGTGGTTTTTTGTGTATTACAGTATTTGAAATATTTTTTATATATGTGTATGTCTTTGAAATATGGAAGGCTAATTTTTAGTATTTTATGTTATTTTGTATTGAAATTTAATTCATGTATAAAGTTAGAGAGAATAAACACTTCAGCGTGTTGAAGATGTGGGATGAGAAACAAGATTGAAAAATGAAATTAAAAAAATAATTGAAATTTGTTGTAGAAATGTTAACTGAAGGAACATGAAACCATAGCTTGAAAAGAGCTTGGTCGTCTCATTCACGTGAGAGAGAAAATGAATATCTTTGACAAAGTTATCAACAGAACAAGGAAACAGTAAATGTGCATAAAAGAGCTACATATAAAAAAAGGCTTCAATAAATTGTCAACATGATGGAGTCGACAACTGTAAGTATGGGAATATGAGTAGTATGATGGGAAGACCATTTTCTTTAAATGTTCCTTTCCACATATGTGAAGATGTTGAAATTTATTTACTGAACCAAAATTTTATAACCATACTATTCTTTGGAAAAATTGTATTTATGAAGAAAGTGTTTGTGGAAGAGACAACAATGGTTCCTTTGCAGACAACACAAGGAATGGAGTATTCGAACATCGGTACATTCATGGAAAAGAGAAATTTCTAGCATCCATTTTATGCGGTCATATAATTATTCTTTGTGACATGTCAGGGAATTTCGGTCACTCTGGTGGCAATGTGGGGTCGGGCATTCCTACCAGCAACTATATAGGGAATGTCGTCACTCCACCGAATTTTCTTCATGCTCAGTGTTTTGGAAGAGAAGAGGTGCATGTATTATTTTTTGTTTTGATAGGATTTTTACATGTGAATGGAATATATTAATTGTTCTATGTTTTTCTTCTTTCATTTATTCATGCGAAGAAAAGTTGGAAGGAATATTGATGCAAAAATACAAGTGAGAGGAACAGAGACTTTGTGTATTCCTCGAGTTGGATTTCGGGCATATAATTCTTTTGTTGATAGTAGTATGTTTTCTAGGATGGTTGTCAATTTGCGACACCTAGTTGTAAATGTTGAAACAAGTGTTTTTGGAATCAAGTTTGTAGACAATATTTTTATTGGTAGAGAATCTATGAAGAGTCCCTCTTATCAGACATGATAGGTGGTCCAAGTGGATTTATTTTTCCTCATATTTGTAAATTTAAATATGTATTTGGAAATTGCTCGATGCATATTTTAATTGATGTTTCTTTTATGAAAAGAAATATTTGAGTGAATAATGGTTGAGAAGTAAATTTAGAACCAAGGATACCCTTGTCGGTTGGTGAAGATTAGCTCTACCAGTGCGATGGGAAAGAAAATGTATGTGTTTTCTCTCTTAAAGTTATTAAGTTAAAATATTTTATATGTTTCATTTTGGAATTATGATCTATAATTTATGTAAGTAGAATGAACCTAACTACAACCAATATAGAGGAATAGATTCCCATGAATTTATGGAAAGAAATGTTCAATTAAATGCTCAAATCCAGCAGGTTGTTTCATATCATCCTCTTTCAACATTGTTGTTTCACAGAGAAAGGGGAAGTAATCACCATAATTTTAGTAGAGAGATGATTTAGGTGCATAAAATGTTTCAGTGCAAGATTGGTAACTTGTCTATTGTGGAAATGTTTCGAGTCTATAATGAATCTTATATTCATATACAAGTTGTGAGATGGAATGAAGGGACCATTTGTAAAAGATAGATTGAGAGAGTTTCCAACTATTTCTCTTGCTTGAATAACATAGATCCTAGTGAGGTACCTGAGGTCCTAAGAGTTTGGATGTAGGTTGAAGAAATGCTAATAGCACGAGTGACTCCAATATTGCAAGTGAAACATGCTCGTGGTGGCTAGTATAAATATAGAGGGCATATGATTAGTTTTCCGCAAATATAGCTTTGATTTCAAATAAGCTTCCATGACGTGTTGAACAACTTGATTTTCTAATTGTTAGAAGACACAATGTTGTGTCAAAATATAATGAACATTATGTCAAGAGATAATGTGTGATAGATGAATTGGTTTATAAAATTTAGATGGATAAATATTACATAGATGCTGAAATCGATATGGATTATGCTCTCCCACAATGACATACAAATGTGTCTAGTAGGCGACAATATGTTGATAACGATCTGGGTGAAACAGGGAAAGCCAATGAGGACATTGAAAAGTTGGGGGTTGTTGGTTTGAACTTCCATCCATCATCGTTTCTTTCTTGCATGCCTAATGAGTGCAGGGAAGTGGTACAAATAAGAAGATTCATCGAAAACATAGATTCTAGAAGTGATGAAGCAATGGAATGACTAGATATTGACACATTCCATGTTAATGAATATAAGACTAAAAGGTTAATAGACATCACCCTCCCAAATTTATTTGCTACTGGTGATGCGAATTAGTTGCATCCATGTATTTCCAATGTTGAAATGGATGAATATGTGATCAAATATTTGGAATTCATCCTTAGTTTTGATATTTATTGTTGAATTTGATTATGCATCATCATAGCCAAGGAACAAATTCTTTCTTCTTAAAAAATAATATCCATGAGATTGCACTTTCAACTATTCAAGAGTTGCATCAACAACTTGGGGATCTGCCTAATAATAAATTTCTTATAGATATTTTTGGGCACTGCAACCCCAATCATGAATGTCCATAAAATAAGGGCTCCTAAGTCCCTAAAAGTGTTGTTCCAACCTCTAAAATAACAAGGTCAACTGATTACATCATCTCCCAGAAGTTCTCCATGAAAAACTACTCAGAGCTGGTCAAAATTGGACCATCTCACCTGCTCCATGGTCAAAGTGCACTGCATCCCACCTAAATGAACACAGGAGGTGCGATGCATATTGAAAAGCCCTTCTATGGGGTGCGATGGGCAAGAGTGGACAAGTGGCAGAGTCAATTTGCGAGGTGGAGGATCATGGAATCTTCCTAAAACTTCTCCTGTGACACTTGCCTCTCTGCATTCACCCAGGGATGAGTAAGAGATCATCAATCTCCAAGTGGAATCAAGAACTGTCAGAGAGAGGACACTAATCAAATCTCAGAAGCTGACTCACCCCCTTGCAAACATCTGTATATGGATCCCTCATCCCAGAGATCTAGAGGCTGGAATTTTGTATCTTGTAAGGAAGTGCTGATGGTTTCTTGTTGTAACATCAGAGTGTTGGGTGATCTAAGCTTTTCATGAGGTGAAGAAGGGCTTTCTTGCTGAGAGGATGACGCTGGGTTAGAGAAATTGGTTGTAATCCTCTTTGCTATTCTTGATATTAATAAAGCTATTCAAGTTTTCCTCCACATTCTTGTATGATTGATGATATATGCATTTGTGTGGTCAATATATATCTGGTCCTATATTGTTTATGATAGTAGATCTCTGTTCTTGGACAATATTATGTTACTTTGATTCCACAGGTGCTCTTTGAAGCTAGGTAGATGACGAAGCGAGTGGAAAATATCTATCAGAAGGGAGAGGAATCAAGCAAGGAACCAAGTGCAAGACAGAGGTTGATCTCCTTTTTTCCCCTCTTATCTACTTCTCATAAAGGAAAACGAAAATAGTTTTAGTTTGTTTGTTTCTAAGATAGCTACTAGTCTTAGTGGGACTAGCAGCTCTGCATAGACACTAGATTTCCCGATAACAAAATGGTGACTCCACTGGGGAGTGAATAGATTGTTTTTTTGTCTATATTTGTTTGCTTTATAAACTTACAGATGGAGCCTGAAGTCAAGCCAGCTAGGCTTCGAACTGCATTTGCTATGCAAGTGCAAAGTAGATCAATGTTGCTTCAGTCTATCTCTGGGTTTTGTTTATGAACTGAACAATCGATTTAAAAACTCTATAATTGCCCTTGTGGTAGCTCTAGTAACCTCCTTAGATCTACCCCTATGATTTATTTACTGATTACCACTTGCTCGGCCTAAATCCTTGAAATGTTCTGCAAACTATGATCAAGAACTGGATCAAAAGTCTCGCATTGTACCATCGCACCCTATCTTCAAGGATATTAGTATGCATCGCACTTCCCATGTGCTGTAGGTGGGATGCATATTGGAATCCCTGTGTAACAGGTGCGCTGAACAGAAAAGGCTAATTTTTCCTACAAAATTTGTTTTTCCTACACTCTTTTCAGCTCTATTCAGGAGTTTTGCTGTCTGCAGTCAGTATACCTCTGTTGGAAACCCCCTTCGTTGCCATTATTCCGCCTCCATTGTGCAAAGAATTTTAAATGTTTTTATGTATTGTGAGTCATTTTCAGTTCTCTTTTACAAAGAAGTAGTGTAATTGAACTGTCGTTTCTTGATTTGGAAGTGTTGCAAGTGTCGGTTTCAGTCATATAAGAGAATCCGATTGTTCTTGATAGTCGATTACACTATTACTCTTGTATTTGATTTGAATTAGTAGTTTTTCAAGTGTCGAAAGCAAGTTTTCAATTTCAAATCACAAAATGTCGTCATTGTCTTCATTTTGTCTTGAAAAGAAGCTTGTTAGTAATGTCGCTTTGAAAAATAATTCAGATTTGCGCTTAGCTTTCTTTTTATCATTCACACATTAAGAAGGCTGAAAACAAATACATGCATGTGCATTTGCATTTAGACTGTTTGTTGGTTTGATTTAGGACAGTGCATATAGTGTGTGCTCTCTGCTCTATGTTGAAAGAATATCATCTCTCTTTCTTTAGTAGCTAGGATTTTCTTTGCAAAAAGAAGATTACACGATTGTTTATCATCTTAGATTTCATTTTAGGAATTGTATATCTACATCACGCGGTGAACCTGAAAGGAAAATTTCTTAAGCAAGATCAACTATAAAATAAATTTAATGAATCTAAAAACGCTTTGGAACCTAATGCACAACATTTAGAAGTCTAGTCTAGAGACGTATTCCGGTGTTGTAAAACCTGGTAACTGTTGTTTTCATTGCTGGTTGGGTGATTCCTCCACTTTGAGACGATAAGTGCCAGTACGAACATGTACTCCCATGTACCGTCGAGTATATATTGGGAGACCACAATAGGCTATATCCTTTATCCATAGGAAGCCGTGTCTACTGCCCTATCGATCGCAATGCACTTAACACCGCATTCGGGAAGATTGACTGTTGTACCGTAAAAAGTATTCTGTAGTTTTGTGATTGGTTTGGTAATCCCTCTGTCTAGATTTCCAGAGTAGTCTCTTTCGTTCCTTTTTAGACTCCTTAAAGGAAAAGGTCCATCTGAGCACCTGTCACTTCAAGATCATTAAAAATCAAAGGCGACTAGAGTCATATTTTGTTTTTTCTCGACTCTTAAAAATTGAAAAAACAAGTTGTGTCAAAGCGTCTAAAATTCATTTAACTCGGAAACATATTTTCCCTTGATTTTTAGTTGATCGAGTAATCTACAATCGTGGAAGAAAGTCAATTGAAACCCCGTCGTTCGCGGAGGCTTACGAGTCAACCGTCTTTGTCTCCAGAATCAAAACTGTTACGGATGAAGCGAACTCATTTAACTGGTTCAAAATCCCCTGGTAAAGTTAGAACAAGTGTTCCAACACCATCGGAGACTCTAGTTACTCCAAACATTTCTGGTATCCCTACCTTTATAGAAGAAGTTCCGCAGCCACTAAAGGACAGTAGGGCTGATCCTAGTGTGAAGGTAAGCACTTGTATTACTGAACCAACTCCATCGACAACAGATTCGGAAGGTGTTATTCCCAAAACATCTGTCGCTGTAGAATCTATACCTTCTTCGACACCGGAAATATTTTACGGACCTGACGGTCTACCTCTTCCACCTGGTCTGATTGCTATAGAAGAGATTGTGGAGGATCCTCCATCTAGTACTCCATCGCAATTTGGAGTCGGGATCACTATATATCCTTCTTCATCAGAAATTAGTCTACCGTTATCGAAAGCTCTTGTAGAATCGCTAGGAAATCTTTTGGATAGACAAGAAATACCTGAATAACCATCGACATCTAGGACTATGTCATCTGACACAACCACAACAGAACTTCCTGTTGTCACTCCAACAATGTTCGCCGGCATACCATTTGTCCCAACTAGCTCTCAATCGCTAGATGGGGCCCACTCAGGGGCTATTTCGACAGTATGGTCTGTTCCCGTTTGTTCATCCGGAATAATATCGGGGAACTCTTATGTTGATTCTCAGCAAATTGATCCTTCATGGTGTCAATTTGGGTAGTCCGGTCCTCAAGGACAAACCATTCCTTTAAGTACGGATTACCGCCGTATGGGGGGCAATATACCCTTTCATTGTCTTCTCCAGGAGGACAACCATACGAGAGTTCACAACAGAATTCAGGTTATGTCAGAATTACATCTAGTAGTTGGGTGCCAATACTGCCTCAACAACCAAGAGTTGTATACTCGATGAAACAATGTCTACCTATGTCAAATATACCAACTACGTTGGCTATTGTGACAGTGTCACAAGTACAAGCATTGCCTGTTGTATGCCAACATCAAGTTTCTCAAGTTGTAATGCAACAGCCTCTTATCCCTGCGACTCAACCACAATCACCAACTAGTGGAATGACACAGGCCCAAACGGGTACAATTACCCCTCATCTTGGTCAAACAGCCAGTATTGGACAACAACACATGGCTTCACAACCATGGCTGGCGCAATATCAACAACCACAATTCCAACAAGTTTACCAAGGATCTGAGCAACAAATCTTTGCAAATAATGGGCAGCCGTACATTCAAAACGGTCAAAATCAACCATTCTACAATGGTTATGCCCATCAACCTTACTAAAGTTACTAGCATCAAATGCATTATGTTGGTATGCAAAGACCAACTGCCTAGGCAATTCCATCTTATCCTGGGTATGCTTTGCCAAACCTGAATCAACAGTCACCCTTCATGGCAACTTTAGAGTTACCAGATCTAAATCGGCTAACGAACGATCCAATTGCTTACGCCTCTTGGTGACCTGCGATTCCGCATAAACTTCCGTCGGATATTTCTAAATTTAGTGGAAATCTGGGTGAAGACCTATCAAATCATGTGATGAACTTTCATCTGTGGTGTTCATCAAACACCCTAAACGATGATTCGATTAGGCTTCACCTTTTTTAGAGAACCTTAATTGGTCCGACAGTAAAATGGTATACCGAATTACCTAGAGCTTCGTTTGATAACTTCAGTACCCTAGCCACAACCTTTTTAACCCATTTTCAGTTACCCATAAGATATGAAACGAGAACAGAACTTCTTACCAATTTCAAACAAATGATGGCCACTCACATATCCCATCATATTCATGAGTGGCGATGTCGTCGTAGAATGGTAAAAACATATGTTCTTGATCAGCTTTTAGCTGAATGGTTTATTAAGTCATTATTACCTTCCATTACAGAAGATGTGGCAAAGGGAGGAGTCATCATTGAAGAGCAAGTTATTGCTCGTGCGCAATATTTGGACTTGATTTATACTTAGTCTCGCATGCTCTATGATAAAATCCCTGACGCTCCCAGACCGAAATTTTCCGTTCCTCCTCTTCCTAAATCGAACAATGACTCTCATGCCGGTGATGGCGTGATTGGTATGACAGACACGAAATCAACAAAGGCTACATCTAAAAAGGCCCATAATATTTCTAGTCAAAATGAAAAATATGAAATTATCACCTCGAAAGTAAATGCCATCTCAACTGACAAAGGCAAAGAAACCAAGCAACCAGGAGGCAAGAAGAAAAACAAAGGGAAGAAGAAGAAATAGGAGGAATCATCACCTGAAAAATCTTCTTCAAACCCTTCTGGAGATAAGAAACCAAATCGTCCGTGTCTTATATGTGAAGAGGATCATTGGAAAGCAGAGTGTCCATATAAAGCTGAGCTTAGAAAATTCTTCAAGAATTCAAAAACCTCGGCTGTATTGACTGATTTGTTTCCAAATCCAGGAACAAATCTGGTTTCTAGTGACAATGCTTCCCTATCCCAAGTACTGATGTTGTTGGTTTCGAAACAACAAAATGATGCTTTGATAATGACAAGACTAAAGATTACGGGAATCCACAGCTGTCGAGCAACAAGGATAAAGATCAACCTAGTAGTTCAACAACAACTTCAACAGAAGTTGCGCCACCCATCATTCTAGAGCTAACAATAAAACTGCTAAAGGGAGTAGTACACAAATCGACATTTAATCCTCGTGCCAGAGCAGCACAACATTATAATATAGTGGAAGATCTGGCCCAATCGCCATCTGCTATGTCGACACTTGAGGTACTGCAAAATTGCCCCTCCCAAAAGCAGGCTTTATTATCAGCAATAGGTGGGATTGACCCAAAGGATTCTAATCTTGTGTCCTTTAATCACAAAGGATATGACCCTCAGCTACCAGCTCAACTAGCTTTCCTCATTCAAGTGAAAGCCCTCAACAAAACTGTTCATCGAACAATTATTGATGAGGGGGTATCCAAATGTATTATGTCGATGAGTTGCTGGAAAACTTTAGGATCTCCAACCTTGTCACAATCTTCGATGACATTAAAAGAACTTGATGGATGAACATATACCCCATATGGGATTTTAAGTAACTTGTAAGTTGAACTAGGGGGGAAAACAGTAGAAATAGATGTTGAAGTAATCGATGGAAACCTCGATTACAACATCCTACTGGGAAGGCCCTGGATATATGCTATGGCTGTCGTTGTGTCGACCTACTTTAGGAAGATTTCATTTCCCTTTCAAGGAGGAATTACAATTGTCAACCAACAAACTTTTCTCCATAGTTCCCAAGTTACGGGAAGCATTCCGATGATCCATGGAAGCCCCCATTTGCTTCAAAATATCGGAGTAGGCCTACTAAAAGACCCCATAATAATGGGGACTTTTGCCCTCCCACCTCCAATCAATCTGGTGGAAGTGGAAACGGTAGGAACCTGCAATATGATATCTTCTATTCAAAAGATCTCAGAAAACAATATTAGCATGGATCATCTGCAAGTATTGCCTCCAAGCCCACTAGAAATATTGTAGCAATCAATGTTTTTGGCATGGGAGGCAAAACCAAATCAATGCTCATCAAGCATTTGGATAGATAGGTCTAAGGAATATGGCACCCCTTTAGATCCTTGGTTGCAAGAGCATTACACTAACGAAGGAATTGTTCAGTCAATGATAATTGACGGGGCACCATGGGAAGATTACCACCATCGTTCCCATCTTCCGGATTGTCAAGAAGATACTCCTAATGACCTTCATCATCCTTCAGTTTTTGATTTCCTATCAAATACTGTAAACACGGTGGATTCTGAACGAATCTTGTCCAATATTGAAGAGACTATCGCCATAAATATCTCGAATAAAACAAATGTCGTAGAGAATATTTATGTTGGCAAATGTTGTTCTCCTTCAGAACTGGAAATATACAAAGTTATTTTTCATGAATTCATAGATGTCTTTGCTTGGTCATATGATGAGATGCCAAGCATTGACTCGAGTATAGTTGAACATGAAATAAATATGTATCTAGATGTCAAACCAGTACAACAACGGCTACGGTAGGTGCACCCCAAGAAAGCCGCTGCCATCAAGGCAGAAGTTGAAAAACTTCTCCATGCAGGGTTTATTTACCTGGTTCCTCTAACCAATTGGGTATCAAACATTGTTCCTGTAATGAAAAAACAAGGAACGATTAGAGTGTGCATTGATTATAGGGATGTAAATCAAGCTTGTCCAAAAGACAACTACCCTACACCCTTTATTGACCAGATAATTGATGAATGCACCAGATGTGAAATATTTTCATTTATGGATGGATTCTCCGGATATAATCAAATAAATATCTGCCCACAGGACCAGTCAAAGACTGCATTTATTTGTCCGTGGGGCACATTTGCATATCGCAAGTTCCCCTTTGGTTTAAAGAACATAGGGGAAACATTTCAGAGGGCAATGAATTATGCCTTCCATGACATCAAAAACATCGTTCAACCATATCTCGACGATCTTCCGGCTCATTCGTGAAAGCGGACCGATCATCCGCAGCATTTGAGAGCGATATTTCTACATTGCTGACACTACAAGATACGACTCAATCCACACAAATGTGTGTTCTATGTCAGTTCTGGTCGCTTGCTTGGCTTTGTAGTCTCAAAGGACGGCATTCGCCTCAACCCATGTAAGGTTCAGGCAATCATAAATTTGCCTCCACCTTCAAGTTTGCTTCAGATTCAGAAACTCCAAGGGAAAGCAAACTTTCTAAGGAGGTTCATTCCAAATTACACCAAAATTGCTAAAGGTTATACACGTCTATTGAAAAAAGAAGTACCCTTCGTCTGGGATCAGGTTGCGTAAGCTTCTTTTGATGCTTTAAAGGAATCCCTAATGAAATCATCATTAATGTACGCTCCTGATTATCAAAAATACTTTAACATGTACTTGGCTATAGCCGATACAACCATCGCAATGGTTTAGTTCAAGAAGACAATGGAATTGAACATCCCATATATTATTTTAGTAGAAACTTAAATGATACAGAAAGCAAGTATTCCTATGTTGAAAAGCTGGCTCTCGCAGCTGTTCAAGCGATACAGAGATTTTGACACTATGTCCTCTTTCGAAAAACTACCATTTTGTCAGATTGCAACCCCATGACTTATATATTGTCGCGATAGTTGCTGGGGGGAAAATATTCAAAATGGATAGCAATTCTTCAAGAGTTTGATCTGGAATTTGTAAAATTCAAATCGAAGAAATCCCTAGTTTTCGTGGAATTACTATGCGATCTCCCATCGTCGTCCAATGATGAAACATCCGAAGAAACCATCGAGGATGAATCTTTGTTTCCGATATCTTCAAGAAACCCGTGGTATGGAGATATAATCATCTATCTCCAAACCAAAAAATATAGGTCTAATACCTCTCGCTCGGAACAAAAATGTATTCGATACCAATCAAAAGACTACATGATCGTCGATGATACGCTTTACCGTCGTGGTGTCGATACAGTTCGGAGGAGGTGCCTCACCCATGAGGAGGCCGAAAAAGCCCTGAATGATTGTCATTCAGGTGCTTGTGGGGGGCATCAATCTGGTTACGCTACAGTGCAAAAATCTTATGAGCAGGATACTTCTGGCCAACAATGTTCAAAGATTGCATAACTGTAGTCAGAAGTTGCCATGAATATCAAATTTTCGATAGCAAAACCAGAAGACCACCCGCACCCCTGCAACCAATAGTTGTTGTTGGGCCATTTACCAAATGGGGCATAGATATCATGACATTTAACCCCACCTCGACCGGGGGGCATGGGTATATAATAGTGACGGTAGACTATTTTACCAAATGGGTCGAGGCGATGCCTACATTAAACAACACCGGGGAAACAACTGCCCTTTTCTTTTTCAATCATGTAGTCGCTAGATTCGGTGTTCCACGGGCCATAGTCACAGATCATGGATCACATTTTTGCAATCACATGATGGTTGAATTGGTTGCCAAATTGGGGTTGTCCCATGATAGCTCTACTCCATATTACCTACAGGTCAATGAACAAGTTGAAGCAATCAACAAAGTCCTGAAGCGGATGCTGCAAAGGATGATTGGAGTCCATAAAAGGAGTTGGCACCTGATCCTTTACTCAGCCTTGTGGGCATACCGAACATCGGTAAGGAATGTAACCGGGTTTACACCCTTTCAACTGGTGTATGGCCTAGAAGCAATCTTACCAGTTCAGTGTGAAATCTCATCCCTCAAACTCGCAGTCGACCTTCTCCCCATAAATTCAGAAGAGGAGGCTCGTTTCTTGGAACTAATCCAATTGGATGAAACCCTTCGTGATGCCACTTTGGCTAACGAAGCCCATAAGAAACGAGTCAAAGCATAGTTCGACAAGAATGTCAAACCCCGTGTCTTCTCAGAAGGTGACTTGGTCTTACTTTACGACCAGGAATCCGATAAATTGGAAGCAGGTAAATTCAAGTCTTTGTGGATGGGCCCCTATATTGTTAAACGTGTATTAGCAAAAGGGGCCTACGATTTAGTGGATTATGATGGGATTCCACTGGCGCAACCCCGTAACATGTTGTACCTTAAGCGTTACTACACATGATTCAGTGTAGTAACCCCTATGCTTTTGTTACATTTTTGCTTTCGCTAAGGGTAATTGTTTTGGTCAAGTAATCCACTTTTTACATTTGTTGTAGATGTCAAACCTATTAGAATCATTTGTTGGATATGCCGACGGATCGAGTTGTAGTTCGCGGAACCTATCTTTTGCGGCCTGGGCCATTTTTGATCCAAGCAGTGAGCTACTAAGTTTCAAAGGGGTATGTATCGGTCGGTCAACAAATAACATTGTTGAATATAGTGCGTTAATAGAACCCCTCTCTGATGCCATCGCACATGGCATACGCCGACTTTTCATCAGGCTAGACTCACAACTCGTCATACTACAACTCACTGGTATCTACTCCGTCCGAAATCCAGCTATCTATCGCATGTTCCTAAGGGTCAAGATTTTGGAAAGGCAATTTGATTTTATTCAATATCAGCATATTTCCAGAAACTTAAACACATTAACAGACTCATTGGCAAATTATGTGTTAGATAGACATTTGCAACATTTATAAAAAGAAAAATTTTCATCAATATTTGCATCAGGATCATGTAACTTAACCAAAATAACACTCCGAAAATCAAATATATATATATATATATATATATATATAATTATTTATGGTTTACACATAATGTTCTGTAACCAAGACAAAATTGGTCAGATGACCCAAAACTCAAAACGTTAGGGGGTACCCTAGTGTAATGATGTTGGTGATAACAAGTCATCGCCTGTGCAATCATGTGTAAAATACTAGTCCATCGACTCGGCACGCCGGTAGTATGTCGCTGCAACCTCAGAGGCAGCTCGTCAGTCCTCACGTCTGGAATACCAAGAGTGAGGTGCTCGACCTTATCCTGCAATGCTGAAAGAGTCTCGGCCACATCAAGGTCGTGAAGGATAGCCCTTCCCACAACCTCTCCTGCTGGAGCGGCAGTTTGCACTCTCAGGCCGAACTGGTCCAACATCTACATGAGCACATAATTTTTTATTACAAATGATAGAAGAAAGCACAAGAACATTATAAAAAGAAATGATAGACAGAGATATGGTTACAGAATTTACCAATGACACCCCACTGCTCCCCAGCCGACAGTACCAAATCCGGGTCACCCCGGAAATCCATACCAGCATATGGATACTCGGAAAAAACCATCTCCTGATGATTGAACCACTCGAAGAAGGTATCGGAAAAGGAAACCTGGGACTGGCCAGCATGTCTGGCCATAAGGTCGACCCATCTCTGCATCCGTGGCTGAATCGGTGGAGGTAAACCAAGTGAAACATACTACGGCTGCATCAGCAGGATCATTTCCAAGGCAAAAGCGGTCAAAATAGAACCATATCCAAAGTTCTTCAATCTTCCATTTTTTACCTTGGTTAGTTGTTCTTTCATGAGAGAGAGTACTGCATCACACCAGTTGAACACCTTTGGTTCAAGGCATTCCAAGGCATACTGCATATAGACCTGTTGGCCACATGAAGAGCCGCACTACCAGCGAGTCTAGCAAAAGTGAACAAAACGGTCCTCAAAGACCTGTCAGTGACGTCTCGAATATTGATCTTTCCGTCCTTACTTAGCTGAGATCCCTCTCTGCAATACCGGCGAATGTAATCTCTCACGGATTCACCCCCACGGGCCGAACCTGATAATGAGATAGGGGCACGACACCTTGATAAGCCGGTCAAAAAATAGATGTCCACGACAGTTAAGGGGATGGATTTGCCCCTAATCTAGAACACCTAGTTGGTAGGATCCCGTGCATCGAGAAAATATTGCAACAAGTTGATTTGTTGCCTCATGCTAGAGATGCAGAAAAACTTGAACAGGTCGCATTTCCGCAGTGCATTTACCGTAACCAGATCATGTAAAACAAGCATGTCCTCTTCTTCATGCTCACGTTCTCACCATGTAACAGGCATTTTTCTCCAATGAATCTCTGAAAACAAACAAGAGAAGAGTCAGGATCCTGATTTGGTGAAAAACAGGCAAAAATTTCCATGAAAAACTGTGCACAAGTTTCCCTCCTTGCGCCCATCGCACCCCCAACAGTGTACTGGGTGGGATGCATGCTGACTGGCCAATGGCCAAGCCAACATGCATCGCACCTTTCGATATAGGAAAGGTGCGATGGAGCTAGGGTGAATTCTTCAAACCCCAGGGGCTCAGAAAAACCAGGAAACATGCTCAGAATTCAAAAAGGAAAGAATGAAACTGAAGAGCTCAGGTTTAGCTCTTACCTGGTCCAGACGGTGCCAAGAATCGTCCACAGAATCTCTTGGAATCAGCTAGTGAAAATCAAGGGGAAAAGCACCTCCAAAGCTCCAACAAACCAAAGTTCAAATGAAATGGTAAAATGAGAGGTAAAAACCAATTTTTAATTACTTTTCACGTAATTCAAGTCAAATATTAGTGTTTTGACTCATTTTTTCAAGCATATATTATTCGTTGCTAACTAGTTTGATGAAGCAATTGAATAGGCAGTACAACCTTTGAAGGAACAAAGTGGTCAATGGTAAAATAAAGGTAATCAATGACCATTATATCGAGCAGTTCTTATGCGGAGTTCAAGCTCGTTAAAAATTAAACATAAGCAGTGAGAAAATGTTTCCCCCGGAGTTTAAGCTCATTCATTAAAAAATGAACCAATTTCCGTTAAATAACCTTTGTGAATGCATTATCATCAGCCTTTGAAGCCTTGGTCATGTTCTCATCATCACCTCCACTCTGTATTGGCCGATCATTCACCTCCATTTGATTGTTTACCCTTTTTGAGGAACAACTGTGAAGAGTGATCCTGTTAGCCATCTTTGTGACACTGTCGTGATTGGAAAATTCCAAACCTTATCTGGAATCAGCTGCTACCCAAATTTATCACTCGTTCCTTGAAAAACGAGTCTCCTTTAAGACCTTTTCATCTAACTCGTAAAGTATGAAAAGATTGCCGAGCAATTGGCCTCTCCAGCTCGTTAAAGTGACCGTAAGTGCTATCCCTCCTTTAGATTTTAATCTTTTTGGACCTGAGGGATTATTAAAGAAAAAGATCAAGCGATTTTTTTGTTCGGCTCGTTAAAATTACCAAAAATTCATCCCTTTTATATTATTTTATACTTTTTCGGACTTAAGTGATTATATGACGAAAAAGGATTGTTGGAGTTTTCTTTACGCCCCTTTTCAGACTCTCTAAAATTGAAAAGGACAGAGTTATCTTTGTCGTTAAACTCATTAAAACCGAATAGCGACAAACTTGTCCATACAGACAAGAACGAGTTTCACTATCACTAGGCTCGTTAAAACATAGCGATGGGTTTGCCCGAAGGGAAACTTATAGAACAAGCATACATTATCCTCCTCAAGCTTGACAAAAATAAAGAGGTACTGGTCAGCAATGATTGGGGAAAAATTGGGAAGAAAACTTGAAGAAACTTTATTAGTAGCATGTCGCTCTTGAACATGACACTTTCACTCTACATCTGAGTCAGGTTGGGTTGTTCCGATCACTGGTCATATCACCATTAGTCCATCACACCATCCACATTTGGGGTTAACGCTACCAATACATCATGTCAGTGTCGTCGATATGTTCAAGAGAAGTCACTCAGAGAATTCACCTGTGTCTCATCCACTGCAATACATTTACGCTCCATTCCTTCATGGCTGCCACCCTGAACCTTATATCATCAGATTGTTTTCACCTCCATTAAAATCATTTGCTCCGTTCCGTGTCGTAGATGTGGGATTCATTAAGGCCCTCCTATGACAGATCACTTCTTGTCGACATCAGCTCATTATCCAGGACGTTTATCTAGGAACAACCCTTTCAGTACTTTGAAGCTTGCATGCCTCAATGGCAAGTTTCTCACTTTCGGCGACATGTTTACATCAATGGCCTTCGACCAAAAGATTTTGCGTGGTGTTCGACACCAAGTCCCTTATTCACACCACGTGAATTGTACTGTAGTACCTTGAGGGTCATCATCATTATCGGTGATTCCTCTTGCGTCTGTTAACAACTTACATCATTGGCTGGTAATCAGGTGATGTCTTTCCATGTTCGACTCTAGAACATCTCTCACATGGATCAACTTGTACTTTGAGTGAAGATCAAACGAGATTGAAGACCCCGGATCTAGCTTCATCCATCCAGGCTACAATATATATATTCAGGAAAATAAAGACATCAAAATGTACATCATTGCTGCACAGATAATCATCCAACCTAAGGGATGATGGCTCTACCAGAATCATCATTCTGCACACAGACGATTGTCTGTCTTATGTACATGAAAATGAATTTATAAAGCTGAGCATGGGAATGCCTGCCTCAGCTAGATCATGAAAATATTATGAAGATAATGTATTGTATTGTATCTTATTACAGGTCGCCTTCCAGCTCGAAAAACTTCGGATCCTCATGATAAAGCATTTCACCCGACATCAAAAGATTAACGACCTCATTCTTTAGGGGGCAACTGTTATAGAAATTTTTTGGCACTGCAACCCCAATCATAAATGTCCATAAACCAAGGGCTGCTAAGTCCCTAAAAGTGTTGTTCCAACCCCTAAAATAGCAAGGTCAACTGATTACATCATCTCCCCAGAAATTCTCCATGAAAAACTACTCAGAACTGGTCAAAATTGGACCATCTCACCTACTCCATGGTCAAAGTGCGTTACATCCCACCTAAATGCACACGGGAGGTGCGATGCATACTGAAAAGCCCTTTTATGGGGTGCGATGGGTGAGAGTGGACAAATGGCAGAGTCAATTTGCAAGGTGGAGGATCATGGAATCTTCCAGAAACTTCTCCTGTGACACTTGCCTCTCTGGATTCACCCAGGGATGAGTAAGAGATCATCAATCTCCAAGTGGAATCAAGAACTATCAGAGAGAGGACACTAATCAAATCTCAGAAGTTGACTCACCCCCCTTGCAAACATCTATATATGGATCCCTCATCCCAGAGATCCAGAGGGTGGAATTTTGTATCTTGTAAGGAAGTGCTGCTCGTTTCTTGGTGTAACATCATAGCGTTGGGTGATCTAAGCTTTTCATGAGGTGAAGAAGGGATTTCTTGCTGAGAGAATGACGCTGGGTCAGAACAATTGGTTGTAATCCTCTTTGCTATTCTTGATATTAATAAATCTATTCAAGTTTTCCTCCACATTTTTGTATGATTGATGATATATGCATTTGTGTGGTCAATATATATCTGGTCCTATATTGTTTATGATAGTAGATCTCTGTTCTTGGATAGTATTATGATGCTTTGATTCCACAGGTGCTCTGTGAAGCTGGGTAGACGAGGAAGCGAGTGGCAAAGATCTATCATAAGGGAGAGGAATCAAGCAAGGAACCAAGCGCAAGACAGAGGTTGGTCTCCTTTGTTCCCCTCTTATCTACTTCTCATAAAGGAAAATGAAAGTAGTTTTAGCTTGTTTGTTTCTAAGATAGCTACCAGTCTTAGTGGGACTACCATCTCTGCATAGAGACTAGATTTCCCGATAACAAAATTGGATGAGAAATTAATGTGTTTTAGTTATTACCTTAGGATTAAAAGGAAATATTGGAAATAGTGTCATTCTAAAATCACTGACACGATCACACAATTAGGCTGCCCAATTTCTTTTTTTACGTTGAATTTGTCTGACACTAAGTGGCCTAACTTGCAATATTTTATGCTTTTAACCATATGCTACCATCCGTAAAATTAACACGTGAGAAAAATTAAGAATGTTATTCAGTACCCGCATGTAATTTCTATGTACCTGCACAAACAATTTAATATATTTTGTGAAGGCGCTTGAGAAATATCTTGGAGTTAAAGACTTCTGGTAGAGGTTCATGGTTATTTATTTTGTCGTATTGTTTATGGGTTTGGAATGATGCATTAGTTGCTTTTGTTGGTTTTAATATGCTAACTATTTTTTCCCTTGTTAGGTATCAGTGGCACCACAGGGGTTCAACACATATCCACAGTTTCCTGTGGCTGCTAGGAGCTCCAAAAATGGAAACACTAGAGCATACCAACCCTTTGAGTTTTGATGAAGTGAAATCCTACTTGGAAAAATATGTAACAACCTAGAATCCATGTGACATACACCATTATAATGTCATGGTTCCTTGAAGTTTTAATGATGACCTCACAAATTGCTTCTTGCAATCCTAATGAAAATTAGGAGAATTTTATCAATAGAGTGTAAATACACACAAAATGTAGCGTTGACTCATGTTGACAAAAAAAGAGGTCTATCCTTTCATGCCATTACGATGCTCTATGGGAGGTGTCTGCTGAGTCTACAATGTACATAGATGAAAAATGGAGAAAAAAATATGAAGTAGTATGGAATGATGACCATTTAAATGTCCACAACATGGATCTTCTCACAATGTGGCCAGAAAATGTCGATTTTCAAGAAGTTGTTTCTCGACATGAAGTGTTAAAATATATTATAAAGTGTGCTTCAAAGGAAGAAGGAGGAGAAGAAATCTATCATGAAATGTTGACAAGGGTTGCACGTGTAGGTGGATTTGATGCTCTAATGTTATTTGCATATAGAAGGTTTCACGTAGAAATGCTTGTTGAGGGCAACATTGGTCCACACGAAGCATGGCATATGTTACTAAAGTTTCCTATTATTGTGTGTAGTTGCAAATTTGTTCCCTTTAATGATGGAAATAAAGTGTTCCAAATATTGCTAGTGCAATTTGAGGAGATTTCATGTGAGAAAACTTTTGTCGAGCTTTGTCAAAAGAACCCCCACTTTCTAGAACATTTGTGTTTGATAGAAACAACAAGATCATGGAGTTATGATTGAAAGTGTAGGCAGGATCCATGGAGACCTCATAATGTGCATGCTATTATTCATTCTCGGTTGTGGTTCTATGCTATTCTGAATGAGGACTTAGAATATTTCAAAATATTTTGCTGGAGTGAGTTGATTTTGTACAAGTCATTTCTCGACATTGCTTCAGATATCAGAATTTCAAGCGAAATTATCATTGAGAATTGGTGGAGTCTAGGATATCGTGCATGGCATGTTAATCGAGACCCTTTTACAAATGAGAGTGATGAGGAGGGTTTTGAGGCCCTTCTTCATGAATATAATGTTGATAGAGATTCTAAAGAGTGGTAGGTTCTTTCTGAGATTGTTGCTTGAAACAGTGTGACCATTTCCAATCCTGACAATCTTGGACAAAGGGATTAAGATATTCATAAAAATTGGGAGGAAGCAATGGTTCGAGATGAAATTGTGGAACAAACTACTAATTTTATAAAATATGCTATGTCAATGGGTGTTGTTAATGGCGGCTCAATTGGGAAGACAATATGGCCACCTTTCTCTTCATCTGAGAAAAAACGCGTTCCTTTCGAAAAAAAATTATGCCACTTTGTTGATCTTGAAAGAAATCATGCTTTCAAAATGATTATTCAAGGAAGAATTAGAACTAGGAAATCGTATCTTATTGACATTATTTCTCATGATATTTCTACATCCACAATGGATCAAAGAAGTCCACTGTTGTTGCTCGCTCCTATTGGCGTATGGACTCGACTTTAAAAATTACTATAAAAGGTATGAAACCATTGAATGGGAAATTCCTCGAAATGTTTTAAGAATAAATGAGTCACATTCATTATGTTCTGACTTATGAGATGAGATTTATATGTCTGAGGCTATTTATACAAATATATTAATGTTTGCGAGAATCCTTTGCTTAAAAGGACTGTCCTTTTGGTGGCAGGTCAATTATTCTTATGGGTGACCTTGAGAAATTACCTCTAGTCAAGGATAAACATTTGTATGAAGGAAAACCAACAAGGAAGGCATTATGGAAAAGCATCAATATTGTTGTAACTTTGGATAAAATCTTTAGGCAAAAAGGAAATGATCCTAGACAAGCATCATTTCATAATATTTTAACCAATATCAGAAATGTACAACCTACTCTACATGATTAGGATCTTCTCATGTCACATGCTAACAGTTTCCTCGATCCATAGGAAAATAGTTTATTCATTGCTTAGTTCACTTGTTTGCAATGAATAATTTGTTCAACTTACATAATTTAAAGATTCTCAAATCATTGAGTTGTCCAATTATGAGGTGTGTTGCAGAGCAGAGCAGAAGAACATAAATAGTTGAAAACGATGATGATTTGTTGGTGCATGAAGTGTTGTTATGTCATGGAGAGCATGTCATGTTGATATGTAAATTTTGGGTTGAAGGAGGGATGGTAAATGGTGCACTTGGATATGTTGAGGATATCGTCTATATGCTTGGTTCAACCCCACCTAAAATTCCAATGTTCGTACTATTATTTTTTAGAAGTAAACAGGTGTTCCATTTGATATAAATTGTGCAAACATTGTGCCTATAACATTTGTTGTTAGAGGGAATCTTCAACATATGCCTTTAAAAATGGCATGGGCATTCAATATACACAAATCGTAGGGGATGACTTGCAATGAGGGATTGTTGAAATAGGAGATAGAGAGAGGTAAGGATTGACATTTACAACTATATCAAGAGTGAAATCGTTGGATGGTTTATGGATTTCACCACCTTTCTCTTTTCAACCTTTTTCTAAAATTAAAAATAGTACATATGTCACACTTATGAAGAATTAGGAGGAATTATTAAAGACAATATCATTGTAACATATTTATTTTATTTAATTACAATATTTTATCAAAAATATAATTGTGTGTTTTGCTAGAAAATACATTACTTTGAAAGAAATTTTGATCAGAAAGAGAACAATTAGGTGAGTTTTCGTTTTAATATCAAGGTTCACAACAAACAAGATATGCAATCGCACAAGTCATAACAATATGCTTTGACAGATAAAACAATGTTCAAGATATGGTAAGAAGTTTTGAACAAAATCTCGTTATATATAGGCATAGATAGACATGAATAAAGTTAACAGATGAGTAGGAAATACATGCACTAACAAAATAAATTAAATATAGGTAATAATTTTGATAGCTAAATATGCAGTCAACACAGAGTTTTGTCTTACAATGATTGCAAAATACAAATGTTATTCCGAAAATATATTTGCATTTGATGATAGAAAAATGTTACTTGAAAAGAACTTATAATGAAAACATAAACGATTAAGTGCATTGTAGTTTGAATGAAAGGGGTCACAATGAAATATATGTGTGAACAAAGAATAGATAACAATATTCTTTGACATAAATAAATAAACAACAAGATATGTTGAAAAGTGTTGAACAAAATATCTTGTTATTCAACCCAAAATATAGACTAATAAAGTTAATAGAGTACAAGATACATTCGTTAAGAGGTAGAAGTCATGACAACAAATCAATGTGGTGGATTTGTCCACATTGAACTTAGACTTTTCTTCTACATAAAGGTTTCACTTGAAAATTTCATTTCGAAATAGAAATCTTGTTCTAGAAATATATTTGTATGTACTACAGAAACGAGAAATAAATTACATGAAAATAATTTATATCCAAAATGAGAGGGATAACATATGTTGAGAAGTGTTTAAGACAATATCCTAATATTCTTTGAGAGTCAAACATAGATAAAGTTAAGAGCTGGGTAGTAGATACATGCATTAAGAAATTAAAGTGACAACATAAAATCAACATTGCACGTGAATAGACATTGAACTTCGATTTTTCTGTTGCAAAAATATTTCTTGTAAACAAATTGATTGAGGAAGTACAAGTCTTGTTGAAAATTTATGTATACATGCAATGGGAGAAATAAATACCTTATAAATAAACTATATTGAAAACATGAGCACTTTAGTGCACTATAGTTACAATATCATAGTTTACTACCAGAGAGATATCCAACAAGAGAACAAAAACCAATTTTCTTTGACAAAGGAAAACAAATTCCTATTGAAATGATACAACATAGAAATTGATGATATACTTGTGTACTTTTGTATGAATAATCCGTTACTTGTTTTCCATAGAAATGGACATAATTAACGTCGCTCCACATGTGCTATGTCTTTCTATTTGGTGACCATAGTTGTTGGATGTTAATATCAACACTCCAAACAAGGCTACTCATCATAAAATCTGTATGTACCAAGTGGTAGAGCAACTCACTAGCCAGTGGCAGATCTAGGGTTCAATTCCATCCCTGTGAAAATTTAAATATGGTATTAGTAGCAAGTGTTTACGAGTGTATAGGAGGCTTAACTAGATGTGTTTATTAGGAGGGAGTCTTGTAGCAGTATTCCACATCTTGATATCATACTAGTAAGAGTGGATGACCTAGGGATGCTTTTCCACCGAGTTACATGCCCCTCATGTGGGGAAAACTTACCAGTTCTATACAAAGGTGCAAATAACTACCACGTAATATAAATTTTGGCTTGAGATGGGGTGTTCAGGTAGAAGTCAATAAGTTGGTATTGAACCACTAAGGGTTCCTTGTGTCTAGGTTACTCTACCACTCACCTATATGCTCCTCTTACCAATTTTATATGAGAGCACAATTTTTGAAACCCGAACAATAGTGTTGAGGGTTATGTCATCTTTTGTATAGAAGTGTTTAGTTTAGGATTCTATTATTACTCGAATGGATGCAACCCCAACGTGTCTCAACATGTTGCACTCAATAGTGAGTTGTGATGTTCAGACACAATTTTTATTGGAAAGGGTACCTAAGTAATATTCCTTGGATTCAATATCAGTCTAAGGAAAGATGAACCCACAATATTATGAATTGGGATATAATTTGTCTAGTACGTAGTATTGTCTAGGAAATTGAAGTTTTTGCTAGAAAATATATTTGTGAATTGTTTTTGCTTGTCCCTGCTTTTCAATTTGTTTTGGTGCATAACATTAGTAAAAGTAATCTTGATTTCCTGAAAAATAGCTATTCCATTGAAATTAGTTTTAAAATTTCTCAACCATTGGGTCCTATTCCATTGAACTTAGTTTTAAAATTTCTTTACCATTGGGTTACATGCATCTTTCATGACAGATTCCTTTTCTCACACAATGCACCTCAACACTTAACTCCCTTTTTCTAGAAAATCACCTCATTATGTAACTTTGATATCATATTGACAACTTGATAGGTTAAGAATGAAATCGAAGACCCTTTTGATATCAATCAAAATTTGGACATGTGTGATGTTCATGCATGGAGTACTATTTCCAGTACTTTCCTTGAAGCCATACTTTAACTCGGGATTTTTTCTATTGCTAATCACTGTCAACACCTAGCTTTGGTATCCTATTTTTAATTCTACCAGTTGGAAATCAAATACAAAATATGTCCTATGCATGCTAACCTACACTTCTACTAAGTTTTATGTACCTTTGATATTAGTGTGCGTATTGGTTTTCGAGAATTGAATCTGCCTATGATATTCTTCCATTTTGTACCACTTCAAAGAATATGTTCATGCAATGCCATATAGTTTTTCTACAACAAAAATCATGTCTCGGGTAAGTTAAATTAGAATGAAATAATTAATTCAATATATTATAAATAATTGCTGTGATTTGATGATTTAATGTTCGGGAAAGGGACTTTTCATGAACGATGCTCAATATCAAAAGAGCTTCATAACTTTTCTGACACAGATAAGATGTCATAAGAGCTTGATAACTTTTCTGAGATCAAACATGATTAGTTCCTTTCTATCCATTTACAAGGTTACTCCTTAAATGGATTGTTCTAACTTTTGTTGCAAATAAATCTCGTTAGATTTCACGTCATAATTACATTTGTGGTGGAGCTTCTTGAATTCTACAGGAATACTCGAGAAAGGATCAACACTAGTATTGGGATATTAAAAGCCGACCATACCGTTACATACACATCAAGGAATTTGTAGAGGATTTTCATTTAATTCATGTTGGCAAGGAACTTTTAGAAGAGTTGTCCCATCCATATGCTGGAAAATGAATCATCCCGATTCTCTTACGTCTTCCAAGTATGGTGTCAGTAAAATGAACATATTCAAATATTGTTTTTCTAGATAATGACTGCTTATGAAGATAAATTCTTTTGTATATATATCCAAAACAACATAAGTTGGAACGCAAATAATGAGAATCCATGCTATTTTTTAATTGTTTATTAGAGAAAAGTAATATGGATCCTGACAAATAGATATGGAGATTATGGTATGCATCAAATACATCACCGAATTATTAATGATGGAAATATATACATAGAAACTCTCTCCTTTAGACCAATACATGTAAGGTTTAATGGTTTCTCATAATAATCGATGACAACTAACCGTGCTCAATTTTCTACAAGAAAGGAGACCTTTTGTTCTATCCATGTTGGCCTTGTGCTTTACCAACATGGACAGTGAGGATTCCACTCTCTTTGTTACAAGTTCGGATTTGGGTTTGTGTTACATCCTATGTTATCGATTTCTCACCAACAACTGAGAAGTGATTATTATAGCCTTTGTACGTAAATGAATTTCTACATACTTATGTCAGTAAACATGGATACAAACATAAGAAATATTACTGATTAATTAATCAACTAGTAAACAAATTCATTCTATAGGTATATCTGGAAGAAAGAGAACACTGATCGACATATTTATGAATTAGTAATATGCAAAGACATTCCATTTTTGTACGTATGTAGGAGTACAAAAAAATATTATTATGATTTTATACATAGACCATCTTCAACTTGTGCAACTTGTGTGTAATGCGATAGATACCCAACAGAGCACTGCCAAAAAAAAATCAATTTCCAAAATTGCTAGCATTTTTTTGTATAGGCTCATTTTTTACAATGCTCAATTTAAAGTTTTTTTCCATGGTTGGAAATCTATCTAATGAATTGAAATTAAAAAATCATGTTTACATCCTATTATCATTTTAGCAATATCCTAACTAGAGAAAGTTACAAGACTACAAGAGATGTTAGATAGAACTACATCAACTCGTTTAATTATAGAGATCGAAATCTTCCTAAAGATCTTCAAATCCCTTTTATTTTAAATGTTACCTTTACATGGTATTTTTTTTATTAATGTATGAGTAGATAGAAGAATGGAAACAAAATGTAATTAGCCTTATGGAAAATAATTAAAGCAAGTATGTCAAGATTATTTCCGTTTTCAAAACACTAAAACATTCAATGAGTAATCCAAGAGATTTCTTTGATTGCTTTAGGTCCTTTAGGAAATTCTTCCACCTCTTTGTGATGCATCACATGTCATTGACACATTTTAAATCCATAGCATCAATGGGTCGAAACATGATTGTGTCACAAACATTTGGATCATTCAATTTTCTCATTGCATTTGTTCGGGAAGGATTTTTGGTATAAAGAGGTATTTGATATTATCTTATATGTAAATATACTTACTTACTCCAAATAAATCTACTTTATATCAATCTTCAGTTTTTCGACAAGAAGAACTCGGGTTACAAGAAATGCTTCACTCTATTCATGTTTCTGGAATAGATAACACGCCTAGCTCGTGGATTTTGACATATTGGTTCTGACCAATGTGCTATGGAAAAAATTCCATAGCGGTGAATGAATTTTTCGGTCTCATATGGGAAAAAATAAGTAAATAAGTGTTACCATGTCCTAATAGAGAGCCCTATAATCATGATCCCAGGAAGGAAATATTGAATATTCTTTCTCTAAATATTTCATCTTTGTGCTGCCTATCAGTAATAGCGGCAGTGAAATTGCTCGACGTTTTGTCCTAGAACCTAGTGGATTATTTTCTGAAGTGA
The DNA here is from genome assembly GCA_031772625.1 of Pinus tabuliformis. NCBI lineage: Eukaryota > Viridiplantae > Streptophyta > Pinopsida > Pinales > Pinaceae > Pinus > Pinus tabuliformis. Next base: position 1,139,395,189 of record CM062818.1, on the reverse strand, counting down.
AATTTTATTAGATTGACATTGGAGCATTTATTGTGTTCTTTATACTTTTCAGCGTTCTATACATTATTCCTTTAGCATGCCTCAACTGTAAGTATGGAATTACACTATAATGTTTTGTTTGTGGTACTATTTCTCTCACCTCAAATTATACTGAGTGAGATATAATAAAGCCTCCTCCAATTATAGCTTTAGGGAAATCACATGTTCTTAAAGAGAAGCAAGCAAAAAGAACTCGAGAAAGAAATCAACAAAAAATCGTTATTATGTTTAGCTGACATCACAAATAAAGCCCTTTGGTAAGTCGAACTATCCAAAAATATTTTCGTAGTTATGAATAGTCAATCTATTCCTCATAGATTAAAGTATGATTTAAATGGAGACGGTGCCAATTGTATCAGATTAAAACTTTTGATAGGGAATTATGAGACACTTGAATGTACTAAAAATAAAACTTCTCTATTGTAACTTGTCTTGGACAATTGTAAGATATGTTATAAATACTCCCTCTTGTTCTTGATTGGGAGTTGAAGCATTGTTTTTACTTTTGCTTGAAAGAAAGGATGAAGCAATTGCACTAAAAAAAATAGCAACCTATAAAATTTCGTAACCTGGTCACATCCAAAGCTTTGAAAGTATATGAAAAAGTATGCACTATTCATTCACAAATTTAATAAATTTTGCAGTCACGATTACCTACGAGAGAGGAGATATAGTGTAACTTCTAAAGACAATTCTAGACATGATGGACAACTCAGTGTCACTCAAGTCTTGACACAACACAAGAAAGGAATGATCCTTCCTTTCCTGCCATTTTTGGTTACTTTTGGGAATATAAACTATTATGTGGACAATTCAGTTGAATTTGTAATCTGCTAGTGGTTTGGAAAACCCAGGTTTTCAATGGAATGTCGAAAACTAATGTTTTGATTTTTAACATGATATAAAAATCAATGATTTGAACCAAGACAAGCTACAACTCCTTTCCAGTGTAAGTGGGTACTTCGGACCATGGGTACTTACGGTCTTGATGGGAGCTAGTGGTGCTGGAAAAAATATCCCAATGCATTCTTGGATGGAAGAAAAATAAAGCGATATATAGTAGGGAACATAAGCATCTATACATTCCCCAAGAAGCATGAAGAATTTTCTTTCATCTCAAGATATTATGAACAAAATTATACCCACTCTCCCAATGTCATAGTATTTGAATCACCTGTGTATTGTACAAAGTTTCGTCCTACTTCTAAGGTTGATGAGAAAGCTAGAACTGTTGGTCTATATTTCCCATTTCCATGCAATACTTCAGTGTGAAAATATTTCCTGTTAATGAGACTACGCAAGAAACTTTTACTCACAATTTTTTGTTGTTACAATAACTGCAGAAGTTTGTGGTAGAAGTCAAGGAGCTTATGGAGCTCACTCCTTTGGCAGATACTTCTGTAGGAATCCCTTTATATAGAGAAAAGGAAAAGACTTACTATAGCAGTAAAAATAGCTCCCAAGCTTTCTATAATCTTCATGTATGAACCAACTTCAGTTTTAGATGCCCGTGCTACAGCTATAGTTATATGAATTGTTCGCAACACAATCAATGCAAGTCGAACAATTGTTTCTATCATCCACCAACCCTGCATCAATATCTTTGAGGCTTTTGATGAGCTGAATTCAAACATTTTCATCGATCAATCCACACAATATGAAACAAAAGGCGTTTTCATTGTTTCTTTGCTTGGCTTAAGAAAAGGAAAGGGGTTCAAAGGAATAGAATAAGACAAAGTTCCACAGAACCAACTTTTTTCTAGATTTTCAGTTTTGTTGGTTTGTTGAACTGCAACCCTTACTCCTGAAAATGGGTGGCCAAATAATATATGCAGGTTCTTTGGGTCATCATTCTCATGAACGCACTCAGCATTTTGAGGTAGGAGTGATTTCTTGATCCATATTTTGTAAGCTATTTAGTTATTGATTGTGCATGCCATTATCTATCCTTGGTAGAAAATAATGATCTTGTATGCTTCCTATTTATTTGACCAGGCTATGCTAGGATTACCATAGATTACAAAGGGATACAATCCAGCGGAGTGATCCCTCGAAGTGAGTTCCATCACTGTTGATGTGTAGATTTTGTTAAAATATATAGAAATTCAACAGTTTATGAGTATGCCTGAAACAATTGTAGGAACTTATTTGAGAAAGAGATTTTTAAATATGTATCTCTAATTTTCTTACACTATCTTCTATAATATTGTTTCTCCAAAGAACATATTTCAAATTTTCTCAAACCTTATTTGATTATTATTTCGTTATGCTTTCAGATGGAATCAAGCTATTATTAAAGAGCTAAGAATCCTAGCTCCAGGTTCAGAGCATCTGAATTTTCCAACCCAGTATGCACAGTCCTTCAATGTTCAGTTCATGGTCTTCTTTTGGAGGTAATAGTGTTCATATTAGAGGAATCCATAATTGCAGAGAATCCAAATTGTAACATTTTTTTCCTTATGGTTATCTATTTATCTATTTATCTTACTGGAATCTTGTTGAGATTTTCTGTTTTAGTCAAATAGGCAAAAATCTCTGAAGGATGACAACAATAGGGATTCAGTTCCTAGATTAGCTCCAGGTTGTTGGGAGGGAGTTAATGCCTCCTATATTTGATGTGAGGGAGTTATGAGGCTGTTAGATTCTCTATGCTATATAACAGGCAATCATTCGGATGATTTGCCAAGAGAGTGTGAGGATTTCTTGATGTAATCTCTAATTTCATTAATAAACTCCTCATGCCTATGTTTGGTGGACGTAGCCCAGATTGGTTGGGTGAACCACGTTAAAAGCTGTGTCTTATGTGCTTGTTTATTTTTCTGCTGTGTGTTTAATTAATTGTTGTGCCTCTGAATTCCAACAATTGGTATCAGAGCGTGTTGGAGGAGCGCTGGAAGTGGAGCGCTAAGGTGTGGAGAGTTCATTAATCAGTTCGTTGCTGTTGTTCTTAAAGGAAGCTGATGCGTTTGCTGTGCGGTGCGAATTACTTACTGTCCATGGCTGCGTTCTCTTAGCTGTAGCTCATGCCAATTACAGTCCATTCAGAGCCTGATTGTTGCGTGGAAGCCTGAAAGAAGGTGCAGACTGTGCTGCTGCTGCGCTGATCAAAGTTCCTTGCTGTGCGTGGAGCTGTGCATGGAGCAGCGAGAAAGATACCTGGTATGTTTTTTTAATTGTTGTGCGTTGAGCTGTGCGTGGAGCAGCAAGACAGATACCTGGTATGTTTTTTAATTGCGTGGAGCGTACTCTTATCCCTGCGTGTTGTTAAATTGCGTGGAGCGTACTCTTATCTCTGTCGTAGGGAATGGCAGCTTTAAATCATAGGGCAAACATTGAATTATAAATTCCATTGATTTACCTTGAGGGGGTTTACTTAAAGACTTGAAAATACCACCAATTCTTTATTTTAAAACCTGTTCCATATTTAGTGTTTATCAGCTACAACATTATTGTGTTCACCCCGCAGTTTAATAGAAACGAGACAAGGGTCCATGATTGTGACTAGAAATGAAAATGACAAACACGAATATTATGGAATGCGTAGTCTGGTATCGCGCTTTCCTTCAAGGATATAATCACTATAGTGTGAAACAATAGAAAATCTCTCATGCTGGCTCTGGTGTCGAATTTGCACAAGTACAAAGAAAGTTTTTTTTTTGTTAAGTGCAAAAAGGCAGTTTTTTAAAAAGCAGAAATACACAGGCATAGGCAGTTTTTTAAAAAGCAGAAGTACACAGGCATAGGCAATTTTCTTTGTTATGTAAAAACAAAGGCATAGACAATTTTGTTTTAAATTGCTGGTTGGATATTGGAGATTATTGTGTTTTTTTGCTGATACAAGATGGCCAAAACACAAAGTGCCCGTTTTGAAATTGAGAAATTATATGGCAAGAATAATTTTGAGATCTGGAAGGTGAAGATGCACGATCTGCTGGTTCAACAAGGTGTGGCGAAAGCACTGTTGGGGAAAAACAAAAGGCCTCCTTCCATGACGAAGGATGAATGGGATGAGATGGACGATAGAGCTCTAAGCGCAATTCGGTTATGTCTGGTGGACGATGTTCTGTTCAACATTGTGTCAGAGAAAACCGCCGCAGGCTTGTGGTCGAAGCTTGAGAAGCTCTATATGACGAAATCTTTGACAAATCAGATTCTCCTAAAATGGCAGCTTTACAGTTTGCAGATGAAAGAAGGTACCTCAATTGTTGATCACCTGAATGTTTTTAATACCTTGTTGGTGAAATTAAACAGTCTAGATGTGAAATTTGATTCAGAGGATAAGGCAATAACTCTATTATGTTCTTTGCCTGAATCCTGGGATCACTTTGTTACTTCCATAAGCTTTAGTACATCAGAAATCCTTGAGTTTGACGATGTTGTTGGAGCCTTTTTGGCTGAGGAGACGAGGAAGAGGTCGAATGTAGACACCTCTACATCAGAGGTAATGATGGCCAGAGGTCGCTCACGAGAGAGACACTCCGGGGGAAAGCATAGCGACTCTCACTCAAAATCCAAAGGAAAGAAGCCCAAGGTGAAGTGCTGGCATTGTGGCAAGGCTGGACATCTGAAAAAGGATTGTTGGAAGCGAAAGCAGGCTGCTAAAGAAGGCTCTTCGACAGAAAAGAATGAAGCCAACACTACAGATACAGGTTCAGTATCTGGTTCAGGTATGAGTGATGAGGTATTGTGAGTTAATATTTCAAAACATGATCAACATTGGTTGTTAGATTTCGGGGCATCTAACCACATGTGTATACATAAAGATTGGTTTAAAACATATAGATCAATTGATGATGGTGTTGTGTACATGGGTAATGATGTAACATGTAATATTGTGGGAATTGGGAGCATACAACTGCAAATGTTTGATGGGACAACAAAAATATTAACTGATGTGAGGCATGTACCAGATTTGAGGAAAAATTTGATTTCATTAGGAGCACTTGATTCAAATGGATATAAAACTGTAATTCAAGGTGGAGTTATGAAAATCTATAAAGGTATCTTACTAGTAATGAAGGCTAAAAAAGTAGGAAATCTATTTCAGTTAGAAGGTAGAACTGGGTCAGATCATGTGTCTATGTCTGAACATGACAGTAGTTCCATTCACTCATGGCATCAAAGATTGGGGCATATGAGTGAAAGAGGATTGAAAATTTTGGCTGACCGAAAGTTACTTCCTAATCTAAGATCTGGAAAATTGGATTTCTGTAAACATTGTCTGTTTGGTAAACAAAGTAAAAAAAAAGTTTAAAACAGGGAAACATACTAGTAAAGGCATACTTGATTATATCCATTCAGATGTGTGGGGTCCAGCTCCTACAGCTTCATATGGTGGTTCGTCTTATTTTGTATCATTCATTGATGACTTTTCTCGGAAAGTTTGGGTCTACATGTTGAAAAAGAAGTCTGATGTTTTTACAGTTTTCAAGCAGTTTAGAGCATTGGTAGAAAACAACACTGGTAGAACTATAAAATGTTTAAGAACTGACAATGGTGGTGAATTTTCCTCCAAGGAGTTTGACAACTATTGCAAGGATGCAGGGATCGAAAGACATAAGACCATGGTTTATACTCCTCAGCAGAATGGAGTTGCTGAACGCATGAACAAGACTCTTCTAGAGAGAGCAAGGTGTATGCTGAGTAACTCCAGGTTGCCGAAGGGGTTGTGGACGGAAGCAGTGGAAACCGCTTGTTATGTGATAAACCGATCTCCATCAACGGCAATAGACTGCAAGGTTCCGCAAGAGGTATGGACAAGACACCCTTGTGACTATTCTAAACTCAGAGTGTTTGGTTGTGATGCATATGCTCTAGTGCCTAAACATCAGCGAACTAAGTTAGATCCAAAGTCTAAAAGGTATATCTTTGTTGGGTATGGTGATGGAACGAATGGATATAGATTGTGGGATCCTACTACCCGCAAAATCATCATCAACAGAGATGTAAAGTTTAATGAATCCTCTCTTGTACAGTTAGATGTAGATAGAAGATTGAAACATGATGATGTATCTGATTTCCAGCATATTCAGTTTGACAGCATTTCTAATGATAGTCATAATGACCATAGTTCAGATTCTAGGCATGAACAGGTTTCAGAATCAGATTATGAACAGGGTTCAGATGGAGGACATGAACAGATCTCAGATGGCGATCATGAAGAAATTCCTACAGTTGATAGACAGCGAATTGTGGAAGCACCAGAAACATTCTTAAGGAGGTCTACAAGGATCAAAAGTCGTCCGAGAAGGTATGATGATCATGTTACTTCAGTTGCTTTGATCGCTAATGATGATGAACCTTTGTGTTATCAGGAAGCTGTAGAAGGTTCAAATAGTGAGAAATGGAAAGCAGCCATGAAGGAAGAAATGATGGCCTTAGGTAAGAATGGCACGTGGGATCTGGTTGAACTTCCAAAAGGCAGGAAAACTGTGGGATGCAAGTGGGTGTTCAAGCTGAAACGGGGTGTGAATGATACAGAAGACAGGTACAAAGCGAGACTGGTTGCAAAAGGGTTTTCTCAGAAAGCTGGTATAGACTTTCATGAGATATTTTCACCAGTGGTTAAAATTGTTTCAATTAGAGTTGTGTTAGCATTAGTGGCTTTGTTTGATTTGGAGTTGCAGCAGTTAGATGTTAAGACTGCATTTCTACATGGTGATTTAGATGAGGAAATATATATGGAACATCCGGAAGGGTTTGTTCAGCATCGCAATGCGAAATTTGTCTGCAGGCTCAAGAAGTCATTATATGGTCTGAAGCAGTCGCCTCGGCAGTGGTATAAGAAGTTTGATTCTTTCATGTTGAGTCAGAAATATGTAAGAAGTGAATATGATCATTGTGTTTACTTTAAGCAGTTAAATAATGGCATGTTCATTATCTTAGTGTTGTATGTTGATGATATGCTTTTAGCAAGCAAAAGCATTGAAGAAATCAACAGGTTGAAGACTCAGATGGCAAGGACGTTTGATATGAAAGATCTAGGAGCGGCAAGACAGATTTTGGGCATGGAGATTTTCAGAGACAGGAGTAATGGTAAGCTGTGGCTATCACAACAAAAGTATATTGAGAAAATACTTTTGAGGTTTGGTATGAACAATGTGAAGCCTGTGTCAGTCCCTTTAGCTTCCCATTTTAAGATTTCTTCGAGTTTATGTCCTAATACAGATGAAGAAAAGGATTATATGTCTCAAATTCCTTATGCCAATGTAGTAGGATGTTTGATGTATGCGATGGTGTGTACGCGACCAGATACTTCTCATGCAGTTGGGGTTGTCAGCAGGTACATGGCAAATTTGGGTAAAGAACACTGGTCAGCAGTGAAATGGGTGCTTCGGTACTTGAGAGGCACAAGTAGTTATTGTATTTCTTACAATAAGAGTAGTGAATTTGTTTGCGGATATGTTGATTCCGATTTTGCAGGTGATTTGGATAAGAGAAGATCAAGTTCAGGGTACGTCTTTACTCTTGCAGGTGGAGCTATAAGCTGGATGTCAAAGCTACAGAATATTGTTGCTTTATCCACTACTGAAGCAGAATACATTGCTGCTTCTCATGCTTGCAAAGAGGCGGTTTGGTTGAAAGGTTTGCTTGGTGAGTTTGGTAGGTTACAGGACAACATCAGGTTACTTTGTGATAGTCAAAGTGCAATACATTTGGCTAAGAATCCGGCCTATCATAGTAAGTCAAAGCATATTCCAATCAAGTATCATTTTGTAAGACAGGTTATCACTGAAAGGGGAGTTTCTCTTGAAAAGGTGCATACAAAGGAGAACTGTGCAGACATGTTCACGAAACCAGTTTTGTTGGAGAAGCTACGCTGGTGTTTGGCTTCTCTTGGCTTGCAGAAAAGATAAAATAATAATAACAGGGCATCAGGCGAATTGTTGTCAAGGTGGAGATTGTTAAGATTTTTTGTTTTAGTCAAATAGGCAAAAATCTCTGAAGGATGACAACAATAGGGATTCAGTTCCTAGATTAGCTCCAGGTTGTTGGGAGGGAGTTAATGCCTCCTATATTTGATGTGAGGGAGTTATGAGGCTGTTAGATTCTCTATGCTATATAACAGGCAATCATTCGGATGATTTTCCAAGAGAGTGTGAGGATTTCTTGATGTAATCTCTAATTTGATTAATAAACTCCTCATGCCTATGTTTGGTGGACGTAGCCCAGATTGGTTGGGTGAACCACGTTAAAAGCTGTGTCTTATGTGCTTGTTTATTTTTCTGTTGTGTGTTTAATTAATTGTTGTGCCTCTGAATTCCAACAATGCTTTCAGATGGAATCAAGCTATTATTAAAGAGCTAATAATCCTAGCTCCAGGTTCAGAGCATCTGAATTTTCCAACCCAGTATGCACAGTCCTTCAATGCTCAGTTCATGGTCTTCTTTTGGAGGTAATAGTGTTCATATTAGAGGAATCCATAATTGCAGAGAATCCAAATTGTAACATTTTTTTCCTTATGGTTATCTATTTATCTTACTGGAATCTGTAAAAAAACACTTAGTACCTTTTCTTGAATGAAATGTAATATTATCACACGAGAAAGGTGATCAATCTCTTTATATATGACATTTACACCTAAAAAATTGAGAATTGAGAATTGGTACTAGTAAAATAGATTCACTAAAGAAAATCATATGAATCTTTCCTTGTTTACTTGTCATGTTTTGTTGGAAATTTATTCATTCTTTTTCTATCCCAAATACTAATCAAATCTTTTTCATTGTTTATATCTCATCAAGATCTTTACGTTGAAGTTTGAATTGTCGAAAACTGTAGGATAAAGTTACACTTATTTGAAGTTTTTGTGAAACAATGAAAATTATCATGCTTCAGAGCTGCAGAATTGTCTTTTAAGCTACAAAATTGGGCATTTCCTACATCTAAAAATCCTGTACACTGCTATACAAGTAATCGGTCCAATATTTAAATTTAATCATTAAATTCAGAGCTGCAGAATTGTCTTTTAAGCTACAAAATTGGGCATTTCGTGCACCTAAAAATCCTGTACATTGCTATACAAGTAATGGGTCCAATATTTAAATTTAATCAGTACCTTCTTCAGAAAAATGAAAAAATTCCTACTTGTTTTATTGATGCGGTGAAATTTTTTTGATTAAAAAGGCAAACTTTATATATATATATATGGAAGACATAGCCTTAATATAGCCTTCATAGTAGGCTGTAAAATGAACTCCTCTACTCAATAATTAAAATAAGTACACCCTATCATCCATCAAAATGAAACTTCAAAGCCAACACTACTACTATTGCAATGGATCATTGTTAAAACTGGATGTGGAAAAGAAACGTGTAACACTCACCCAAGACATAAAGAATCGGTGCTCTCAGTGCATCGTAGTCTAGGTTATCAAATTCACAGTCAAGCAGAGCGAGTTGAAGACTATTCATTGTGCAACGTTGAAGATGATTCACTGTGTACGTTGAAGAGTGATGGAGAGGTGTTACTTGATTAGGAAGGCCGGAGGCATGGAAACCCTCGATCTCAAAACAATGGAGAAGGATACACCCGTTTATGTAGGCCCGTTCAAATGTTGTTGGTGAGAATTCTATTTCAGCTTGTCAATTACAGTTGACTTTAGATCCACAAACACAACACGGGAAATATGGATCAGAGAATCTATTCAAATCTGAAACACTTAAAAAAAAAATGAAATTTAGGAGGTCAACAGAAATTTCAAAACTAATTTTGCTCCAAAAATGGATTTTGCACGGTTCTTTTTCTAAAATCTCTTATTTCATGCGATCCATCGACTTCCTTGCTAAAGTAGTCTGAGCGGTTCAATAATGCAATAAATGAACACTCCACCCATCCGTGATGAAATCAATTAATTCAATATGGTTGCACCTACAGAGATCAAATATGAACCCTCCCTGCCATGATACTGTCATCCAACTGATGTTATCCCAACTCGGAGTTTTATTCTTAAACAATGCCTCATGCATCGACGTTTAAGGTGGGCTTCGTATGGTGTTGCATTGTGATGTAGCATCCAAAATAGAATCTGATATTTTCTGCATGGCCGCAACTTGAAGCAGTTGTGTATTAAAGTTGAAAATTCATTTTTTAACGAAATCTAGGAAATAAGGCTCCAAAGAACCCTGAAAATATCTCAAACGGTTATGAATTTGAGGAAATCACTCAAGGAAAACATAATTTACTCAGTTCTAAGAAAAACCCATGTTTTATTTTTCTGAGATTCGCTTCCAATTGGTCATAAAATTGGTTTTCAAAAAGTCTGGTGATGTTTTTTCTTATATTCATTATTTGTTTCTGCAGGGTGTTTGGGCAACTTCATACCGCTAAATTATTGTGCATGAAATGGTGGTCCTCTTTGGCTGTTGCCTAAAGTGGTCTAAAGCGACGGCCTGTATGGCATCTTTTCCCATGCCATATGATGGTTGGTCGTGCTGGTGATGTGCCTATCCTTACGAGCAGCTGAATTCTAAGCTTGGAAGTAGATACACTGCTTATCCCATAATTGAACTCAGCAAAGAATTTAAATATGATTGGGCCACACTATGAAAATATGTAATTGGAATTTTTTTCATACTTCCTTTTTCCTCTCAATCATTAAAAAAATTACGGTCTACTTTTCATTGCAATTATGTGTTCAGAATTACATTCATTCGAATAGGTTTTTGGTGTAAGTTGCATTATGTTAAATAGGTTATAGACTATAACATGATGTTTTCTTTTGGGGTCGACATAAATCAAATTGCAAAACACAGGGCTACATAATTATAAAAAATTCCTATAAATTCCCTGGGCCTTTGGTATTCATTATGTTGTCATTTTTTTAGAAAAGAATTTATTTCAAATATATATATTTTTTAACGTGAGAATAAACTAAAAAAAATATTGTGATTTCTTAGTTTATTTTCAGTTTATTAACAATTTTATTTATTTTTATAAAATAAATAAAAAATAATCTATCACACACCTGAAATTTGTGCTTCTTGTTCACAATCATTGTTTTATTGCAATTTTCCACTCAAGGTTTTGTAAATGGGTGGCTCTTACTGCACCACAAAATTGTAAATTTATCCTAGGGATCACAAAACATGTTTTTATTTGTTAGTCCTATTCTATTGAAAACTAAATGAAACATTCTCTTAAGTATAAGAGAATTTCCAATGCATCCATTTGTGTATTAATATCATGAGTAAACTCATATTTATTTTTAAAATATACTCTTTGATATGTACTCATATATGAGAGACCAACTGCTTTGATTTGAATAATGTTATAAGATACTAAAAAATGGAATCCTGAGATCCGATAACTATCCTAAACCAAGATCCAATGTAATCTTGTCTTCCTTGGTTTTCTGATATCACACCATGCAAGTCTTTAGAGATGTGATCTTCATTCATAGAATCTGGTGATACACATGCATGAAACTCAGGTTTCAACAACTTCTCTTCTTTAACATGCATCCATGATTCTTGTAAGTTACCTGAATATTTTTCCTCTTGTGATTGTTGTTCTTCAATGGGAATTTGTGCTTTATTTTGTAGTACCTCAAAATTATGAGTGGATTGAGGTGTTTTATTGTTGCGGATTCCAAATGGTTGTGCAGGTAGTAGAGTGGAAATGGATCATTGGGGTACTGGTGCAGATGGTAATGGTTGAATTGAGGTCAATTGAGCGTGAAATGGATGTTGTGGTGGAGGCGAATAGTATGAATAACATTGAACTTGGCATTGAGCTTGGAATTGAGGATAGTGAGAAAAATATTGAGAATACGACATATTTCTTCTATGAGGCCCTTGCCAACCTGCTTTCCAATATTGGGTTTGAGGTTGGGATTTAGATGGACAAGGTTGCCAAGGCAAGGGTGTTTGCCAATTACTTTGAGATTGTTGTGCATAACCTTGAAATTCAGAAGTAAGATCTTGCATCATACCACGTTGATGAGGTTGCCATGATCTTTTTCGAACCCCATAAGAAGATTGTTCCAACGTTTGATTTGCTCCTCAGTAAACTGCCTTTAGCCTCGATAATGATGGACAATCTTTAATAGTATGTGATCCTGTACAAATTTCATACATATTAGTGCTATCAAGTGGACATTCATGCAAAGCATGTTTCCTTTTGAATTTAGGGCAAAACATAAATGAATCAACATTCTCAACTATTTTCTTGTTTTCCATTCTTAGCATATCAATTTGTTCTTTCAAATTACCTGAAAGGTGTAGCAAATTATTAAGTTCGATTTGAATTATGAATACTGATGCCGACTTACCTACTCTTTCCATAACGGGATCTTGAGGGGATATTGCATATGTTATAAATCTGATATGAAAACATAAGACAATGAAAATAAACCTAAGAAATAACAAGATCTGAATATAGATAGAAATGTTTCACTTTATTGATCAAACCCTTAAGGTAGGGCAACACCATATATTCACTCCTTAAGGAAGGAGAACACTCCACAAGCCATATGCCTATTCATACAATAATCCTTCACATCCCTCAATGTGGAGTCTCTAGCCTCTTTACAGGCTTCATGCATACAATACCATGGGTCATTACGATGGTTCCCTCAATACCATCTATCTAATACCATGGGCCCATTACATTATTACTAACTACTTGTGGTCCCTTACATGATATGGGTTAACCACCTTATTTATTACTATGGCCCATCCCATTATTACATTAATCCCTTGGATACCTCCCTTTGTACCCCATATTATCCCCCCTAGGTATATAACATTCCACCCCCCTTAACATGTTTCGTCCCCGAAACATGAGAAGAACACAAATAGCAAGATCTACTCAAAAGAGTAGTCCACTGGTACCATGCACGTGCATCTAGCCATCCAAGAGAAAGGTGAACCCTCGATCTTGCTGGTGCCTCACTTGCTTGAGATGGAGCTTGACTATAGTAGCTCTTCTGTGTTAATGTGTAGTAGGTGGATCTTCGCTCCTCTCTATCTGTCATGCGGGGGTTGTTGTCCTTGTGGCTAATTGGTTGCCATTTTGTTGGTTGTTTTCTTGCGGGGTGATGTGGGTGATGATATGTTGAAGTTTTAACCTACGATGTCTTTTTATTTAATTCACCCTGCTGTGGTGTCTGCTGTGGTGTCTTATCTTCCAATATTACTTCAACCACTGAGCCCTCATCTGATGTATCAGCACCTGTATCCTTTTATGCTTCAGCCTCTGTTTGTGTTTGATTGTCGATCATCAATGGCTCATCATCTGATATGTCAGTCCCTGGAACATCTTCTGTTTCAACCTTCATGGACTCTACTTGTTTATTGATGGAAATATCCTGTAATGTAATTTTCTTCTTTTTATAACAGAGCTTCAGGAATTTCTTCTGCACATTAATATATATAGTACCCATGGATTCCATCCAAGGATATCCTAAAAAAACATCCATATTATCTATCTCGGAAGTATAAAAATCACCATGCCACACATACTTATCCATAGAAACCTTCAAATCCTTATACACTTGAACATCCTCATCATCCACTTGTGTGTTTTCAATGTGTTTTGCTAGAACTTGCAATTTTTTTACCAAATTAACATTTATAAAATTGTGCTTGCAACTAGGATTTATAGATACAACAACTTTCTCCTTCTAAATCAATCCATGAACCTGCAATAAGGAGGCACCCGTAGAAAATAACCCTTTACGTGTATCATTCTCCTTTTTTCTAGTCCGAGACCATTTGTTTAAAACGACACTTTCAAATTCTGCATCTGAAAGTTTGGACAACTTCTTGTCTTCAAGTGAGAAATACCATTTGTAAGCCTCATCTCGGAAATTAAGCCGCACTGAATCCTTCCAATTTTTTGCCCATACTTGCTTATTTTGTTTTATGCATTCTTCAATAGTAGGGCTATCATCGTTTCCGGTAAAATTTTCCATGAAGAGGGTTTGAGAAAAATTCACTTACTTGGCGAAAATTTGAAATGGCCACAATTTCGTCAATATTGCTCAGAATCCCTATTATGACCTATTTTTGGAAATGGAAAAACCATTCTGCATCTACCCATGTGATAGAAATCCTGATCCAGGCACTGGAATTTCAGATCTACATTACAACTCTCCCATCGCCACCAAAATTTCTGCAAAAAAGAGTTGATTTTAAATCAGCGATATCTCCCTCATCCGGACTCCGATTCGACTGATTTTTTTTTAAAATTGGGTAATTTTTCCCAAAAAATTCAGATCTGCAATTATATTTTGTAGATCTTGCACTAGGACGTCCAGATCTACGCCGCAAACTTGCTGCCCCGAAAAATTGTTTGCAACACCACTGATTTTTAGATCAGCGATATCTCCTTCATCCGGACTCTGATTCGACCGATTTTTTTTTAAATCGAGTATTTTTTCACAAAGAATTCAGATCTATAATTATATTTTGTAGATCTTGCACTAGGACGTTTAGATTTGTGCTGCAAACTCGTTGCGCCGAAAAATTGTCTCCAACCCCACTGATTTTTAAATTAGCGATATCTCCTTCATCCGAACTCCGATTCGACCGATTTTTTTTGAAATCGGGTATCTTTTCACATAGAATCTGAATATGCAATTAGATTTTGCAGATATTGAACCAAAACATATAGATCTAATCTGCAAACTCGCCACCCCAAAAATTTCCTGCAAAACATAAGAAAAATTCTCCACTTTTTTGCCCAAGAAAGTGCTCTGATACCACTTGTTATAGATCTGATATGAAAATATAAGAAAATGAAAATAAACCCAAGAAATAACAAGATCTGAATATAGATAAAAATGATTCACTTTATTGATCAAACCCTTAAGGTAGGGCAACACCATATATTCACTCCTTAAGGAAGGAGAACACTCCACAATTCATATGCATGTTCATACAATAATCCTTCACATCCCTCAATGTGGAGTCTCTAGCCTCTTTATAGGCCTCATATATACAATACCATGGGTCATTACGATGGTTCCCTCAATACCATCTATCTAATACCATGGGCCCATTACATTATTACTAACTACTTGTGGTCCCTTACATGATATGGGTTAACCGCCTTATTTATTACTATGGCCCATCCCATTGTTAAATTATTCCCTTCGATACCTCCCTTTGTACCCCATGTTGTCCCCCCTAGGTATATAACAACATACTTTTCTTTTCCTCTTGATATGTTCTTAAACAATTCACAAATCTCTTGAAATGTATATTGTGAAACATCTCCTTTTCCCAGCAGGTTAAGAAGATCAATCCATTCATCCCTTATAGCATTTAGTAGGAGGATTTTTAATGTGTCTGATCCTAAATTATGCAATTTAGCTCTTTTGACATGATATGTAAATCTCTCCACTAAATCTTCTCAGCTTTCATCCTTTTTCTGGTTCATTTTAAAGACTTGATTTCTAAGGTCGTGGTTTATACAATAATCTTTGTACTTTTCCAAAAATACTCTTTTCATATCATCCCATGTCCTTATAGAATTTGTTCCTAAAGTCATGAAACATTTAAGATCTCTATCCTTCAATGTTTCCGGAAACAAATTCAACTTTTGAATGTATAATAATTAGCCATACGATCTAAAAATTATTTCAAATTCTAATAGAAACGTTTTTGGTTGTTATGATCTCATACCATTGAACATAGGAAGTACAGATGCAGATATGTTCTTTATATGAACATTGATATCAACTTTTGAATGGGAAATCTAAAAGGATCTTCCTCATCTTCACCATCTCCATCCATTTCTTCTACCTTCAAAATTAGGAATTCATAATATGGATGGTTTTTTTATGTTTTTTTTTTAATTATTGTATAGGAGTTTTGTTTTATGAATGTTTTATCTCTTCTAATTTCTGCCTAAATGCAAGTAACCCTTATGACAATGCTTTCTAAACAATCTCTGTAACTAGTAACATCTAAGTATGCTTCCCCAGCAATGATGCCAAAAATTTGGGGCGATTTAATGGTATTTTAAATCCCTTGTCATTTTAATATGTCAACCTGGTTGTTTATTCAACTTAGAAGCAAACCAAAATATATGGGACCTCATATGAAACTGTTGTACAATGTTTGTTTAGGATAGAAATAGAGAAAGGAAATGCATATTACAAATATAACTAAAGAAAACCATAAAAGAAATATCATGCAAGAAAACTAAATTGAATTCTAAATTTGGAATGATTAAATTAACTCAATGTCTTTTCTAAAGTATTGAAAAGAAAACTAAACTATGACCAACTATGATAATCTAGAACAAAGTAAATTAGTTGAGAAAGCAGTAAATAGCAACTAGTGATTTATTTGTGAAGCAAGCAAACTAAGATAGCTAGTAAGTAAGCAGTTTAATGCCAAAGAAATCAAATGTAAGAAAGTAAATCAAACTTGCAAAAGAAAATTACACTTATAGAAAGTAAAGCACACTTGCATAAAAGGAAATAACAAAAATCAAACTATGTTACAATTGTATGCAAATTGTGGTTGATGGGGATTCTTCCATTCCTCAATGAGCGCACAAGAACAACTATCACATCTTGAGAATCAAACAACACTCATAACTCATGATTTGGAGAAAATGATATTATTCATGTTGAATGAACAACCATAAATCTGATGCTAATGAATAACTGACCACTGTTAGCCTCCTTTGAAGGATGTTCCTCCTATTTATACATGAACTAGGGATATCTACTAAATAAATGTAGATCCCTTAAATATATACTAGATCCATACTTGTCTCAACTCATCCCTAAATACTAGATACAAATCCCATGACTCATAAATATCTCCATGATATTTCTCCTTGGAATATGGTCCACCTCTTGAGTTGAAATTCGAATTTGATCTTGAGAGGCCACATAAGGGTGCCTTGGAAGTTTCCAAATGATAACACATGTAAGAAAACTCATAACACACATATATAAATAAAACCATGTTAATCTCCTAGTTTTTAATCATGAATTAACTTTAAATACATAAAATAAATAACTTTGGAAAACAAGGATCCTAACCCATATAATCATGAATATGGTTACTTGATGTAGGGTTTTAGGCTAGATAGTTATGAAATGAGGGCTAAATGGTTTATAAAAGAATGGAAATATGGATGAATATCGCTGAATATGGAAGACAATTTTGAGACTCAACACCAAGGCTCCCGGAACTAGTAACCCAACCCAAGCGAAGGAAACATGAGAACCAACCAAAACAAACAATGAAAGTAAACCCATAATCACCGTGCCTGTCTAAGAAATGGAAAGGCTAGGAAATCCACTGCCAATCGAGGAAATCCTCCATGCCAATGACAGATAACAATGAAGAAACCGCATGCATGTGCCATGAATGCCAAAACTAGTGAAGAAAACATTCATGCAACACATTACTTTCAAGAAAGTATGATGCCGCTACTAATCCCAATGCCATCTTGTGCCTCCCTGATGTTCATTTTCCTTCTTTCCCCAAAAATCCAAGTATGCGATACCCTCCAAGAGTGCTTGAATAAAACTCCAAGTCTCCAAGAGTATGAGGGAGAGAGAGAATAGAAGAGAGATCCAACACTGAATTGACGAAAGGTTACCAACTAATCCTCTGAAGCGTTTTTATGAATGAGACCTCTATCTTCTTCATTTTCCATTATTTTCCTTCATTTTCCTCGTAACATGCAACCTCTGAGCTTTTACCTCCCTTTCCATCTAATTTCATTATTTTCATAAATAAATGTGTCAAAATGTCATTTTACCTTTCTAAAGCCTTAGCCATTTCCTTTGCCAACTTCCTTAGCCATAACCAATCACAAGTGATCCCCCTCAGTAGGATTATGCCAAACATTTAGCTTGTAATAAGTGTTCCATCATCTGTGGTCATTGTTTTTAACTTTTATTACATGGAGTTTTCAACATGCCTGTTACAACATATGCCTTATACTCACACCTTAATTTTATTTTCACTATTGAATAAATATATCAAAGACATAAATAGCAATAATTCAATTATTTCTTAGATAATATTTTAGTATATAAATTTTTTCTTATTGTAAAAAAACTTTCTACTAATAATGTACAAAGAATATATAAAAAATGTAGTTTAATATTTTTTTATATTACTTTATTGTTAGGTATTAAGATTCTGGTAAATATTTTCATCTAGTAATTATACAACCACTAATGCATTATTAATAAACCAAGTAAGATTGGTAATTGATATCATTTCAAACTAGCGAATACCGACTGTGTAATTTATCTTCCTTACTTAATAGAGATATATATAAATAAATTGTGAAGGAGGTTGAAAGAGTACCTCTAACATAAACTTAGCACACCTAGATGGCCCACCACTATATGTTTGTGGCGCATCGTTACTCACTTCATCTCATCACTTTTCTGAATTTGAAACTACGTGATTCCATACAAAACCTCACTTTTTATATTTTGCGATTATTAAAATTCATAAGTTTAACACTTATTGAAGTATGTAGATAATCATTCCATACAATTACGCATTAATTGAAAAAAATATGCAAATGATACGAATGAAAGTAATCTTATAGAATCAACAACCCAGCTAGCCTAACAGTTGTCAAATATTCGAACATGTTACAACCAAGTGAACTCTAGTCTTGTATAGCAATTTAAAAATTAAAAGAGTAGACAATTCATATAATCCTATCCCCAAATTTCCTATTTTATTTACTTCAATCGACTGCAACTTTGTTGTATATCAAAATCATTCCACTTGATAGAAATAGTAAGTACTCTCATATGCATGCAATGCATGAAGAGTTAAGTTGAGTGAAGGAAAGAATGTTAAGTCTAATGTTAGAAGTCAACTGAGTTAGAGTTAAAAATTTAATGCCTTGTCAAGAAAAGCTAAGTTAAGGAAAATAAAATTGTTGATTTATGTTAAAGTGAAGTTATAAGGTCTGGTTAAAGTGTGAAGTCATCGTTTTCATGAGAAAATAGAAGTTAGATTTTGCATGATTCCATATTTACAAATTTTAGCGCTTCTATACTCATGGTTGGGTAATTCTAATGTAATGTAATAGGAGAGAATAACAACAACTCAATGGATGCATATGAGAGAATAATTAATGAATATAAATTATGTATTTAGGCATAATCTTGTGTACTTATTTGTATTGTGTTTACATATTTATCTTTGCCTCTAAAGAACAAGTCGTATCAGAGAAAGGTTTAGCAAGGTTTTAAAGAAAAAAATGAGTTAAGAAGGTCATGATCTACGTCCACTAATATCCTTGGACATGATGAATAACATACAAATCAAAGTTTGCATCCATTAGTCCATAAGTAGAGACTAGAGATCATTGAGATTTTTTAGACCCAAATACTAAAATATTAGGGTGAGTAACCTATAGATCCACTAACATATAAATAGGAAAGAGGCATCACCACGGAACAAAGAAGGAGTCTCCACCAGAATTTGTAGACATGAGCCTCCATAAGAATCTCCATAGAAGAGCTTAGCAAAGTGGCTTGTAGTTGTTCGGAGCCACCACTAAAGTGAAGGTTAAAATGTTTAATATTAAAGATAATCAAGTGTGTGTGACATTCATTTCTAGAAGGATGGTACAATAAGGAAAGAAGATGGAAGACAAAATAAAGGCATAATTATGGGTCACAAAATAAGACTGAAGCAAACCAAAAAAGAAATTGAAAGGAAGAGCCAAAGTATTTCGAGGAGCTCATATAGGTTCTCGCCATAGTCAGGGAATCTAAAAGACAAGTGGATGAAGTAGAACAATTTGAGGATGAATAGATCAAGATAGATCAGGTAATACTTAAAATATTTACTAGAAAACATTTTACTTTTTGAGAAATCTCAAAATAAAAACTTTTCTTCAATGTAAAGACCTTATTGAGTATTGGTACAATAACCTATCTAATGAAGTATGCGATTCCTTATTGTTGGATATTATAAAAAATGCATTTGATGGGAATTCCATATACAAGGTAACAAAATCTAGATCTTCCTAGGAAGCATGAAAGACTCTGGAAGTAGAATTTGTTATAAAGGAAAGTGAAATAAAGCAATAAATTATGCTACAATTTGTTGAAGAATCAATATAAAGTCAACTAAAGGTCTGAGAGTAAATGAGTAATACTCTAGGAGAAAACAATGCTTGGGGAATCCCACTCAAATGTGGATGATGGTCGTAAAGACTATAAAAGTTAAACCCATCATGAAAACATGCATATCGATGAAGAAGACATAGAAAGGATTGCAGAGTGAGAGGTAGAAGCATTTATGTGTGAAGTAGAGCAAGAGCAGATAGATTCTCAGGAATGCCACTGTAACACGGATGGTGAATATGATGGTGAATCCCACTATGATGAGACACATGTGGATGGTGACTAGAAAATGAGTTGGGAATTGTTGAATCAAAAAATGGACCTTGTTGGTGATTGTGATGTTGCCACAGAAACAATCGAATAACATATGTGATCTAGTTGTTATGATTGTAGTTGATGATGATCCATTTGCATTAGAGTTTGAGGAATTTAATTTTGAGAACAAAAAATACAAATTTTCATATAAAGTAATGGTTTATAGAGCTGAAAGTGCATCTCTCATGAATCCAACAACAAATGATGAATTTTGTGAAGTTCAAATTATTAATGAGCACATGCATGCTCAGATATATCAGTAGAGTGGATGAAAATTATGTTGATGAAATTTGTGTTCTCTCTTTTGAAACAAGGGTTGATTGTAGAAATATGTAAAGTTCCATGTTTGATGAAGAATTGAAGGTTGAAGCTACCGCTCTAGCATCAAGTTATGAGGTGATAGTTGGAATTGCTCATGAAGCAGTGTGCGATCAAGTAAAAATTGATGTTTAAGAAGAGGATAAAGTGATTCATGAGTTTTTGATGAGAATATATAGTTCCACTGACAACATAAGAGTGGAAGACAACCTCAATGTAGTTGAAGAGGCAGGGAAATAAGAAGAAGTAGAGAAGGTTCTCAATGCAAAGCACAATGAAGATGTTTTTAACATTTATTTTGAGCGTGCAAGTAGACTAGACAACAGTCAAGTTATAGTTATAGTTGAAAGAGAGGATGAAGAAAAAGATGTAGGAAATGACATGGACATTTCTGAATATGAAGAAGAAATAATTGAAACAACCTTTCAACAATGGAGTCAAGAAGATATCAAACTCTACTATCAAGAAATATGGCAGAAAGAAGATTAGGAATATCAAGCAGAAGAATCATGGCAACTTTCATAGTTTGAAGATGAAGAGTTATGGTAGTATACCATGAGTGAATAAATATTTGGAGAGGAATCTATAGAAGATAAGCTATGAAAGCCTAAATTATTTTTTAGAACAAATTTAAAAAAAGTCAAAGAAAAATTGCAGAAGTAGAAAGTGAAGAAATATGGAGCTTACATCAAGAAAGAACAACTAAAAATGAAGGAATTTCAAGGGTATAGAATATGGAATAAATTAAAAAGAAAAAAATTCATTGTAAAAAAACTTTTTAGTCAAATTTTTATTGCAAGTGTAGCATGCATAGTTGATTCACGATTAATTTAAGGTTGATTCATATAGTCATAAATAAGGGGTAGTTTTAGAAATAATAATTACTTCGGTATGTGTGAAATGTATGAAGAG
Organism: Pinus tabuliformis; assembly: GCA_031772625.1. Classification (NCBI taxonomy): domain Eukaryota; kingdom Viridiplantae; phylum Streptophyta; class Pinopsida; order Pinales; family Pinaceae; genus Pinus; species Pinus tabuliformis. The sequence goes on along the minus strand of CM062818.1, from coordinate 1,139,373,524 downwards.
TAGAGTTAAGTTAAGGAAAGAAATTTGAGTCTAATATTAGAAGTCAAGTGAGCCAGAGTTATTAGGTTAATTCTTTGTTTAGAAAAGCTAAGTCAAGAAAAAGAAAAATGTTGAGTTAAGTTAAACGAAAGTTTGGAAATTTTTGTTAAAGCGTGAAATCTTAGTTTCCATGCGGGGAGGAAAGTTAGAGGTTGTATGATTCCATATTTAAAAAGTTTGATGTTTATATCGATGTGGTTGGGCCATTGTAATGTGAAGAAAGAAGAGAGAATAGTCGTATCTCAATGGATGTATATGAGAGAATAATCAATGAATATAAATTATTTATTCAAGGAGAAGCTTTTGAATTTATTTGTCTTGTGTCTAAATGCTTATCTTTGCATGTGACTTGTGTAATGATCCACTCAATAATTCTAGACATTGGGTGATTGAACACTATCCAAACCCTTATAAACTTATGAATTTCCTCTCTAATACCTTCACCAACATTTCATCTCACGTTAGAACTTATAATCCAAATTGTACTTGGTCAAATTCTTGTTTCCTTAGCCAAATCTCTTGTCGCATTTACAAGCAAACGTTCCAAATTGAAGAAGGTTGCATCCTTCCATTTTGAATGGGTTAATGTTCTATATTACATACCTTTCCTAAATGATAGTCTAGCCCAACCTATCCCAATAATCATTTGTGCTCCTTTGTGCTCATCTGACTCATGAGATGTCCTGCCATGTGCACTCTAGATGATTCAACTCATTCTAATCGGTGCATCTCTACATTTTTTCATGCTACCCTCATACATTAACCCCATTTGCTACAAATTACCCTTGTCTTCAAACTTGACTTGTTCAATCATCTTCTGTTAGCCCCTTGATGATTCACATTCCATAAAAAGGAAAGAAATGTCTAAGGATTCTGGTTGTTATCATTCTATAATATGTTTACTTCTCTCATTTACCAAATATGATTATTGTAAGTGTCTTTCATGTGAAGCCATGTTTGTAAATCTGAATCAAATTATGTTTTACATTAAGAGAGAATATGAATATATCCAAGGAGAGGGAGATTATTGGGTTTCATATCCCAATGTCTCTTCGTCTTCTAACTTCATTTATTTTTTTCTATTTACATAAGTTTTCCTAATCCCAAATATTAGGTGTCATCATCCCCCCACATTAATATGGTGAGTCCAAGAATGATTCTGAATCTTTCAAGATTTTCCCTTCCAAGTGCTTTGGTGGAGATGTCCGCAATATGCTCATTTTTAGAAAAATGTCGTTGGGGGATTGTTTTGACGTCAACATGATGTCGAATGACATGGTATTTTGTATTGATGTGCTCCGTTCAATCATTGGAGTTTGGGTTTGGTTTTCATTCTGTATTTTGGACATTGAGGGAGTGAACACAGTGGACAACATCAAAACCATTTTGGAAGCTAGGATCTAGCCCTGCCAGCTTCAGAGAGGGATCTCTCTATTTAATTTAGCTTTGTTTTGTTGTGAGGTTTTAAGCTAGTTATGATTGTAATTATTTTGTTTCTTTAAAATATTTGGTTGATTTGAGTGTTATAATTCCATTGGGCTATGGAGTCTATAAATAAGAATACATTTTGCATCAATTTTTAGAGGAGTTCTTAGAGGGCAACCTAAGTTTCACTAACTGGATCTTTTCAGAAATTAAATGAATTGTGGAATACCAGAAGTGTAAGGTTCAATAGAAATCCAGGAGCAGTTTAGAAGTCCTAGATTTGACTTTAGTGGAAAACATTAAAATTATTAATAGCCAACATAGGGTGCTCTAAGTAACAAATCCTATTTATCAGAGTTTTTATTGATTAATTAAAAACTTTAGAATAACAGAGAAAAAAGAAACAATGTTTAAACAAATCGACAGGAGAGGCACATCACCATTTAGTACACCACATGAATCCTGTGAAAAGTCCTTGTATTATTGATGCTCTAGTTCTTTGAAAATTTCAATATGCAGAAGGAAATTACATTCAGAAATCAACACCTATTACTTCAAGCTATGAAGTATTTATACAAATTATAAACTAAAATATCTTGAAAAAATATCAAGATTTGTTTACAAATATCTCAAATTGTCTTACACAAATAGAACTAAAATATAGGACATTCAAAACTAATGAATCTACTTGGCACTATCTTTGTGGATTGTTGGTGACAAAGAAGAGAAATTTGAATTTGATAGCAACTCTTATTTTATGAGGTGGCCTCCAAGTCACTAACTATATTTGAGCTTTTTCCTCCCAAAATTATGAAAAATAGCGTCCACTCATACCTTTGAATATATCCATAAGAGGTATTTGTTTAAAAACTGAGAGAGTATTTTTTAGCTTAGAGTATTTGGAACAAAATCCGCCTCCAGTTTACCAAAATTCATTTATGATTACTCACAATATGCTCTGCAAAAAATGTGAATAAAACAGGACATTGCACACTCAGAAAAAATACTCTACAATAATGAGAGCGAATCTTCCAATCCATGATATCTGTGCAAAAAATGAGATAGGCTTTTGTATTTTTGAATCTTATGAACCAAAAATCATCTTGTTTCCCAATATTCATCTTTGATTATTCACAATACTCTCTACAAAAAGGTGACTTAAACAAGAAATTTCTAGAAAATATGCCTTCAAATAATCATTAGCATCTTCCAAATCATAATATTTGTTACAAAAATGAGAGATTTTCTTTTTGAAGGAGGATGTTGGCAACTAAAACCTCTTTTAGTTTTTGAAAATGCATTTTCAGTTGTCTGTAAACAACGTTTGAAATTACTGTGTTGTATAGGGACAAAACATAATTTTACTTGACCATAAAACGAACATATGACATGGAGGCGGGAGGTAACATCAAGGCACATGGTTGGCAGAAATATGACTAGGTGGCATAATAGGAGTGGAATATGGGGAGGCAAATGGTGGGTGGACGTCGACATGGGAGTAATAGGCGGAGGATATTTGGTGGGATAGGAGTGGCCGAGGTGTCAGGTAGGGACAACGATAAAGGGACAAGGGGAAGCAATTTTCGGAGGGGGTAGGGACCAGTAGGTGGTATAGGCTGGGGGAGTGTCAAATTTGGGGAAGATGCCACGTATGTATGGGGCTCGGTGGTAGAAACTGCCTCTTCATACACCCCCCCCCCCCCCCCCCCAAGCGGTAAAGGTAGGATGGAGAGGGGGGTTGAAAAAATATATAAGTCATTGATCAAGATCAGTGGGGAATCCCGATGTTCTAAAAGAAACTTCCTTTAACCATATAAGACAGAAAAACCTTGTTTATATGTGGCTTCATACAATTTATTTAATCACATTTAGATGATGTGATTAATTTAATATAAACACACTTAATCATTCTCTAATGCTGCATTTCGACTTGCAAGCATATTTTTTTATTTTCTCAAGGTTTTGACCCTTTTAGAAATAATTTACAACATGGAATACTATTTACAATATAAGAAATATAATAATCATCAACTATAATCAAGAAATCCTATAAAAATTATAGGACCCTAACAATGGCTTCAGCTAGGGATCACAATTCCTCGTGAATTGTCAAGAATAGTGTAGACTAGTAACCTGATCTGTTAAGTTGGTCCCAAATCCGCAACCTGCTCTGTCATAAAAATCTCTTTGACTGATAATCTCGGAACTGGAATCAAAACCATTCTACACACTAAAAACTGAAATACACACTTGAAATGAAATCTAAAATTGCAATATGAAACTGGAACTGGAAAGAATGCTCGAAAAAGATGCTTTGAGTGCTGAGCTTATTTGCACACTACTACCTACTCTACACTGCTGAAAATTATGATGAATCAAATAATAGAAAAATTCCAACGAAGCCAGTCAAGTAGCTGCTGAAACAAGTGGGACACTTGATTATTTGTTAGTACAATCAAAAGGATAGCTTGACTTTTTGTCCATTAAATCAAAGTTATATAGTGGAATGGAAATTGTTGTTGGATCTTGTCATGAAAACATGATTGAACACTTGAGCTCGAAAGAACCTCCATGTAGTTTTCTATAGGATCAGTAAAGAACAATTAATTAGTTTACCTTGTAGGTCTTCATTGACCGATTGTGTATGGAAGATTTCATAAGTTGTATTCTCAAGGTTAAACCCTGATTCCCACTATTCAGTTTCAGTCTTGTACTTGAAAACATAATTCTCAGCAATCTGCAAATCAAAAGGCAATACAATCTCCTCTTGTTTTGGAGAAGGAAGATTTTCCAAGAATTATTTAGGATCTTGGAAATTATAGGACTAAATATGATAATCCAAAAGTTCAATATCCTTCTCAAATCTTTCAACAACTAACTCAAGAAAACAAACTTTACTTTTAGGATAAAATTTTCTTAATTTCAAACAAGGAAACATGACTGTTAAAAAATCTTCATCAATTTGAACATCAGATAATTCATTCCTAGCTTCTTTTAAAACTTCACGAGACAAAGGATTTGCCACATATTCTGTCATCTTGTTTAGCAAGAAATCTGATCAGCTTGCAGTGGAGTCACCATGAGTTTTCTATAAATCTGGATTCTTTGATAGTGGAGTCACACTAAAAACTTCGAAGCACTGGATACTTTGAATGTGGATTCACGAGGTGAATGATACAACCTTCTTGTGTCTGATCACTGTCCACCGCCAGTAATCAGATATCGAACTTAATACACTTTCCTTAGGAACCTAAAATGTTCAGATTCCCTAGTATGGTCGCCACTATGTTGTCATTCTATATTTTTGAGGTTCAGGGAGTAAACACATTAGACAACATCAAAACCACTTTTGAAGTTGGGATCTAGCCTACCAGCGTTAGAGAGGGATCTCTCTGTTTAATTTAGCTTTATTATAGTGTAAGTTTTAGGCTAGTTATGATTGTACTTGTTTGTTTTGTTTGGAAGATTTGGTTGATTTAAGTGTTATAATTCCATTGGGCTATGGAGTTTATAAATAAAAATAAATTTTGCATCAATTTTTAGAGGAGTTCTAACAGGGCAAGCTAGGTTACACTAACTGGATCTTTTGAGAAATTAATTGAATTTTGGAATAGCATAAGTGTAAGGTTCAGTAGAAATCGAGGAGCAATTAATAATTCCTAGATTTAACTTTAGTGTAGAACATTAAAATTATCAACAACCAAAATAGGGTGCTCTGAGTAACAAATATTGTTTATCATAGTTTATGTTGATTGATTCATAAATTTAGAATAATAGAGAAAAAAGAAACAATGTTTAAACAAATAGACAGGAGAGACACATCTATATGTTTTAACCTCGTACATAAATTACCTGCATACGAATCCTAAAACAAAGAAAATAAACAATAGAGAGATCATAACACATAAAACAAATATACACAGAGATTTTCCCATGGATCCCAAAACCGGGACTACCAGACTGATTTTTCATTATGTTCCTTTCAATGTTACAATACATATATATACATTCCGAAGCATTCAATACTCAAAACCAACGCGCCAAAAACCATGTGCAAAAACCATGCAGAAAACCATAGGTAGGTCCGCCCACCTAATATAGGGTCCAAACAAATATTCCCCGGGGTGCTGCCCCTGAATCCGTATAAGGGGGCTAACCGCCTCCCTCAAACACCGTATGAATCCCCCGCTGTGCAATCCATCCAATGAAGGCGGGGCTCCACCCCCCCTCTAACCCCCTGGTTCACTAAGACAGCTAGTCGTGGAAAGAATATAACACAACCCAACAACATCACCATCTAGTACACCACATGAATCTTGTGAAAGGTCCTTGTATTATTGATGCTGCAGTGCTTTGAAAATTACAATATGTAGAAGGAAATTACATTCGGGAATCAACATCTATTACTTCAAACTATGAAGTATTTATACAAATTCTAAATTAAAATATCTTGAAAAAATATCAAGATTTTTTTGTTAGAAATAATACTGAGAGGGGGGGTGAATTAGTATTATCAAGTCAAATATTCCCTTTTAAAAATCAGAGGATATACGCTACTTCAGTTAATTAAACTCGCGTATATACGCAACTATGCATAAGAAAACCCGCGTATACAAAGCAAACTCTTAATTTACTTTATCTTTCTGATGTTGATTGTTAATCTTTGTTTCAAAATCAAATAACCAATAACCAGAAATAGTAAAACATAGTAGAAAGACAATCACACACAGGAACAGAAGATATAAGGTGGAAACCCAATGTGGGTGAAAGCCACCTGCTGCAATTCGTCTCTATCTTCCTTTAAATTAGAAACTTCTTTTACAATGTACTGGTTCAATCCTTTACCAGTACGTAGGCTGCAACCTGCAGAGAGCTACAACCCTCTCTCTCGTTTTCCAGCTTCTCCTGGAAGGGAGCTACAACCCCCTTAGCTCTTGCACTAGCCAAGATACTAGTATGTAGGTGCTGGCCTATAGAAGGCTGCAACCTTCTCTTTCTTCTAGGGACCATGTTTCATAAATTTTCAGACTGGATCCATGAACATCAAACAATCATAAAAAATTTCTACATCAAACAACCTTCTTTTCACCAATTAGAACCGCATCAAGTAGATACTTCTCTGACAGCTATACCCAAAACATAGTAACAACAACCACACACCAAATTCTGAACCCAAAACGCTGCAGCAATAAACAGAGGCAGCTAGATCACAACTCAAAGATATATGCTACTTCAATAACCTAAAACCTGCGTGCATACGCTTCTGCGTATGGAACAACCTGCATATATGCCGTTTTCATTCACTGAACTAGCATGTATATGCGCCTTCGCTTCACTTAACCTGCGTACAGATCTATAAAGGATAATTCGCTCCTTCAAATATTCAAACATTAATTAACCCAGATTATCAGATTTATAGATCAAGCAAGCGCCACATATAACAGATCAAAATCATACAAAGATACTATCATTCAAGCTTAATGATTATGATCCATCAATAGAACTTATCCTTCTCTTTTGCGCTAAGGTTCCTCCTTCATTCAGATCCAGATCTGCACCATAACCTAATTACCAGTATTCCAGATCTAGCACTTTATCAGATATTCAATAATAATTAAGATGATCCTTTGCCAAATGATTTCCTTCCTCTTTTATAGTCTTAGGCCTTTCACAATACCACGGTCCAAAACCATAATAAACAATACCAAGGACAAAATACCTGGGGTCAACACTTCTGACGAGATACCATGGTCCAAAACCATAGGTTCAAATACTAAGGACTAACTACCACGGAGAAAAAGTAAGTTCTCCAACATATACGCGCTTTTGCTTGCATGAAAGTGCGTGTATATGCATATGCACCTTGTAACGTCTAACCCGCGTGTATACGCACCTTTGTCTAGGTGAACCTGCGTATATATCTTTTTCTTCATTCCGAAAGCCTGAACTGAGATCTAGTCCTGAGATCTGTCACCAAAGAGAGTTGCCATCAAGGACAACACCTGTGTCATAGCTCCAAACTTGTGCCATAATTCCAACAATCTCCCCCTTTGGACTTGATGGCAACCCCACAATCCTTAAAGTCATTCTCCCCCTTTGGCATCAAGGGCAAAGGGTTGTGCTCCCCTTGAGTACATGCTGAAATCTCTGCCCTGATGTGCTGACCATGCTCCCCCTAACTGTAGGCAAGATCTGCAAAAAGATGTTCCTCTTGAAGAAACAAGACTTATTCATCATAAAAGACCTTCCTATCACCAAAAGACTCAATACATACATCCATCACCCAACCAAGTGGGGATACATCAGAAATTTACATATGACAACCAAGTTCATTACATTTTCATCCCAGGCATAGTGGGGAAACCAAAATAGGCCGTTACATGACCTTGACACCATAAAAGAGATACCACAAAAGAGATACATGACATAGAGATGTAATACTTATGAAAGTCACCAATAACTAATAGCAGCAACATCTGTCATTCACCATTCAGATCAGCAACCAAGATTTCCTTCTGTTCTCCCTCTGCCTTTGTTCCACCTGAACTCAACAACAACTTAGAACCAAAAGCTTCTAAGATAATGCCAACAATGCATCATTAGAAGTTTATCTGCTCCCCCTGAACCTGTGTCGGATGGTCTCTGTCAGACCCATATCAGAATATCTTCAACCAGAGCCTGTCCCTACTGATATCCATCAAACCTCCATATACGCGATTGTCTCTGCACAAACCAGCATATGTACACGGATCCTCCTCAGGCAACTCGCATCCACCCATTTTTCTCTGAACCAGACAAGATTTAACAGCAAGATGATGCATCAACTACCCCCAGCTTCTGTCTGAGGTATTCAAAAGTTTCCCTAGGAAGTGGTTTAGTGAGAATATCATCAACTTGTTCCTTGGAACATACTCCAATTTGACCTTTTGTTCCAACACTTGTTCCCGAAGAAAGTGATACTTGATCGGTATGTGCTTGGTCTTTGAATGCATGACAGGGTTCTTTGAAATGTTGATTGCACTTGTGTTATCACATAAGATGGAGATAGGTGGTGTACAAGTGATTTGAAAATCCTGCAAGGTCCGCATCATCCAAAGGAGTTGAGTTCAGCAAGATGCAGCAGCCACATATTCCACTTCAGCTGTAGATAAAGAAATCGAACTCTGTTTCTTGTTGAACCAAGATACTAATCTGGAACCCATAAAGAATGCACCACCACTTGTGCTCTTCCTGTCATCCACGCTTTCGGCCCAATCTGCATCTGTGTAAGCATGAAGTGTGAGATTTGTTTCTCTAGGATACCATAAGCCATAGTTTTGAGTTCCTTGAAGGTGCCTGAAGATTCTCTTAACTGCCTGAAGATCAATTTCCTTAGGATTTGCTTGAAATCTTCCAACTATTCCCACTGCATGCATATGTCTGGTCGTGTACCTATCAAATAAAGTAGACTTCCAATCATAGATCTATAAGTTGGTTGATGCACTGCTGCTGATTCATCATTTTCACTGAGGCTGCCTCCTGTAACCATGGGGGTACATACTGGTTTTTCATCTTCCATGACATATTTCTTCAAGATCTGCTTGAGATATTTGGTTTGAGACAAAAAGATACCACCTTCATTTTGTTGGATTTGCAATCTAAGAAAATAGGTCAGTTCTCCAAGAAAGGACATTTCGAATTATTTCTGCATCACCAAGGCAAAGCTTTGACTCATAGCTTCTTCATTGCTGCCAAAGATAATATCATTTACATACACAACAAGTATTAGCAATTTCTCATTTTCAATTTTTATATAAAGATTGCTATCTGCTGATCCTTTTGAAAAACCTTGTTGATGAAGATATTTGTCCAAACGGTAGTACCAAGCCCTTGGAGCTTGTTTAAGACCATAGAGAGCCTTTTTTAATCTGCATACAATATTTGGATCATTCCCAAGAATGAAACCATCTGGTTGCTCAATGTACACTTCTTCTTCTAAGTCTCCATTCAGAAAGGCTGATTTCACGTGCATTTGGAATACTTTGAACTTCTGAAAGCTTGAGAGAGCAAGAAACATTCAGATGGCCTCAAGTCTAGCGATGGGAGAAAAAGTTTCTTCAAAGTCTATTCCTTCCTGTTGAGCATACCCTTTACAAACAAGTCTGGTCTTGTTTCTAATCACTTCCCCATTTTCATTCATCTTGTTTTTAAAGATCCATTTTGTCCCTATGACATTCTTATCTTTTGGTCTAGGAACCAACTCCCAAGTGTTGTTCTTTTCGATCTGCTCAAGTTCTTCATCCATTGCCTTCACCCAGAATTCATCTTTGCATGCCTCTTTTACATTTTGTGGTTCATTGGAGGAGAGCAATGCCAAATAGCTTGATGCTTCTGCAATTGTTCTTCTTGTTTGTATACCTGCCTCTTTCTGCCCCAAAATTTGAGATTCTGGATGATTCTTCTAAACATACCTAGATGGAGTCTTCTCTTCTATCCTTATCTGTAACTCTAGTACCTCTTGAGGTTCTTCTTCTTCATCATCAGTCTGATTTGGAGGGTAGTCTTCATCCTCTTCGATATTTTCATAATTTACTTGCCTACAAATGTTTCCTTTTTCATGAACCACCACATCAATGCTGTCAACAATTCTTCCAAGTATTTTATTGTAACATTTATATGCTTTGCTGTGGGGAGAATAACCAAGGAGAATGCCTTCATCTTCTCTAGGTTCAAGTTTTCCAAGTTGTTCATCATTATTCTTAATATAGCATTTGCTTCCAAAAATTTTGAAATGCTTTACCAAAGGAGTCTCACCATACCAGAGCTCATGAGTAGTTTGAGTGTTGTTCACTCGGACATTTGTTTTGTTGAGAATAAAAGCCGCAGCAAATGCAGCTTCACCCCAGAAGGTTGCAGGAGTTCCAGACTCATCAAACATAGCACGAGCCATTTGTTGAACCGTTTTGTTCATCCTTTCCACCACTCCATTTTGCTGAGGAGTCCTAGCTGTAGAGAATTCCCTTCTTATTCCATGTTCTTCACAGAAATCAAAAAATTCATTTGAGGTAAACTCCCCACCTCTGTCAGATCTGAGGCACTTAATTTTGTGATCTGATTCATTTTCAGCCAAGGCTTTGAAAGATTTGAATTTTTCGAATGCTTCATCCTTGTGTTTCATAAGTCCTAACCAAACCATCTTGGAGAAGTCGTCAATGAATAATATAAAGTATTCTTCTCCTCGAGGTGACCTTGTCCTAAATGGACCACATACATCTGTATGGACTAGCTCAAGAGGCCTGCTAGCTGATCCTTCCTTCTCAGGGAAGTTGGTTCTGTTTTGCTTACCAAACTGACATGATTTGCATATGGTGTTGTCTGGAATTTTGATATCTGGAAGACCACAAACTGCCTGGTATTTGCATGCTTTCCTTATTTGTGAAAACCTTAGCTGCCCTAACCTCCGGTGCCATAACCAGTGTTCATCATCCTCGCTCAAATAGCATTGTTGTTTTACTTATTCAAATATGTATAAGTTATTTGGAGTTCTTCTGCCTTTGATCACTGTTTTTTCTGTATCAAGATCACAAACACTACATCCATTTGATCGAAATATTACCTCGGTTCCTTGATCGCACATCTGACTGACACTCAGAAGGTTATGCTTCAAGCCGTCAACATACAAAACATTTCCATCTTTGACCTTTTCTTTCAACTGAGCAGTGTCTTTTCCTTTTATGACTGCAGGGGTATCATTTCCAAAAGAAACTTTGTTTCTCTTTTCTAAAACACTATATGGTTCAAGTTTTTCTTTATCGCCTGTCATATGCTTCGAACATCCGTTGTCGATGTACCATTGATTTTCTTGTCCTTCTGCATATAAAGCTATCCCACATCTTTCTCGTTGCGGTTCCTTCATTCTCCATGTTCTGGCACTTGAGGTTTGTTCCTTCTGAGTTGTCTTCCAAAACCTGCTCCTGCATTCAGACTCTTCATGACCGAAGTTATTACAAATAGAACATTCAATTTCATTTTCAAGGGTCGAAAAGTTGTTATAGGTCCTTTTTGTGATTCCAGTCATACTTCTTTGTTTTTGAGCTTCTCTAGTCATGATTGTCTTATAGGCAACACATTGAGCAGCTTTGTGGCCAAAGTTATGGCAAGAGAAACATTGGCCATTGAAGAAACTCCTGTGATTTTCAAATCTACCAACCAAATTATTGTAGTTTCTATTGGCATCCATTCTTGAGGCCAATTGAGAAGGTTTTACCTGTGGCTGGTTGTAGCTTCTGTTTGTCCTTAAAGTAGATTATCCCCGATTTTCCTGAGAGTCTTTGTTCATTCTTGAGGAAAACTGTCCCTGATTTACCTGATGATGTCTATTAGGCCCTTGCTCACTCCTCCTTGTTGCATCAAGATAACTTTTGGAAGTGGATGCTTGTGATGCTTCTCCATTATATCCCAGATCTGTCTTGATTAGTGGAGAACACTACACATTGATAATCTCATCCATAGTTTCAGATCCTTTAACAAATTTAAGATTAAGAGCTTTTTTTTTCTCAATCTCTTTTCTAAGACCAACAATTTCACATTCTAATTTTTCATGATGTTTTTCCCTTTCAGCCAGTTGACATTGCAAAGAATCAATAATCATATTTTTCTCTTCTAAATAGATTTTGAGTTTATAAATTTCTTCATAAAAGCCTTCTTCATCTATAGCATCCATGTAATCATCATCTTCAAAAGACATTAAAAGTTTATAATTATTACCTCGTTCATATTCATCACTATTTGAAAGTCCATCACTATCTTCATGAGTGTAATAGCTTTTCTTATTTGCATTCTGTTTCTTGTTCCATCTAACATGTTCTTTCCCCTTGTCAATATTATCCTTATGAGGACATTTGGTAGCATAGTGACCGACTCTTCCACAAGCAAAGCATTTGAAAGGTAACTTACCTCGAAATCTTCGAGCACCCCGTTGAAGATTTTTGACAAAATTTGATTCTTCTTCTTCTTCTGACATGTGTCCTAACTCATAGTAGTCTCCTTTGCCTGAAGCCTTGAAGGCAGCTTCTCTCTTGTCTAATGGTCCTCCTTTCCTCATTTCATAAGCAGTTAGAATTCCGTGCAGCTATGACATGGTAAGATTTCGTAGATTCACTTTCTCTTATATTGCAGAAACTTTAGATTCAAACCTAGGGGACAAATATCTTAGAACTTTTTCAACCACAACAACCTCTTTAATTTCTTCACCCAAGTTTTTCATACAATTAACAATCTCATCTACACGAAGGAAATAGTTAGCCACACTTTCATCATTGTACATTCAGAGATTTTCATACTGAATTCTTAGGGTTTGAAGTTTTGCTCGTTTTATCGATCATCTTCTTCATAGCTCAAAACAATCTTGTCCCATATTTCTTTTGCAGATTTATACTGCATAATCTTGACAAATTCTGATTGAGATATACATCCTAATAGAATATTGACCGCCTTTGCATTTGTTTCATATTTCTTCTTCTCAGCCGGATCTGTGGGAGTTGCTGATGGAAAAGTATACCCTGTATCTATGATATCCCAGACTTCTATACCAAGAGATTGAAGATAGGCAGTAAGTCTTACCTTCCAATATACGAAGTTTGTCCCATAAAAAATCGGTGGCCTGATTGATTCTTCCCTCTCGTAGTTTCTCATGATGAAAGATCTTCCTTCAACCGATCAAGCTTATTTTGAAGGACCTACTTTGATACCAATTGTTGAAAATAATACTGAGAGGGGGGGTGAATCAGTATTATCAAGTCAAATATTCCATTTTAAAAATTAGAGGATGTACGCTACTTAAGTTAATTAAACCCGCGTATATACACAACTATGCATAAGAAAACCCGCGTACACAAAGAAAACTCTTAATTTACTTTATCTTTCTCATGTTGATTGTTAATCTATGTTTAAGAATCAAATAACCAGTAACTGGAAATAGTAAAACAAAGACAAAAGACAATCACACAAAAAAACACAAGATATAAGGTGGAAGCCCAATGTGGGTGAAAACCACCTGCTGCAATTCGTCTCTATCTTCCTTTAAATTAGAAACTTCTTTTACAATGTACTGGTGCAGTCCTTTACTAGTACGCAGGCTGCAACCTGCAAAGAGCTAAAACCCTTTCTCTCATTCTCCAACTTCTCCTGGAAGGGAGCTACAACCCCTTTATCTCTTGCACTAGCCAAGATACTAGTATGTAGGTGCTGGCCTATAGAGGGCTGCAACCTTCTCTTTCTCCCAGGGACCACGTTTCATAAATTTTCAGACTGGATCCATGAACATCAAACAATCATAAACAATTTCTACAACAAACAACCTCCTTTTCACCAATTAGAACTGAATCAAGTAGATACTTCTCTGACAGCTGTACCCAAAACACAGTAACAGCAACCACACAACAAATTCTGAACCCGAAACACTGTAGCAATAAACAGAGGTAGCTATATCACAACTCAAAAGATATACGCTACTTCAAAAACCTGAAACCTGTGTGCATATGCTTCTGCGTATGGAACAAACTACGTATACGCCGTTTTCATTCACTCAACCAGCGTGTATACGCACCTTCGCTTCACTTAACCTGCATACAGATCTATAAAGGATAATTCGCTCCTTCAGATATTCAAACACTAATTAACCCAAATTATCAGATTTACAGATCAAGCAAGCGCCACATATAACAGATCAAAATCATACAAAGATACTATCATTCAAGCTTAAAGATTATGATCCATCAATAGAACTTATCCTTCTCTTTTGCGCTAAGGTTCCTCCTTCATTCAGATCCAGATCTGCACCATAACCTAGTTACCAGTATTCCAGTTCTAGCACTTTATCAGATATTCAATAATGATTCAGATGATCCTTTGCCAAATGATTTCCTTCCTCTTTTATAGTCTTAGGCCTTTCACAATACCACGGTCCAAAACCATAATAAACAATACCAAGGACCCAATACCTGGGGTCAACACTTCTGACGAGATACCATGGTCCAAAACCATAGGTTCAAATACCAAGGACTAACTACCATGGACCAAAAGTAAGTTCTCCAACATATACGCGCTTTTTCTTGCATGAAAGTGCGTGTATATGCATACGCGCCTTTGTAACGTCTAACCCGCGTGTATACGCACCTTTGTCTAGGTGAACCTGCATATATATCTTTTTCTTCATTCTGAAAGACTAAACTTTGATCTGGTCCTATGATCTGTCACCAAAGAGAGTTGCCATCAAGGACAACACATGTGCCATAGCTCCAAACTTGTGCCATAATGCCAACATTGTTTACAAATATCTCAAACTATCTTACACAAATAGAACTAAAATATAGGACATTCAAAACTAATTAATCTACTTGGCTCTATTTTTGTGGATTTTTTGTGACAAAGAAGAGAAATTTGAATTTGATAGAAACTCTTACTTGAAGAGGTGGCCTCCAAGTCATTAACTGTCTTTGAGCTTTTTCCTCCCCAATTTTTGAAAAATAGAGTCCACTCATACCTCTGAATATATCCATCTGAGCTAGTTGTTCAAAAACTTAGAGATGTTTTTGTAGCTTAGCATCTGAGGAGCAAAAATGTCCTCCAGTTTATGAAACTTAATTTCCGATTATTCATAATATGCTTTGCAAATAAGTGACTAAAACAAGACATTGCGTAGTAAAAAAAAATAGGCTACAATGATGAGAGTAAATCTCCCAATCCATGATATCTATGCAAAAAGTGAAATAGGATTTTGTATTTTGGAATATTATGAATGAAAACCTCATCAAGTTTCCCAATATTCATCTCTGATTAGCCACAATATTGTCTGCAAAACGGTGACCAAAACAAGAAATTTCTTGAAAATATGCCTTCAAAGAATCATTAGCATCTACGTAACCATAACAACTATTACAAAACAGAGAGAGGTTTTTGTGAAGGAGGATGTTAGAAACTAAAATATCTTTCAGCTTTTGAAAATGAGTTCTAAGTTGTTTGTAAACCATATTTGCAATTATTGTGTTTTATAGGGAAAAACATAGTTTTACCTGACCATGAAACGGACATAGGAAGTGGAGGCGAGAGGTGACATGGAGGCACATGGATGGTGGAAATAAGACTAGGTGGTAGAATAAGAGTGGATGATGAGGAGGTACATGGCAGCTAGACGTTGGCTCTAGAGTAATAAGCGGAGGATACATGGTGAGATAGGAGTGGCGAAGGTGTCGCGTAGGGACAACGATAAAGGGAGGAGGGGAATTAGTTTTCGGAGGGGGTATAGAGCAGTACGTGGTATAGGCTGGGGGGTGAAAAATGTGGGGAAGGTGCCACATATGGATGGGGTTCGGTGGAAAATATGAATTTTTATATGACACCACGCCCCCCCACCCGCGGTAAAGGTGACATGGAGAGGGGTGCCCGAAAAAAGATATGAGTTGTTGGTCGAGATCAATGGGGAATCTCAGTGCTCTGACAACAACATCCTTTAACCATCTTATTACAATTTATTTAATCACATTTAAATGATGTGATTAATTTAATCTAAACACACTTAATTATTCTCTAATGTTTCTAATTCCAAGCATATTTTTTTATTTTTTCAAGCCTTTTACCTTTTTGGAAATAATTTACAACATGGAATAGTATTTACAGTATCTGAAATATAATAATCATCAGCTATAATCAACCAATCCTACAAAAGTTATAGGACCATAACAAGGTATTGGCCAACTTTATTGAAGAAGTGTTGCCAACCAATAGAGGAGTTGAATGTATTCATTTCTCCTACATATTTTCTATAATTTTCGTGAGCCACAAAAATTCCTTTGTTGCTTCATTTTCTTCCACATATTCTGCCTTAATTGTGGAATCTGCTGGCACTAACTATTTGGGCGACCTCTACGAGACAACTCCTCATCCAAGACTCATAACATAACTGAAAGTAGATACTTGTTTAAATTTATCTCCATAAAAGTCTAAATTAGAGTAACCAATGAAGCTGAAGTTACCCACCTTTGTATACTTGAGTCCAAAGTCTTGAGCTCCCTTAAAGTACTTTAGAATTCTTTTTGTAGCAAACCAATGACCCTCACAAGGATTTTTCATAAACTTGAAGAGGATACCAACAAAAAATGAAATATAAAAATAAAAATTAATTAAAATAAAAATTATTATTTCAGCCGACAGTTTGTTATTCCAATGTTTTATCCTCATCACTATTTATGATTATTTCTCCGTTGCTCTTCTTTCATCATCATTCTCATATCCTGAAGATGGATCCCATTTGGGATTTGAAACATTGGTACAAAAATGTTAAAACTGTGGATTCTCCGGTCAATGATTCAAATGAAATGTTTGGTCTGGTAGTAGTTAGGTAGTTGAGACTTCCTATGAGTTGTATATATTTTGTTGCGTACTCAAATTCTTTAACTTCAATGGATGTCAGCTTTAAATTTTGTTCCATTGGAGTAGTTAAAGGATTGAACTTAGACATACCAAACTTGTTTAACATATCTCCAATGTACTTCTTTTGAGAGAGGAATATCAACTTTGGATGTTGGGTTACTCCAATACCAAGATAGTAGTTAATGTAGCCCAAATTTTTCATTTGAACACCTTTCCTCAGATCTTCCTTTATGGATGCAATGTAGTTCTCATTGTTCCTTGTCATCAAAATATCATCTACATACACCACAATATACAAAACTATGTTTCCAACTTTCTTGACAAATAACATTGCATCATCAAGATCAAAATGTTTGAAATTGAGTTTTAGAAGGTGCACAGTCAACTTCTCGTACTAGGCTTGCAGTGCTTGCTTGAGGCCATACAAGGGTTTTACAATCTTGCATATGTTTTGTTCCTAACTCTTCATAACAAATCCTTCTAGTTGGGGCATAAAAAAATATCTTTCTGATCTCCATTCAAGAAAGTAGTTCTTACATCCATTTGATGGATTTTCCAACTTTTCTGAGCTACCAAGCCAACGATTGTACGGATGGTAGCCCATATAGATGTGGGGGGGAGTTCTCATAATAATCGAGCACTTCTTTCTATGCAAAACATTTTTCCATAAGGCTGTGTTTACACTTTTCAAGTGAGTCATATGCTTTATACTTGTTGTTGAATACCCACTTGTAGCCTATTGGTTTAGTTCCCAAAGGAGGATAAACTAGCTTCCAACTGCCATTCTTTATCAAAGAACCATATTCAGTTTGCATAGCTTATTTTTTCTCATCCTGAGAAGAAACTTGTTTGGAGGAAGTTGGTTCAAAATGTGTACACAAATTTAGTTCATATTTATAAGAAAAATACATATCAAAAGGTGAATTAGGACCATCTACATCACCTCCATTCTGTCTAGTTGAGCTTCTTGTTCATGTCTTTCCAATCTCTTTAGGACAAACACTTTCAAGCATATTTGTCAGCAACATTACAAGGACTCTTTGAGATGGCACATGTTTCTTAGAGTAACCAATGATGCTGAAGTTACCCAACTTTGTATACTTGAGTCCAACGTCTTGAGTTCCCTTGAACTACTTTAGAATTCTTTTTGCAGCAAACCAATGACCCTCACAAGGATTTTTCATAAACTTGAAGAGGATACAAAGAATAAATGAAATGTTTGGTCTGGTAGTAGTCAGGTAGTTGAGACTTCCTATGAGTTGTATATATTTTATTGTGTACTCAAATTCTTTAACTTCAATGGATGTCAGCTTTAAATTTTGTTGCATTGGAGTAGTTAAAGGATTGAACTTAGACATACCAAACTTATTTAACATATCTCCAATGTACTTCTTCTAAGAGAGGAATATCAACTTCATATGTTGGGTTACTCCAATACCAAGATAGTAGTTAATGTAGCCCAAAATTTTTATTTCAACACCTTTCCTGAGATCTTCATTTATGGATGCAATGTAGTTCTCATTATTCCTTGTCATCAGAATATCATCTACATACACAACAAGATCCACAACTATGTTTCCAACTTTCTTGACAATTAACGTTGCTTCGTCAAGATCAAGATGTTTGAAATTGAGTTTCAGAAGATGCTCAGTCAACCTCTCGTACTAGGCTTGCAGTGCTTGCTTGAGGCCATACAAGGGTTTTAAAATCTTGCATATTTTTTATTCCTAACCCTTGACAACAAATCCTTCTAGTTCGGGCATACAAAAATATATTTCTGATGTCCATTGAAGAAAGTAGTTCTTACATCCATTTGATGGATTTTCCAACTTTTCTGAGCTACCAAGCCAACGATTGTACAGATGGTAGCCCATATTGATGTGGGGGGGAGTTCTCCTCATAATCGACCCCTTCTTTCTGCACAAAACCTTTTTCCACAAGCCTACCTTTACACTTTTCAAGTGAGACATATGCTTTATACTCGTTATTGAATACCCACTTGTAGCCTATTGGTTTAGTTCCCAATGGAGGATAAACTAGCTTCCAACTGCCATTCTTTATCAAAGAATCATATTCAGTTTGCATAGCTTCTTTTTTTTCATCCTGAGAAGAAACTTCTCAGAAGGAAGTTGGTTCAAAATGTGTACACAAATTTAGTTCATAATTATAAGAAAAATACATATCAAAAGGTGAATCAGGACCATTTACATCACCTCCATTCTGTCTAGTTCAGCTTCTTGTTCATGTATTTCCAATCTCATTAGGACAAACACTTTCAAGAATATTTGTCAGCAACATTGGAGGGACTCTTTGAGATGGCACATATTTCTCAGGTGATTGAGATGGGTATGAATCAAGATTTATCCTCTCAATTCTAACAATCACATCACTTGAAGTGTCATCTTAATCAGTGGATAGAGATTCATGTGGGGAAGAGAGTGCTTCAAAAGGAGATTCCACATATTGATCTAGTTTAGGGATCCCCCCTTCAAGACGTGTAATATCATTATCAAACTATTGAAAATACTTTGCATGTCTGAATCTATCCAAGCAATCAAGTTGTCACTTAGCATTATTAGTCTTGGAATATTCAAGAAAGATCACATCTCTAGATATTATAAACTTGTTATTCACTTCATGTTATCGGGAAATCTACTGTGTATTCAGAGCTGCTAGTCCCACTAAGATGGGTAGCCATCATAGAAACAAATAGATTAAAGTTACTTGTTTTTTCCTTTACGAGAGAGAGATGGGAAAGAAGCAGAGAGTACCAACCTCAGTCTTCCACTTGGCTCCTTGCTTGTTTCCTTTCCCCTTTGACAAGATTTCGCCATTGCTTCCTTACTTGTCTAGCTTCAAAGAGCACCTGTAGATTCACAGCAGCATAATACCATCAAAGCATAGAGATCTTTCACTGTAAAAAATATAGTATCAAATATATATTGACCATACAAATGCATATAACAAACACAGTATTTAGAGATACACAAGAATATGGAGGAAAACTCAAATAGCTTTATTAGTAAAAGTCATAGAAGAGATGATTACAACCACTTGGTTTGACCCAACACCATCCTCCTAGCTTGAAACCCCTCTTCACCTCACACAAAGCAAGATCACCCAACAATGTCTTCAAAGAGAAACTAGCAACACCTCTTTGCAAATTACCAAATTCCAACCTTTGGATCTCTTGGATGAGGGATCCATTTATAGATATTTGGAAGGGGTGTTATAGACATTTTTGTGCCTAACAGCATGGAGCATGAAATGTCAATAATCTGAGGGATCCAAAGTCCCTAAACATGTTGTTCTTACCCTTAGAGGAACAAGGTCAGCAAACCACAGCACTGAAAATCAGTTCTCCACCTGAATACACTCAAAAACAGGCTATTTCTGGATCATGTCAGCTGCTCCACTAAGCATCTGCGCTGAATGTCAACTGCTCCACTCTGTACCTGCGCTGAATGTCAAAACTAATGAAGGCTACCTGCGCTGGGCGAGATTGGCCAAGTGGCACAGTCATTCTGCAAGGTGTCAATTGCCCAGGAAGCTTCCAAACTGACACTTGGGTCAAGGAATTCGCCTTGTGATGAGTCAGAGGGTCTTGATCTCCAAGTGGAAGCAAGAATCTCCAAGTGGACTCAAGAACTGAAAATTAACTAAAGTGGGAGAGGACATTAGTCAGCTTCATGTCAGTCTCAAGCTGACTCATCCTTTCTCCAAATCTCCTATATATAGAGCTCTCTCATGAGGTCTAGGGAGGCTGGAATTTTGTGCAAGTAAGGAAGTGTTGTTGGTTTGTGTATACAACTATTGGGTGATTGCTTTGAAGGAGGTGAAGAGGAGATTTCTTTCTGCTGGGAGGTGTTGCTGGATTGGGCCTATGATGGTTGTAACACTCTCAGAACTTTACTTCTTCCATTAATAAAGTATTTGAGGTTCTTCTATATGCATGTATCTTTGTGGCGTATTGATGCTTGTATATTTGATTTATTCTAATCCTTAAATCAGTTATGGATGTATGCTTCTTGTAGTTTCCTTTTTCTTGTGCTTTTACAGGATCTTTGTGTAGCTGGGCCGGTGAAAGAGCAAGGAGCTAGGAGCAAGCAGCAAGGAGTGAGGATTGGATCGACTATTAGCGCAAGATAACGATTAGTAGATCATCCTTCTCTTCTCTCTCTCATCTCATAAAGAATTAATCTTGAATAGCTTTGTATTCAGTTGTTGCTGAGGTACTATCACCCTTAGAGTGGGATAGGGTCATTCCTTATTGGATAATTTTCCCAACAACAAATTGGCGACTCCGCTGGGGAACGTATCTTGTTGGTTGTTTGTGTTTTTGCTATTCATTTCATAAACAAAGGGAGTACCGAATCGAACTGTGTTTGAATCTTTCAAATACAATGTAGAGGGCAGCTACTCTAGTTCAGTTTCTGGGCAAGTTTATGATTTGAATAGCTGATCCACAAGGACTCTAATAAGCTCTTAGTGATAGCTTTTCATCCTCCTTGTCATCCCTTTGTGTGTCCTTGACTGATAGCTTCTGATTTGAGCAAAAACTGTGAATTTTTGAGCAATCTGTGACCCAGAAACCACCAGAAACGAAAGTTTCGTTCTTCAGTGCAGGTTGTACAAAGGCTGTTTGCATTTCAGCGCAGTTCCCGAAGGGGCTACCTGCACTGAAGGTCAAACAGGCAGTGTTCCACCTGCGCTGGACCAGTCCTGCCTTGTGCTGCTGGGGTTTCTTGCTGGTTCTTGCCTTGTTTTCACTCTTGTTTTTGCTGTTTGTTACCAGTCAGTAGGCCTATCTGAAACCAACTTTCCTTGTCACTATTCCGCCTCAGTTGTATAAAGAAACTGTGTTTGTTCTTTGTGTATTTCTTATACATTTACAGTTTCCCATAACGAAAGTGAACTAGTCTTGCTGTGGCCTCTTAGATCTAGACCTGTGATAAAGTGTCATTTTGATCTTAAGAGTTAGTTTGTTTGTTGTTCATAGCTGATTGAGATTTTGCTTTCATCATTTGGTTTGAGTTTATATATTTCTAGTGTCGAAACAAGTAAATCTTAAGGTGTCTTTTGATTTTGGACAAGCTTGTTTGCTTTCACTTGAAATTGAATTCAAAGTTATACAACAGCTTTCTTTTTGTGTCGCACAAACATTAAGAAAGAGAAAAGAAATACTTGCATTGTGCATGTGCATTATGACAGATTGCATGTTGATTTAGGGAAAAGTGCATTAGTGTGTGCTCTATGATCTGTGTGAAAATGTGTTATCTTTCTTTTCCCTCAGTAGTTAAGGTTTTCAAAGTTGAAAGATTGAAAAGCGTGCTTATCATCTTAGACTGCATTTAGGAGTGTTACTATACATCTCGTGGTGATCCATAAAGGCAAACTGCTAAACAAGATCAACCTTAAAATAAATTGAATGAACCTAACAACGCTTTGAAACATAACACAAACATCTAGAGGTCTAAGCTAGAGACGTGTTCCGGCGTCGTTAAACGTGATATCTTAACGTTGAGTGGTTGGGTGATTCCTCCACGGTGAAGCGATAAGTATCAATACGGACTTGTGCTCCCACGTACCGTCGCGTATATATTGGGAGACCCCTATAGGAATAAAGCCTTTATCCAATAGGAAACCATGTCGGCCGCCCTACTGATCGCGATGCAGTGAACACAGCATTCACGAAGATCGACCACCTGTACCGTAAAACGTATTCTGTGGTTTCGCGAAAAGTTTGGCACACCCTCTGCCTAGAACTCCAGAGTAGTTTCTTTTGGCCTTTTTCAAACTCTATAACTGAAAAAGTCCATCCGAGCATTTGTCACTTCGGGCTCGTTAAAACATCGAAGGAGACTAGAGTCATCTATAGCTTTTTCTCGACTCTTAAAAAGTGAAAAAGCAAGTTGTGTCTAAGCGTCGTTATAAAATTTATTTTAAACGGCACATAATCACCTCCTATTCCCGCGTTGCTCTTAAGTTGAGAACATGGAATGCCCCAACCAAGGAACTCCACATGATGGAAATCCTAGTCCTTTCTCCTCTTGGGGGGAAGTCGGTGCGCCCCACATGGCCACATTGTCGCTTCCAGGACTGACAATTGGCCTGCCTATTTGGCTATTCTCAACTAATGTAGTTCAGACCACCATGGTTCCTAAGCAGTCGAGTCAACAGTTAGATCAGTCTAGAGCTGCCCACCAGCCTTCTACTTCTTATAACTCTTCCTCTAATCCTTCATCTTCACAAGGTGGGGCTGGTAAAAGCCAAGCTCCCACGGAGAAGAAGGAGAAGAAGAAGAAAGAGAAGAAGAAGAAGGAGCCTAAGGCGACTGGGGGCAAGCAAAAGACATCTGACAAAAACCCACACACAACACAGACCGGGCGTAAATCGCCATGTGTCATATGTAGAGGAGACCACTTCCATAGAGATTGTCCCTGTATTCCCCGGATACTAAGGGACTGGTCCCCTCGGTTGCACAATTCGGGAGCATCAACCTCTGATAGCCATGTTGATTGCTTACCGTCAACCAGCGAAAGTGAAGGTTCAAGACGAAGAGGGGGAGCAAGATCCCCCTGCAGACTGTGTGAAGGCGGTCACGCCATCCATCATTGTCCTTTCTTAGACGAAGCGAAGAGAGTTTTGGAAGATCGTCCTGTTTCACCGGTAATAATTCCTCCTGGATACAAAAAACTCGTGCCGAGTCCTTCGTTGGTTGAAAATGCAGCTGGCCTGCTCAAGTGGTCAGCTGAAGCGTCAGTCATTGAAAATGAACCTACTGAATCCAGACCAGACGAAAGTCTAAAGGTCGATACGGCAGTTGACCCGGTTCTTCCTTCAGAGGTTTCATCCTCAAATGACACCGTCACTGAAGATTCATCTTCAAATGACACCCTCACTGAAGAGAATAAGGATGACACCATCCAGATTCTTTTCATCAACACAGATTTTGATGAGCATCAGGGCAATGCACCCATTCCTTTATCGCAGGAAGGAACATCGTCAGGATCGTATCCGGCCGTGTATTCGGTCCCACCACCAAGCAACCTGGTTGTGTCTTTTGATTGGAACCAACTAG
Source organism: Pinus tabuliformis (assembly GCA_031772625.1). NCBI lineage: Eukaryota > Viridiplantae > Streptophyta > Pinopsida > Pinales > Pinaceae > Pinus > Pinus tabuliformis. The sequence goes on along the minus strand of CM062818.1, from coordinate 1,139,349,571 downwards.
GCAGACCCCGGTTACCAGCCAGTATACCATTCAGAATCATAGTCCAAATCTACAGAATGGTAATGGCTGGAACTATCATTGATGAAGGGGCATCTGTGAGTATCCTTTCCTCTATTGCTTGGAAAGCACTGGGATCCCCATAGCTTTTGCCTGAGATAAGAAATCTCTCGGGTTTTGATAAAGGAACCAGTCGACCATTAGGGATCCTCCCCAATGTGCCTGTTACATTGAAAGGGAAGACCGTTCAAATGAACGTGATGGTCATTCAAGGACCCTTGGATTATAACCTACTCCTTGGACGAGACTATGTATATTGCATGGGAGCTATAGTCTCCTCACTCTTTAGAGTAATGTGTTTTCCACACGAAGGAAGAATGGTCAAGCTCGTAGACCAACTTTCATTTCCAGGATCACGCATCGCAAATAGTCAAATACCAACCCTGAATGGTCTATTCACCCAAGAAATGTCTCCACCCCCAGTCCTCCTTCCCGATGAATGCGAGTGATTCGGAAAGATGAGACTGGAACCCAGGGGGCATGCATCCTGGTCTGCTTCGGGCAGAGGAAACCTTGGGTATAAAGTAGAATTTCCGCGGAAGAATATGACTAGTCCGTACCCCGTCCGAAAGAAGGAAGAGGGGTTGTTCTGGAACAGGATTCTTTTGTCAAAGTTATGTGTTTGATGATTTCTAGTCATTCACCTTTGTCTAAATAGGTAGGCTACCAAAGAAAGAGATTCTCTTGCGGTAGCAAATTGTAACCATCTTTGGGTAAAAGGCAAGCCTCACCCATTAAAACTAGTGTTTTAGAGGATAAGTAGGGGCAGCCTCCAAAGAAAGAGATTCCTTTGCTGCAACAAGTAGTAACCATCTTTGAGTAACCTAATGATAGACATCGCCGAAGAAAGAGTTTCATTTGCGGCAGCAAATAAAACCATTTTTTGGATAACCTGAAAGAGGCAAGCCTCACCCATCAAAACAAATGTTTTGAAGGATAAGTAGGGGCAGCCTTGAAATTGTACCTTATACCTGGGGGCATGCAAACCTTTTGGAGTGTAAGCAAAGAGCGGTCATTGATCGTTTCCTAACTTACATAAAGAAAGGATGGGGGGCAAAGGTCAAAAATTGCCAAATTTGGAGCATAGCTTATGTGAGGTGCAAGCTCTATAAAAATTGGAATCTTGCAGGAAGACATTTCTTATCTTATGACTGGTAAATCGAGCAGTTTTACCGCGGAATTTATGCTCGTTAAAAAATAGAAAAGCGAGATCCGAGCAGTTTTAGCGTCATAGTTCATGCTCGTTAAAAAATAAACATAAGCTTTTGAGCAAGAGTTTCCTCCAGAGTTCAAGCTCATTAAAAAATGAACCTATTCTGGTAAATAACCATTGTGATCGTAAATTTATTAGCCATAAAAGCCTTGGTCGTGTTTTGCACTTGCCACCTCCATTCCATTTGGCCAATCGTTCACCTCCATATGATTGTTTACCCATTTTGAGGAACAGCTGTGAAGAGTGATTTCACTTAGCCATCCTTGTGACACTGCCGTGATTGGAAAATTCCAACCTGTACCTGGAATCCGCTGCTATCCCTGTTTATCACTCGTTCCTCAAAAGACGAGTCTTCTTTGAGCTCTTTTCATCTGACTCATAAAATATGAAAAGTTTGCCGAGTTTTGGCCTTCCAGCTCGTTAAAATCACCGGAAGAGCTATCCCTCCTCTAGATTTTAATCTTTTTGGACCTGAGGGATTATTACACAAAAAGGTCGAGCGCTTGTTTTATTCGACTCGTTAAAATTATCGAAAACTCATCCCTTCTGTATTGTTTTATACTTTTTCGGACTTAAGGGATTAGATGACGAAAAAGGAATTCTGGAGTTAACTTTCTGTACCTTTTCAGACTCTCTAAAAATGAAAAGGACCGAGTTTTCCTTGTCGTTAGACTCGTTAAAATGATTAAATAGCGAAAAACTTGTCTTTAGACGAGAACGAGTTTCCCTATCGCTAAGCTCGTTAAAATATAGCGATGGGCTTGCCCGAAGGGCAGGTTATAGAACAAGCATATGTTATCCTCCTCAAGCTTGACAAAAATAAAGAGGTACTAGTCAGAAATGACTGGGGAAAAATTGGGAGAACCTCAAAGCTTTAATGGTAGCAAGTCGCTCTTGAACATGACACTTTGTCCTCCGTATCACATCGGGTTGGGTTGTTTCATTCACCGGTCTCATCACCATGGTCCTCGCCAAACCATCCGCATTTGGGGTAATGCTACCGATCCATCACATCAGTGTCGTTATATGTTCAAGAGATGTGTTCAGAAAGAGTCAACCGTGTCCCATCCACTGCCATACATTATCCTTCATCCACCCATGATCGCCACCCTGAATCATATTTCACAGATTGTTTCCACCTCCACTAAAATCATTAACTCCGTTCTGTGTCACTGATGTGGGATTCATTAAGGCCCTCCTTTGACGGATCGCTTCTTGTCGACTCCAGCTCATCACCCAGGAAGTTGATCTAGGAACACCCCCCCCAGTACTTTGAAGCTTGCATGCCTCAATTGCAAGTTTCTCACTTCCGGCGACAGGTATACATCAATGACCTTCGACTAGAAGATTTTGCGTGGTGTTCGATGCCAAGTCCTTTATTCACACCACGTGAATTGTACTGCAGTACCTTGAGGGTCATTGTCATTATTGGTGATTCCTCTCGCGCTTGTTAACGGTTTACATTATTGACCGGTAATCAAGCGATGTCTTTCCATGTTCGACTTCAGCGTAATTCTCACATGGATCGACTTGTACTTAGAGTGAAGATCGAACGAGATTGAAGACCCCGGATCTAGTTTCATCCATCCGGGCTGCGATATATATTGAGGATATAAAGACATTTGTTATGTACATCATTGCAACAGATGATCATCCTACTCAAAGGATGATAATTTCAGCAGAGAATTATCAGTCTACCATCAGACGATCGTCTGTTCTATGTACCAAAATGAATTTATAAAGCTGAGCATGGGAATGCCCGCCTCAGCTAGATCATGAAAGCAGAATGAAAAATAATGTATTGTATTGTATTTTATTACAGGGCACCTCTCAGCGATTGAATGAACTTCGGATCCTCCTGATAAATCATTTCACCCGATAAACGACCTCATACTTTAGGGGGCAACTGTTATAGACATTTTTGTGCCTAACAGCATGGATCATGAAATGTCAATAATCTGAGGGATCCAAAGTCCCTAAACATGTTGTTCTTACCCTTAGAGGAACAAGGTCAGCAAACCACAGCACTGAAAATCAGTTCTCCACCTGAATACACTCAAAAACAGGCTATTTCTGGATCATGTTAGCTACTCCACTGAGCATCTGCGCTGAATGTCAACTGCTCCACTCTGTACCTGCGCTGAATGTCAAAACTAATGAAGGCTACCTGCGCTGGGCGAGATTGGCCAAGTGGCACAGTCATTCTGCAAGGTGTCAATTGCCCAGGAAGCTTCCAAACTGACACTTGGGTCAAGGAATTCGCCTTGTGATGAGTCAGAGGGTCTTGATCTCCAAGTGGAAGCAAGAATCTCCAAGTGGACTCAAGAACTGAAGATTAACTAAAGTGGGAGAGGACACTAGTCAGCTTCATGTCAGTCTCAAGCTGACTCATCCTTTCTCCAAATCTCCTATATATAGAGCTCTCTCATGAGGTCTAGGGAGGCTGGAATTTTGTGCAAGTAAGGAAGTGCTGTTGGTTTGTGTATAGAACTATTGGGTGATTGCTTTGAAGGAGGTGAAGAGGAGATTTCTTTCTGCTGGGAGGTGTTGCTGGATTGGGCCTATGATGGTTGTAACACTCTCAGAACTTTACTTCTTCCATTAATAAAGTATTTGAGGTTCTTCTATATGCATGTATCTTTGTGGCATATTGATGCTTGTATATTTGATTTATTCTAATCCTTAAATCAGTTATGGATGTATGCTTCTTGTAGTTTCCTTTTTCTTGTGCTTTTACAGGATCTTTGTGTAGCTGGGCCGGTGAAAGAGCAAGGAGCTAGGAGCAAGCAGCAAGGAGTGAGGATTGGATCGACTATTAGCGCAAGATAACGGTTAGTAGATCATCCTTCTCTTCTCTCTCTCATCTCATAAAGAAGTAATCTTGAATAGCTTTGTATTCAGTTGTTGCTGAGGTACTATCACCCTTAGAGTGGGATAGGGTCATTCCGTATTGGATACTTTTCCCAACAACAAGGGGGGTGAGTCAGTTTCTGGTATTTTGATTAGTGTCATCTCTCTGATAGTTCTTAGTTCCACATGGAGATTTTAGATCTCTTACTCATCCCTGGGGGAACTTAGAGAGGCAAGTGTCAAATGAGCAGTTTCTAGAAGATTCTCTAGGTTTCCACCCAGCAAACTGCTTGTGCCATTTGTCCGTTCTTGCTCATTGCACCCTATAGAAGGGCTTTCTAGTATGCATCACACTTTCTAAATGTGGCAAGTGAGATGCATCGCACCTTTAGCACTGGGCAGTCTGTATGGTCCTGCTTTGACCAGTTCTAAGTAGCTTTTCATGGAGAACTTCTAGGATATGATGTAATCATATGACCTTGCTCCTTTAGGGTATGAAACAACACTTTCAGGGACTTAGAAGCCGTTGATTTATGGACATATGTGATTGGGGTTGCAGTGCCCAGATATGTCTATAACAGTTTCCCCCTAAATCATGAGGTCATAAATCTTTTTATGTCGGGTGAAATGCTTTATAATGAGGATCCGAGTTTTTTCGCACTGGAAGGTGACTTGTAATAAGATAAAATACAATACATTATCTTCATATATTTTCATGATCAAGCTAAGGTGGTCATTCCCGTGCTCAGCTTGATAAATTCGTTTTCATGTACATAGGACAGACAACCGTCTATGTGCAGACTGATGATTCTGGTAGAGCCATCATCCCTCAGTTTGGATGATTATCTGTGCAGCAATGATGTACATTTGATGTCTTTATTTTCCTGATTATATTGCAGCCTGGATGGATGAAACTAGATCCAGGGTCTTCAAAACTCATTCAATCTTCGCCCAAAGTATAAGTTGATCCATGTGAAAATATGTTCTGATGTCGAACATGGAAAGACATCGCCTGATTACCAGTCAATGATGTAAATTGTTGACAGGCGCGAGAGGAATCACTGATGATGATGATGACCCTCAAGGTACTGTAGTACAATTCACATGGTGTGAATACATGAGTTGATGTTGAACACCATGCAAAGTCTTTCGGTCGAAGGCCATTAGTGTAAACCTATTGCCGGAAGTGAGAAACTTGCCATTAAGGCATGCAAGATTCAAAGTACTGGAAGGGTTTTCCCTACGTCGGCTTCTGGGATAATGAGCTGATGTCGACAAGAAATGATCAATCATAGGAAGACATTAATGGATCCCACATCTATGACACGAAATGGAGCAAATGATTTTGTAGAGGTGAAAATGATCTGGTGATACAAGGTTTAGGGTGGCGGTCATGAAAGAATGAAGTGTGAAGGTAATGTAGTGGATGAGACACAAGCTGGGTAGGTGAATTCTCTGAGCGACTTCTCTTGAACATATCAATGACACTAAAATGGATTGGTAGTGTTAAACCCAAAAGTGGATCGTACAATGGAACAATGGTGATATGACTGGTGAACGGAATAACCCAACCCGACTAAATCATGGTGATGGAGTGAAAGTGTCATGTTCAAGAGTGACTTGCTACCAATAAAGTTTCTTCAAGTTTTCTTCCCAATTTTCCCCAGTCATTCTTGACCAGTACCCCTTTATTTTTGTCAAGCTTGAGGAGGATAACATATGCTTGTTCTATAATTTTCCCTTCGGGAAAACCCGTCGCTATGTTTTAACAAGCCTAGCGACAGTGAAACTTTATCTTGTCTGAATGGACAAGTTTTTCGCTATTGTTTTAACAAGTTTAACAACAAGGATAACTTGGTCCTTTTCAATTTTAGAGAGTCTGAAAAGAGACGAAAAGAAGACTCCAATATTCCTTTTTTGTAACATAATCCCTTGGGCCCAAAAAGGTATAAAACAATACGAAAGGGTGAATTTTCGATAATTTTAATGAGCTGAATAAGACAAATGCTCGATCTTTTTGTCTAATAATCCCTCAGGCCCAAATATATTAAAATCTAGAGGAGGGATAGCACTTCCAATCACTTTAATGCGCTGGAGAGGCCAATCCCTCGGCAATCTTTCCATATTTTACGAGTTAGATGAAAAGAGCTTAAAGGAGAATCGTTTTTTTAGGAACGAGTGATGTTTTCAGATAGCAGCTGGTTCCAAGTAAGGTTTGGAACTTTCCAATCACAGCAGTGTAAAAGGGTGGCTAATAGGATCACTCCTCATAGCTATTCCTCAAAAGGGGTAAAAAATCAAATGGAGGCGAATGATTGGCAACAACATAGTGGAGGTGATGGTAAGAACACGACCAAGGCTCAAAAGCTGATGATAAAGCATTCACGATGGTTATTTACCAGAGGTGGGTTCATTTTTTAATGAGCTTAAACTCTAGTGGAACATATGCTCATTGCTAGGTTTAATTCTTAACGAGCTTGAACTTCGCGTAAAACTGCTCGTACCAGTCATATAATAAGGATGTCTCATCAATAGGTTCAGTTTTTAGGGAGATTGCACCATTCGAAATTATGCTCCGACTCCTTTTATTATGTAAGCTAGGAACAACCAATCCTATGAGTTTAAAGGGTTAGGAACCTACAAACTAAGAAAATAAATGGCCACTTTTCACATTCATTCAAAAATTTTGCATGCCCCCAGGTATAGCGAAGTAGAGTTTCCAAGGTTACCCCTCAATTTACAGAAAAAACACTTGTTCTATCGGGAAAGGTCTACCTTTCTAGGTTACCCTTCAATTTGCAGAAAAAACTTTTTTTCTATCGGGAAAGGCATACCTTCTAACAGAGGTATCTTATTATGGTCTAATCTCATTTTCCTAAACGGACGGGTGTGTCAGACCAGTCATATATCCTCCGCGGAAACCTACACTATACCTGAAGTTTTCTTGCCGAAGCAGACCAGGGTGCACGACCCCTGGGTTTCAGTCTTGACCATCGAATCTCTCGCGCTCATCAGGTGGACGGACTAGAGATTGATGAGACATTCCTTGTGCAAAAAGACCTGTTAGTAATGGCATTTGACTGTTATCTATGTGTGAGTCGGGGAATGAAAGTTGGTCTATGAGCTGGACCGCTCTACCTTCATGTGGAAAACACATTACTGGAAAGAGTGAGGAGACAATGGCTCCCATGCTATAAATGTAGTCATGCCCAAGGAGTAGATTGTAATCTAAAAGTCCTTAGACTACCATCACGTTTAGATAAATGGTTTTCCTTCTCAAAGTTATAGGAAAATTCGGAAGGATCCCTAATGGCCGACTGGTATCTTTATCGAAGCCTGTCAGATATCACATCTCAGGAAAAAGTGATGGCAAACCAAGCACTTTCCAGGCAGTTGAGCAAAGGATACTCACAGAAGCCCCTTCATCAATGATGGTACCAACCATGACCATTTTGTAAGTTTGCACTTTGATTCAAAATGGTACATTAGATGGTAAACGAGGTCCGCCTAGTAGATTCCAATCGAAGGAAATGACTAGATTACTTGGAGGTGGGATCGAATAAACGGCCAAATAAAACTCTGACGAATTTCCTTCCTGCGGTAAAGGAATGGGCAGGTTGCCCCCATTTTCATCGGAGTCTGTGTTTACGAAAAGAATTTGAACGGTGTCGTTCTCATTCTCTTCGGTGACTGTATCATCTGAAGGTAAATCTTCTGAAGTCAAGATGGGGTCGACTATCGTCTTAACCTGTTTACTTTGGTCCGATGCAGACTCATAGGGTTTATCTTCAATGGTTGGTGCTTCGACCGAGTCCAAAGGTGGGTCAACTAGATTTTCAACTAGCAATGGATTCGGCAAGAGTTTCTTGTACACAGGAGGGAGTCGCTATGGTGACACAGGATGATTATCCAAGAATCTTTTAGCTTCATCCAGGAAGGGACAATGGTGGAGGGCATGATCGCCTTCACACAGTCTGTAGGAAAACTTAGATTTTCCTTTTTGTCCGGTGACTTCACTTTCACTAGTTGACGGTGTACTTTCAACATGATCGTCAGAGGTTGACGACACTGGATTGTGCAAGCGGGGAGACCAGTCCCTTAAGATTCGTGGGATGCAAGGACAATCTCAGGGATAGTGTTCTCCTTTGCAGATGACACATGGAGATTTAGGTTTGGACGTTGCAATGTGTGGATTTTTGCTAGACGATGTATGATTGCCCCTTTTTGCTATTGGCTCCTTCTTCTTCTTCTCCTTCCCCTTATTCTTCTTTTCAGTTACTTGGTTTTTAGTTTTACTACATTTACCAAGCGAAGAGGAAGAGAGAGAGGGAGAGACAAATGAAGTAGAAAGTTGGGGGGAAACTCTGGTATCATCTATTTGTTGATTCAATTTTTCAGGAATTACGATTTTTTGAACGATAGAAATCAATAAAAGCCATACCGGCAGGCCAATTATCAGTCCTGGAAGGGACAATGTGGCCATATGAGGTGCACCAACATGTCTCCAAGAGGAGAAAGGACTAGGACTTCTCATCCTAAGACCAACGAGGGAACAGTGATGTTATTCTGCTTAAAATAAATTTTAGACGCTTTGACACAACTTTCTTTTTCACTTTTTAAGAGTCGCGAAAAAGCTAAAGATGACTCTAGTGGCCTTCGATTTTTAATGAGCCTGAAGTGACAAGTTCTCAGATGGACCTTTTCATTTAAGGAGTCTGAAAAGGAGAGAAAGAGACTACTCTGGAAATCTAGACAGAGGGATTACCAAACCAATCGCAAAACTTCAAAATACTTTTTACGATATGGCAGTAAATCTTCCCGAATGCTGTGTTCAGTGCATTGCGATCGATAGGGTGGCAAATACGGCTTCCTAAGGATAAAGGATATAGCCTATTGTGGTCTCCCAATATATACTCGACGGTATGTGGGAGCACAAGTCCGTACTGGCACTTATCATCTCAAAGAGTAGGAATCACCCAACCTACGATGAAAGTGATAGTTACCAGGTTTTATGATGCTAGAATACATCTCTAGCCTAGACTTCTAGATGTTGTGCATTAGGTTCCAAAGCATTTTTATGTTCATTGAATTTATTTTATATTTGATCTTTCTTAAGAAGTTTTCCTTTCAGGTTCAGCACGTGATGTAGATATACAATTCCTAAAATGCAACTTAAGATGATAAACAATCCTTTAATCTTCTTTTTGCAATGAAAATCCTAGCTACGAAGGAAAGAGAAATGAAATCCTTTCAACATAGAGCAGAGAGTACACACTAGATGCACTCTCCTAAATCATAATCAACCAGCAGTCTAAATGCAAATGCACGTGCATGCATTTGTTTTCTGATTTCTTAATGTGTGAATGACAAAAAGAATGCTAAATACAAATCTGAATTATTTCTTCTTTCAAAGCGACAGTACTAACGATTTTATCTTCAAAAAACGACAGGAAGGTAAGACGTCACTTTGCGATTTTGAATTGAAAACTGCTTTTGACACTTGAAATACTTATAAATTCAGATCAAATACAAGAGTAACAGTGTAATCGACTATCAAAAAGAGAATTATTATTTTCTTTGATTGAAAACGACACTTGAGACACTTCCAAATCAAAGACAACATTCGATTAAGCTACTATTTTGTAAAAGAGAACTGTAAATGGCGCACAATACATAAAAACAATCACAATTCTTTGTACAATAGAGGTTGGATGATGCAAAGAAGGGTGTTTCAACAGTGGTCTCTAATTAGAGACAGCAAAACTCCTGAATAAAACTGAAGAGAGTGAAGAAAAGCCAAAATCTAGAGGCAGATATAGTCTTGTCTGATCATCGCACCCGTAATACAGGGAAACGGGGATGCATCCCACCAACTACACATGGGAGGTGTGATGCATCCAGATTGTCAAGAAGACAGGGTGCGATGGTCAAGGAACGAGACATCAACTTGGTTTTTGGTCACAGTTTGCAGTTTAGTTCAGGGATTTAGGTCAAGCAAATGATAGTCAGTAACTACAAAGTATAGGGCTGACCTAATGAGGTTAATCAAGTTACCTCTAGGGCACTTAGGATGTTTGCAAGTCAATTTTTCAGTTCATAAGCAAACCCAAAGATTGACTGAAGCAGTGTTGATCTACTTTGCACTTGCATAGCAAATGCAGTTCGAAGGTTAGCTGGCTTGACTTCAGGCTCTATCTGTGGTTTATGAATCAAACAAATAGAGACAAGCAATCAAACTAATTGCTCCCCAGCGGAGTCGCCATTTTGTTATCGGGAAATCTAGTGTCTATTCAGAGCTACTAGTCCCACTAAGATGGGTAGCTATCTTAGAAACAAACAGATTAAATTTACTTATTTTTTCCTTTACGAGAGAGAGATGGGAAGGAAGCAGAGAGTACCAACCTTAGTCTTCGGCTTGGCTCCTTGCATGTTTCCTTTCCCCTTTGACATGATTTCACCACTGCTTCCTTACCTGTCCAGCTTCAAAGAGCACCTATATATTCACAGCAGCATAATACTATCAAAGAATAGAGATATTTCACTATAAACAATATAGGATCGGATATATATTGACCATACAAATGCATATAACAAACACAATATTCGGAGATACACAAGAATATGGAGGAAAACTCAAATAGCTTTATTAGTAAAAGTCATAGAAGAGAGGACTACAACCACTTGGTCTGACCTAGCGCCATCCTCCCAGCTTGAAAGCCCTCTTCACCTCACACAAAGCAAGATCACCCAACAATGTCTTCAAAGAGAAACCAACAACACCTCTTTGCAAATTACCAAATTCCAACCTTTGGATCTCTTGGATGAGGGATCCATTTATAGATATTTGCAAGGGGGGTGAGTCAACTTCTGGGATTTTGATTAGTGTCATCTCTTTGATAATTCTTAGTTCCACATGGATATTTTAGATCTCTTACTCATCCCTGGGTGAACTCAGAGAGGCAAGTGTCAAATGAGCAGTTTCTAGAAGATTCTCTAGGTTTCCACCTAGCAAACTGCTTGTGCCATTTGTTTGCTCTTGCTCATCACACCCTAGAGAAGGGCTTTCTAGTATGCATCACACTTTTTACATGTGGTAGGTTAGATGCGTTGTACCTTTAGCACTGGGCAGTCTGTATGGTCCTGCTCTGACCAGTTCTGAGTAGCTTTTCATGGAGAACTTCTGGGAGATGATGTAATCAGCTGACCTTGCTCCTTTAGGGTATGAAACAACACTTTTAGGGACTTCGAAGCCCTTCCTTTATGGACATATGTGATTGGGGTTGCAGTGCCCAAATATGTCTATAACACTTCATATACTTATTTCCATTTTCACAAGGAATGAACATAGGGCCACACAAATAAGAATGAATGAGTTCAATATTTATTTGTGCTCTAGAATGAGAATCATGAAATGATTGTTTGTTGTGATTTCCTAAGATATGAGCATCACGTTAGTTAAGTTTCCTAGGAATAGTTGGCAAACAACTAACACCATTTTTCTTCAACAATTGAAGGTTGTCATAGTTTACATGTCCAAATATAACATGTCATAAAAGACCTGATGGAAGTGTACCTTTATCATAATGATAATTGTATTAAAAAATTTGTACACGAGAAAAGGTTCCTCGCAGCTTCATAAGTCTTTATTCTTCTATCCTAGTCATGACAACTGAGTGACTTGATGCTTTCCTTACCTTAACCTTAACATTAAATATATGAATGGAGTGTCCTTGATGGCGAATTTGGACCAAATAAAACAAGTTTATCCTCAACTATGAGAGGTATAAAACACAATGTATAAGAAATTATGGAAATCTAGGCAATTTGATCCTGATGGTGTGAAGATTTGATGGTTTGAGTTTTGACTTGTATGAAAAGTATACTTCTCCATCAACATAATTCGTGAATTCTTCAAAGAAATCTCTTCTGAAAGTCATCTGGCATGTTTCTCTTGAATCAAGAAACCAAGCATCTTTCCATGAAGAAAGTGAAGCGTTAAATAAGTCGTTAGGTACTCCAATGTTGCAATGTGCCATGACATAACAAGTGGATTCAGGTGCTTTAATTTTCCCTTTGTGAGGTTTTTTACGATGTTCAATGATGTATTGTTCAATTTTTTTTGTCTTAGGTGACACATTGTTGCAATAAACTTATGATACCAAGCAACACATATTAATGAGCCAATGCAAGTTGATTAACCAATAAACTAAATAGAGACTGAGGCAGATTATAGGGGTAGAATTCCAATGAACCAGTGTTCACAAATGTTCAGATGAAGATTATCCAACTCGATGCAATGTTCAATCCTCAAAATAATTAGATGTAGCATATACATAGTTCAAACACACAACTCAATTTAGATCTTTCGCAAATCAACACACCACAAGATCTGTAAGGGTGGATGGAGCATAGACTTCAATGTTGATACTATTTGCTTCATTTATTTTACATGGCCTAGTGAAAGAATAAGAATGGATCTTGTCTCCACAGCTTTTCCATTTCGCTAAGTTACAAATGAAAGGAGTCCAATTTTATAGCCAATATACTAATAACCTCTTGATACACCTTTAGTGAGATATGCATAGCTCTTACCTATCATTGTAACTCAATGAAATGGAATTTAATATCTCTAACACTAAAGAGTCTAATTTTATGCCCAAGACACTAGTAGAAATGGTGTAGTTGTGAAGGAAACGATCTTGATTGGGGATTTCCATTTTTGTTGCAAGAGACAAGAATAATCTTGGCATTGGAGGACGATATAAAAGATCTTTTCTGAAAACAAAATATCATCACTGTCCTAGTGCCATTAATTTTTGCTAACTCATTGGAATGCAGGTAATGCATAAGGATTCATTGGTATCTATGAAATTTTATCTCTTTCCGATAGAAAAAAAGGTTCATCCTTATATTAATATATAAAATAAGGTTCACTAATATGTATGGTTCAATTTTTTTTAATGATCCTATTTCTCCAAAGGATATATATTTTTTGAAATTTTTTTGGTATAATATATGGTAATACCTTTAAATATAAGGTAAATTTGGGTAAAATTAGAAGTGAAATGGCAAGTTTGGGTTTGAATTTATTTTGTAGTAGTAGGCTTCATGAAATTTCTATCAAAATGTTTTATTGTGGCCCAACATGTAATAATATTTGTATGAAAAAGTTCATTGTGGGTGGTATGTTTCTTATCCCTTCAACTCATTGGATTATTTGTCTGTTCATGGTATTTGTTGCTCTAAAGTTTCCTTTACCAAGGGTTTGATACTATTTTGTTTATTCAGTTGTCATGGCCTACTGAAAGAAGAAGAATGCAACTTGTGTGCACAACGTTTCCATTCTGATAAGTTACAAATAAAAACAATCCAATTCTATATACAAGATACTAATAGCCACTTGATACAACATTAGTGAGCTATTCTTGAAGAAATTGGATGAGGGTATAGCTAGAGTCTAGGTTTTTGAAATCAGGAGTTGGTTATGACATGAATTTAAAATTTACCCCTTTTCCCATCTGATCAATTTTTTCATACTTATGTTTTATATTCTATATCAATTCATTAAAAATTGTAATTCTATATAAAGCTTTTCATGTCTTGGCAAGCATATTTTGATGTAAATGAAGCTTGTATATCTTCAAGAAAGACCTATCCTATAGTGGACAATGATGTAGTGCAAAAATTTGTATGTTGACAAATTCTCTCTTCTTGGTGTTTAGCTTATTATCTTCAATTTATTGGTTATATCATTGCTTCAACTTCTTGCATCTTAAATTACATTGTTCACATTTTATGGTCATGTTTCTTGGGCTATATTGATCTCATATTCTAGGTTTTCCTCTAGATATCTTAGTGAATTTTTGTCACTATATTTTAAATCAATGGTTGCATATTCTTCGTTGGCATCATAAAGTGGAGGAAAATAGCTGTAACTATTTTCAGTGCCATGGTTATACTATTCACCATTGTATAAGCTCTTGAAATATCATAAATCAACCCCATTGTAGTTGGAACCACATTCCCACAATATAGCTACATAATTAGCGTGAACAATAGGATCTGATGTTTCATAATGAGAATAAATTAATGATGCCATATTCAAGGATCTCATGTAGTCACTGTCATTCATGAATGATGTAGTGTAAGTACATTAAATTTTTATGAATTTGTATTTTAACAAAAAGAGCCTTCAATTGGGTTCAAGTTGTTGTGTCCATGCAATGTATTCAAAAGTGGGATTCCTTGTACCTGCATACTAGAGATGGTTAAAATTCTTGAATTTTCAGAAACTTACTCTCATTACAGAGAGTTGCAGATTCTTTAAGCAAGGACTATGGAAAGTTAATATGTACTTCATAAGCCTCAATATTCTTTAAGATTATGTGACCCTTAACATGATCTTTATTTATCCAAGAGTTTTAGTAATTTTAAATATCATGATCTATTCTTATAGGTGGATGGAATTCTATGTATCCCCACATGCACATATTTAATCCATTAAAAGATATCTTAATGTCAATCCTTTAACACACCACCAAGAACTAATAAAATGATGCAACTTAAACCAAAATTTTTCTAACAATGGTATGAATATGAATGATAAGATTTTATTCATTTCGATTAAAACTACCTCACTTGGTATCAACTCTCAAGTAGTTGATCCATTGTAATTTGTGGCTCTTTCCACAATGAACGTTGAGGAACTGCCATGAAATACCATCTCCCTATTAAGTTGTACTTCGTTATGCACATTTTGATCTAGCGTCCCTCATAGTAGCTCAGACACCCTGTGATCCATGTTGTTATCCATGACCATAGTTTCTAGGATAGAGTCTTAAATCAATGATGATACCAATCAAGTATCATGAAAAGACTACTTTGCAACAACAAAGCAATATACATAGATAAATATAAGTGTACAAGAATGTAAACAACTTTTTACAAAATTTACAATATGTAAAATCAACCCAACTTCATTATATTAAATCATCTCATAATACAAGAATTTAGGGCTCCCTTGCTAGGGATAATGGCCCTCAAAATCCACTAGTACAAGACAATAAATAGTACAATATAATTTGAATATCTAGCTTTCGATTTTCACCGCACAAATGATTTGTCATACCCTAAAACCTTCTGGTCCTTCTACTCCTAATCTACTCACTAGTTGTCCCTTATTCCATCAAGGAACAACACATAGAGACTTCAAGAGGGTTTCCTGATATCACTACTACAAGTTTCTTTTGCTACATTGAAATTTGTCTCATCTAATATGTTCCTCTAGGTTGGCCAATACATGAGCTCCAAAACTGCCTTTCCTAGTAGCTTCCTTCATCCTTGAAAGAGCTACTCATATTCTCAATACTTCACTCACTTTTAGGTGTCAAGTTCCTTGATGTCAAGTTGATCAAGGGCTACTCTTGGGTCACCTACATGTTGCCCTCCAATAGTCCAAACGAGCCCGATAAAACTGTAAATACTCACTGTAGAATATGCTCCTAGGTTAGGGATTCTAACACCCCAAGTCATCCCTTCCACTTGGCTTCTACAATTTTTAAACTATACCATCTAATCTAGTGAATTCTTGACCAACATAAGGAAAAACTAACTGCAAACATACCTCAAGTTTGATGTTGAACTATTGTGGCAATGTGATCTAGTTAGGGCTTCTTGTAGCTCTACGTCAACTTGTCTTTGATTCATCATATGCCCTTCTCTAGTTGTGACCCTCTCCTACAATTCTTCTCTGGCCACACGCTACTATTATAGGCATAAACCAACCCCAAATAAGCCTTACGCCCCCCTGTTCTAGGATGTTAAGGCCCATGGCCTACCCACGTCAACCTCTAATGTCTACGATCTACATATAACAGAGAGACGACAGTTCATTTGAGACTCAAAAAAAACCCAAAATTTTGTCCTCTTACACGACCCTCCTGTAAGACAAAATCAACCACCAAACAATCATGAAAATGCCCTCATAAGTCCTTGTCTTCTTTGCTAGTCCTACCTCCCTCATTTACGGCCAAAACAAAGAGATATTCTTGTTATGCAAGTTTCTTATTTTCTTTTTGCTGCACACTAGGATGTACACAATAACTCTCAATCACCTTCTCTTTATACATGATAGAAGGGATTCATCAAATGTCTCTACTGTGGGCTACCAACTATCACCAAGCTTCCTCAACTAGGCCAACTTGTTCAAAACCAAATAGTAGCATTCAAGAACTATTCTCTCATGATATATAGATTTGATTCAAGTTCTTTTTTATGTGTTGGATTCACCTCGACATCCTCTATCATCTCAAAATCATCCCATGCTTAAAGTCCCCATGGTTTTGGCCCAACTCCTTTGGGTACAAAACCCCAACCTTGGGTTCTAAACCGACAATTACCTATTGTCATGCTCTAACCTACAAATCACAAACCCTAGGGCTTGGATAACATCCCAAGCTACCAAAAATCAACATTTAAGACATTTTTTTAAGATGAAATTGTCATTTGATCTTAAAAATTTTATTTTGTCTTCACTATTTATTTTTTTATATTAAATTTTGATATTTTCTGAATTACATGTGTTTCACTTGAATGAAATATCTTGCAGTTGTGTTCAAATTTTCACATGTGTGGCGCTTCCTCCAACTGGAATATATATTAGGTAGCTTTTTACAGGGAAATAAGAATATGTGGAGGTCGTGGCACTATCTCAAGAAATGGTGACAGCTTTGTACAACACCAGCCGGATTGGGACTGCCTCAAGGTTGATTTCTTGAAATAGAGAGGATATGGATTTTCCATATTCTTCCTGATCCTCCTCCAACATTATCGTATGCCTCTACTTTGGCCAATACTAGATTTTCCCTCTTCTTCCTCCTCCACCGCTATTCTATGCCTTCACCTTGGCTAGGTGCTACCAACAACACTAGGAAGATGGGGATTTTCACCATCTTGGACTAACTCAGGGATGACTTCTAGAAACAGGTTGAAGATAAGGATGTGCCCTCTTCTTTATCCTCCTCCATTACTATTTGGTGTCTCTGCTTAAGCTACATGATGGATTTTCCCTATTTTTCGACATCCTCCACCAATATTCTTTCTTGTGACTCTGCTTCGGCGAGGCACTGGCGATATAATTTCAATTTCAACACTCAATTTGACAACTCAATTGATTTGATGTTTCTCAGATTGACATACATATTCTATTAACTATAATAGAATGGAACCTTTCTTTTAAATAGATAATTGTATCAGCCTAAATTTCACGTTTATCTATAGGTTACATGTATGCCTTCACTACTACATAAGAAAGTACTTTAAAACATTATTTTAGGAAAAAAACAATATTTTGTCTCAAAAAATTGAACTATTATATTGATTATTTTAATTTAAAAATGAAAAATATTTCAGTTGTTTAAAGCTAAAAGAAAATATTTTAATTGTCTTAACAATCAAACAATTATAGAAAAATTATGAAAATGGGAAGGGAAAAGACACAATGAATTATAGGGTTAGAGAAATTCATACAACCTAAGGCAAATGTTTACATATAGGCTGAAAGAGGAGAAATAGGTCGAAAAGTTGCACGTTATATCTCGCATTGTTTTCCCTCTTGAATTGTAGGGATAAGGCCAATACTACCTCCCTGCGTAGGATAGGGACGTTTTTAGGTTCTCTATCATGCCTATGGATTTCACTTGACATCGCGTGTTACATGTCATTTTTTCGCATTAGCAAAATTACCATCAGCTTGGATATTTCGCTATCCATCAAAGTGTTCTCAAGCATCCCCCTGCAATGTTAGAACCAAACAACCCCAAAGACAATGAAATTCCTTGATTTCAAGGCCCAAAAACTTATTTTTGGCTTTCTGTGCAATTCCCTTCTCCATTTATATGCATATGTAAAAGATACCATTAGAAACTACACAAAAATGTGCTCTGTCTGACATTATGGCCTACACACATGACTTAACTCAAGTAAATAAAATGTAAATCCTAGAAGGTTTTTTAGTCGAATCATTCCCTAGTAACAACTTCGAATGGATGCCTAATCAAGCTCGATCCCTCCCATCATGTTCTTACTTCCCTCTCTTTGTGGATCCCCTATCCCACCATTTGTGGATATATTCCCTTAAGAAATGGATCCAAAAGCTCCTCCTCTTGGCCTATAAATTAAACATGGGCCTAAGGATTGTAGAGGACTATTTTCGGTTGGTTGATGATTCATAAATAAGGCTAGAAGGCTTTTGATACAAGGATAAGGTTGGATATTGTGAGAAGAGGTTTGTAACGTCAAGGATTTTAGGATGTAAGTTTGTTCTCCCTTTTATTTATTAAAAAGCAATTGTTCTTTCCTAATGATGTCTATTCTAATCACATTTGTGGGATTCTTTGATCACTAACATAGGTTATGATTGGTTATTGATTCAATTTATCGTACATGATGAGTTAATAATTTCATTTATCTTTCATTCTATACATTATATTCTTTGATCCTTTGTTTGTTTTTTTCTATGTAGATATCCTTCAAAACATTATGGAGAAGTTATGGAAATCACGGGAATAGTATTTAAAGAATCAAAGGGAAGCTAATTATTGAAGGCACTGAAAGGGACTTCAAGAGACATTTCATTAAACCGGTAAGTGTTCTCTCTCATATTATTTGTTTCAACGAATCGTAAGCTAAGGAAAGGTAGCAGTTCTTTTCTTGTTTGTTAGTAGTTTTCTTTGAATTCTAGGGAGATCCATATTGTCTGCAAGAGGGATTAGTCCACCTAACAAAGTAGAGACTCGACTATGGAATGTATCACTCTCCATCATTCTCTTTTTTTTTACCTTTGATCCTTTTGTCATAGCCCTCTCTGAGTGTTTGGAAAATACTAAAAGTTTTGGTTTTATGATTTGCTTGATTTTTTTTGTTTTTTTCTAAAAAAATCCCATTGTGCACACTTTATATTTAGGCACATAACGTATTTATGCACACTTATCCTTTTGCAACAACATGCATGCACATTGGATTGATCTTTTATCTGCAGACATACCTCAAATTTTTGAAATTTTAGTTTTCTCTTCTTCAACTCTAGAAATTTTTGTTTTTTCTTGTTGAATAACACTTGTTTCTACCTTTAGTAAGTCTAAGTTAGTTAGGTCGAGTGTTGTGAAAGAGTTTTCTTGAGATTTTCTTGTTTTCACAATTTAGGGTAAAAGCTTCAGCTGGTGTGTAGTCCATCTATCAAAAGAAAGATTAGTTGGTCTTGGTTTTCAGTCTTCCTGTCTTTCTTCTTTCGAACAAATCAGATCTTGTTTTTATTTTGCTCTTTTGTGAAATGTTTTTTTTTGAATGAAAAGAAATGATTTTTGAGAATGAGTATTGTTTATGAAAAGTGCTTGTTATGTTGATTGTGAAACAAAAAGTCCTTTTTCTTCCATTACTGAAGTGTTTCATATTTCTACTCCTGATTGCAGAAAATTCATTGCATTCAATAGGAGAAATTCATTTTAAGTTTTCATTGGTTTGTTGCTGCATTATGAAATTTTTTTGAGTGATTGTATGTAAAAAGGATCTTGATTTCTTGAGTTATTAGGTGAATTGAAATTTTAAAAGTTAATTTCCACATTTGGGTAATTCCAAATTGAAGATTTTCATTTAGGAAAAGGAATATAGTGGGGATTTAAAAGTTTTTTGCATTTCCATTCAAAAATTAAAAAGAGCCTCTCCTTACATCAATTAGAAATTCAATGAAAAGAAAATATTACATTTCATTTTTTATTGCATTAAGGATTTTTTCAAGTCATAATACCATCAGTTTCACATCCATTACCTTTGAGTAAATAACAAATCTTAAAAATAGCACTAATAAAATTAATCTAGAAATTTTTATTATTTTAGGGCTCTTTTCCACCTACATTAGATTAGGTTGTAGGGATTTTGAATAGGAAAGTAAGTTATCTTTCCAAGACTCCAAACAAACTTTAGAATCTTGTGATAGGTATTAAATCCATTTACTGTGATTTCGCTCTGGGAAGCTCCCGTTACAAAGGAGTTAAGCATGGGATAATGCCAGACCTAGTGGAGTGATCGACTCGACTTCATTGGTTATGGTAGAGTTATTTACATGTATTAAATTGTACTTGGGATTCACTTGGAAGTAAACCTCTATATAAGCATGTTGATAAAATCTCAAGGGGATTGAGCTTTGGTACTCTGCCCTTGCGTGTACGACTCATCTACAATTGTCCCCTTAGGTTAAATTGTTTTAAGTGGTAACCTTAGAGACCATAACATTAGGGATATTACCGAAGGTGACGTCAGAGAGGAAGACTCTGGTGTACTTGAAATAGATGTTGGCTATACTCACTTGCACCTTTTTGGAGGGTATTCTTCATTTGGGATGGCATAAATGAAGTTTAATTGGACCAGATCATCTACACTAAGCAGGTTGTCAACTTAACTGGTCCCACCCACTCTGTCTTTAGCCACTTTTCACATTGATCTTTGTGACATTAGGTTTCATCACCGACTAGTGATTTCCGTGTAAACGTTTTTTTGCATGGGTTGATTCCCTATATTTACTGGCGTATGTTATTTGTTTTGTTTTTACATTTTAGAGACCTTAAGTTTGAATTGTATTGGTTTTTTTGGATAAAATTTCATTGTGGCTGATTCACCAAGGCATTCGCGTAGAATACAGGGTTTTCCCCTTGAATTTACACCTTGTCAATTAGAAAAGATTAAAACTAGAAGATCAAAGTCAACAGGATCTGGCACCTCAAAACAACCCGAATCATCTACAGTTTTAGAATATGAGGGAGTAGAATTTGAAGTGAATTTATTGCAAGAAGTAGAATCATGCTTAGCTCATTATGGCCCAGAAGTTATCGAAGTCGTTCAAAATGAATATGATACTGATGAAGTCTCCTACACATAACTAACTAAACCAGAACTTTAAGAACCCAAGTCTGATATTTCTCAACCTGAATCACCTTTAGATGTTATAACTCTTACTCTTAATCCACCTTCACCTCGAAGGAAACTTATAATTATAAGTGGACTACCTCATGGTTTAATTAGTATTGAAGACATTACTAGGAATGTGGAGGAAGAATCACCTCGTACTCTAGTTACTCCTGGTGAAATAAGAGTTTTTTTTAAGGGTTCATTTTCGACCTGATCCTTGGTATTCTACCCCTTTGAACTTTTTAGGTTTGATTTTTTCACCTCATTGCATTCGTTTTTGCTATTCACCAAGACAAACCATGTCATAAATTATTCTTGGGTGTTAACCTACTAATACTTCTATGTTTACTATCACTCTAGAGTCATTATTGTATGGTGGTTCTTTAGTTTATCCCAGGTACCAATCACTTACTATAACTTTTTTAGGAGCTACTACTTCCCCTCAAGTTTCTACTTGGTCATATGGTTTATGTATAGCTACTATTTAGAGCATGAAATCCATGCTTGAAGCATCATTAACATAAAACCAATATGTTCAAATGAAATCTATTAACTTATCTAATCCTCAAGTAAACCCAAGTGGTATTTGTTACCCACCTATGGAGAAACAATCTTATCCTCCACTTGTAGGAAAACATGTTTTCGAATCATATGCTATACCTGGAGGAAAACCTTTTACTAGAACTTATGGTTAGATACCTCAAATCAATCTGGGTCAACCTATTGTGGATCAACACTTGATTGGTAGTCCTTGCCCTAGGATGAATATTATTTGGAACCATTATTTTTCTCAACAACTTGTTCGAGTCGGTCCACAAGTTCCAATTTATCAACCTCTTTAGCCTACTCAAAAATCCATTCCACAAATACCTATGCCATGTATTGTAGTACTGTTATCACCCCAGGAAACTCTCCTAGGTTGTATCTCAGAGATTCTTGGGAACATTACAAACTCAACAAAAATGTTGGAAAATGGTGGATGAATGGAAGGAATGATGCATATTTAAGCTAGATAACCACTTCTACTATGCTTAACCCGAGACATGGGTGAACACCCATAGACTACAAGGCTTTAGACCACCAATTACTCACATTTTAAGGAATAGGTGAACATGGAGAATACTGACCACACCAGTAGATGCACAAGACCATGTGATGGCCTACTGCAACCAGTAGAAAGGTCTGTAAATCTATTTCCTAATGCACAGATAGGATGACAGCTTTGTGGCACCAAGAAAACAGAAACCTGCATACACCTTCAATAATACATACTAGATTCTAACACAGAGGTGGGATGGCAACCCCTCTAATGCTAAACATCAAAAGCACATGAAAAATTCATAACAGGAATAGCCCAGAAAAAATAAGAAGTGGAAAGTGAGCAATTAACAACAAAAGAAGCTTGTATTAGCTAAAAATGAAGACTAGACGCTGCAGGTATCATAGTAGTTACAGTCTCCAGAAGTTGAAATTTACATCAAAACAATATCCATCAAACCCCATTACATCTGTGTTCTAGGTATATATAGAGTTTGTTTACAAACATATGTTGTTGTGCTATGTGTGGAGGGGTCATAGTGGACCACAAACCACCTTAACTCTCTGATGGAGTCTCTGCTACGATCTGACTGTGTCTGTGCATGAATTCAACTTTCTCTAATGTTCTGCAGTCCTTCTCAGGAAGGTGGAGAACTGTATGGGTGAAACTCCATAACTTGTAAATGCCTTTGACTGCTTTAGTCCGTCTTTTTTCTTCTCATCCATCCCCTTTCTTAAATATAGTTTTTGAGGATTAAAGAATAGTCGAGGGTAGTACAGACAATATTGCGGGGATAGATCAGACAAAGGAGTGAAGCTTAGACGTCGGATCACACAGATCAATGGAAGAGATCATTTGATGAGGAGTATCGGGAGGTAATGTGGACGGGAAAATGTGCGCCATTGGATTGCAGTCGGGCTGATTCGACAATGATCGGGGGTCAAAAGAATGTGGGGTTTAACGAGCGAGGGAGGGTGGTTTTGCTGGCGGGCGGTATTTCCTGCACCGCCCATGGAGCTGCGGTGGTTTCTGTATAAACTCGCGCGATGCAACATAACTGCGACATGTGGCTTCCACGATGGGCGGGAAACCACTTTCCCCGCGTGTTAATGAGTGGGCAGGTCGTACGAGCATGGCTGGCGACTACTGTACGATCGTGCGATGGACGGTCGGATGACGGGGAACATGCATGAGGTTTAACATGCAAGGGGAAAAGGTGGAGACCGTTAGATCGGGTGATGTGCGATTGACGACAGGGATTTAACGGTGAGGAATAGTGGGGTAGGTGCACGGTCATGTTACCACGGTCATATGACGATTCATAATTAGCGCTCGGGGGCTGAAAGAACATAGGCTTTCGCAGCGATGTAGAGGTGAAATGGAGTGTTTGAATGGGGAACAAAGAGGTTTCAGGAGAAAAAGAAACAGAGATGGCGGGGCTATGGGGTATGAAGAAACCGAAGGAGAAGAAGGTGAATGACTGCTGCAAGCTCATTTGCGGCATAAACCCACCACTAGACCTAAATTTGACCTTCAAACGCTAAAGTTTATAGCAGAGCTAACACTGGCTCCTTCTGGGGATGAGATCCTTCCTGTGAGGTCTCAAGAACTGTAGACCAATGCCTTCATACAAAACAAGCTTAAAAAGAGTGCCTAGTGTCCATTGGGCGTGGAGTCAAATTAAGTCTAGACTAAAACTTGTAAAGAAAATGCTTACAATCATTAAGGCCCGAGAACATAAATCTTCAAAAATTGGCCAGCTGCTGGGCCATCAAAACTGTTTCTCCTTCTCTTGGCCCCTTCATCATAGATCTACAAAATTGGATTTATTTGATCCTCTACCTCAAACAGTTTGGGGCATTTGATCTTAATAGGTAGATATGGATCAAATTTCATCCCCTTTCTATATGCTGTCTTCCTTGGGTGTTCTTCATGGGAGCCTCTTTACACCTGCTGAATAACCACTGTTGCTATGTACTTATCTTTGTCACCTGTGGCCTGCATAATTAATATGAATGGTGTACCAATATGTTCATGTGTGGAGGACACAAAGACATCATCTTCTCCTGCATCTTTCTTAGAACAGTCCACATCCAAGGAGGAGTCCCAAAATAGAGCATCCTCTTCCTCTGTCATTTAGCAAGCTGCCCTTTCAATCTGTGTGGAAACTACCTGAGCAGGTTCTAGAACATCAAAATTGAGGTGATCAGTATCAGCCTTGGGCATTAAATTATGGCCTGCCTTAGAGTTCAGGGGGCAACTTTGAGGGATTTTCTTTTGAGTAGAGAGAGGGACAAAAGATGATGGGGAGCTTTATTATCCCTTTTTGATCACTCCACTGGGGACAAGAGCAGGCCAGATAATTTGCAGATTTTCATAGCCATTAGAAAATGTGCTGGCTTTAGGCTCGAATTCTTTGAGGATGGAGGGGTCTGCTGCTAGTTGGTTCTACTAATAAGCTTTTTTTTCTACAGGTACAACAAACTCACGAGCAGTGCCTTTGGATAATGCTTCTTCATATGCAGCTCTGGTTAAGAAAGGGGCACTGTCCTTGTCTTCCAAACCATGGGTTTCCTTCTCCTCTTCAGGCTGCTCTTCTTTCATGACTATATTCTGAAAAAGGGTCTTCACCCTTTTATCTTCATTTGCATCTTGATTTCTCTGCAAAATATGCAGCTGATCCTGTGTTCCTCTATATCGATTTGCCTTTGAAAGAGTAAAGGAACAAGGAGCTCCTGCTTCCTAAGAATACTAATCAGCTTCCAATCTGGAAACTTCAGAGGCTAACGCCTCTATCATCCTTGCCAATATATCGATCCTAAGATCCGAGGATGATGAGGACTCACCTCCTTGTCTTCTCCTTTCAGCATCACCTTCGAGTCTTTCTACAACAATGATGTTTGTTTCTACTTCAAAGGCTGCATCTTGCATATCAACCAAAGAAGCACATATCCTTTCTCTTAACGGCAAGCATAATTGGGAATCGAACGCATTGGCATAACTAATCATAACAGAAGTAGGGGTAGGCTTTATTTCATATGGTATTCTACTGTACATATGGTTGAATCTCTCTGCAAGTTCCAAAACTCAGTATGATAATAGAGCAGGTCTTTATTATTCCCCCAGTGCTTTAGAAACACATCATCTAAGGCCTCGATGTCTACAATGGACCTAAGGGGCAATTCTCTGAAGCATTTTCTAACTTCCCCATCTACGCTTTGGACAAAAACCCTCATCCACATGTCCTCTTGATTGATATCCAAGTTATCAGCATCGTTATAAAAGGCCGCAATGTGCTCTTCAGATGTTACTCCTTCTGTACCAGTAAATTTAGACATATATTCTTGATAATCTCCTGCAGGCATGGCATTCAAAGGAACGAGCAAGACCAGAGGTCCATACCTAGCAGCAACTACTCTTTCTATATGTGTGGGAGCTTGCCTGCCTGCCATGACTGCCGTAAGTGGAAGGATACCGGCAGACTGAGTGGTATGGATTAATGAAAAGGATGACATAGACGGAGGAATATCATGGAGAGCATGGGCTATTTTCTTTGGACTGAGATCCGAAAGGGAAATGAATGACTAGGGAGCTTTAAGGATCTCTGAAGGTGACTTGCTCATTAGCAGAGATACACGGGACTTTTAAGGCTTACCTGATCCTGGTGCTCCTTTCTACGAAATTTTCTTCTGCTTAACGATCTTCTCAGGGTCAGGCACTGATTCAGCTGATGGTTTCTAAGGATTTCTCCGAGCATGCCTCACCAACTGCGCCAAAACTGTAATGTGGAGTTGCCAGATAGATGATTACAACTAGAAATGTGCCCAGACCTTGTCTTTCATCAAAATCTAGAACTGTGTCGTTCTCCTAGGGAAGCTGAGCTTCAATCTCCTCTCCCAGGCAATGGCGCCAATTAATGTCATCACCCCAAGAAACTCTCCTAGGTTGCATCTCAGAGATGCTCAAGAACATTACAAACTCAAAAAAAATGTTTGAAAATGGTGGATGAATGGAATGAATGATGCATATTCAAGCCGGATAACCACTTCTACTATGGCTAACCCCAGACATGGGTGAACACCCCTAGGCTACAAGGCTTTAGACCACCAATTACTCACAGTTTAAGGAATAGGTGAACATGGAGAATACTGAGCACACCAGCAGATGTACAAGACCATGTGATGGCCGGCTACAACTAGTAGAAAGGTCTGTAAATCTATTTCCTAATTCACAGATAGGATGATAGCTCTCTAGCACCAAGAAAGCAAAAACCTGCATACACCTTCAATAATACATACTAGATTCTATCACAAAGGTGGGATGAAAGCCCCTCTAATGCTAAACATCAAGAGCACATGAAAAATGCATAACAGGCACAACCTGGAACAAAGAAGAAGTGGAAAGTGAGAAATTAATAGCAAAACAAGCTTGCATTAGCTGAAAATGAAGACGAGACGCTGCAGGTTTCACGGTAGTTACAATCGCCAGAAGTTGAACTTTACATCCAAACAATATCCATTAACCCCCATTACATCTATGTTCTGGGTATATATAGAGTTTGTTTACAAAGATATGTTGCTGTGCTATGTGTGGAGGGGTCATAGTGGATCACCAACTACCTTAACTCTCTGATGGAGTCTCTGCTACGATCTGATTGTGTCTACGATGTTCTGCAATCCTTCTCGGGTAGGTGGAGTACTGTATGAGTGAAACTCCATAACTAGTAAATGTCTTTCACTACTCGAGGCTATCCTCTTTCTTCTCAGCCATCCCCTTTCTTAAATATAGTTGTTGAGGATTAAAGAACATCCGAGGGTAGTACAGATAATATGGCAGGGATAGACTGAACCGAGGAACGAAGCTCAGCCGTCGGATCACATGGATCAATGGTTGAGGTCGTTTGATAAGGAGTATCAGGAGGTAACATGGATGGGCGAATGTGGGCTGTCGGATCGTAGTCGGGTAGATCCGACAGTGATCGACGATCAAAAGAACGTGGGGTTTAACGAGTGAGGGAGGGTGGTTTTGGTGGTGGGTGATATTCCCCGCACCGCCCACGGAGCTGTGGCGGTTTCCATATAAACCCATGTGATGCAACAGAATTGCAACGCGTGGCTTCCATGATAGGCAGGAAACCACTTTTCCCACACGTTAACAAGTGGGCAGGTCGCGCGAGCGGGGCTGGCGACTATTGTCCGATCGCACGACAGACGGTCGGATGGCAGGGAACATGCACGAGGTTTAACATGCAAGAGGAAAAGGCAGAGACCGTTAGATCGGGTGATGTGCGATCGACTATGGGGATTTAACGATGAGGAGTAGTGGGGTAGGCACGCGGTCATGTTACCGCGGTGATATGACGATTCAGAATTTTCGCTTGGGGGCTAAAAGAACATAGGCTTTCACAACGATGTAGAGGTGAAATGGAGTGTTTGAATGGGGAACAAAGAGGTTTCTGGAGAAAAAGAAACAGAGATGGCAGGGGTATGGGGTATGAAGAAATCGAAGGAGAAGAAGGTGAATAACTACTACAAGCTCCTTTTCGGCATAAACCCACCAACAGACCCAAATTTGACCTTCAAACGCTGAATTTTATAGTAGAGCTAACAAGTACCTGTCCAACAATATTTCTAGGGAATTCTGTAAATGACTGTCTAACAGTCTGTCTAAGGAATTCATTAAACACATGTTTAGCAGCGGGTCCAACAACCCATTCAAGGAATTCCTTGAAAACTTGTTTAGAAACTAGTTCCGAGTTCACCTCAGACACCTATCCCAAGAGTATAACGAACGACTGTTCAAGTTACCCCTCAAATATCTATTTCAAAACCTACCTAGGCTATCCCTCAGGGATCTTCTTATCAAATGGGTCCTACTATCCAGTCTATAACACAGGTTCCTATTAGAAAACTTGGTACAGGGACAATGCAAACACCTTTTCAGGGTGAAGCTTTTCAGGTTTCACCTGTTTAAGGTGAAGCTTTTCAAAGCCCACCTATCCAATGTGAAGATTTCGAAAGGAAACCTTTTCAAGCTCAATATTTTTAGATTCAACATGTTTAAAGTCAATTCGTTCAAGTTCAACCTTTGCAAGCACAACCTGTATAGGGGAAATATTACTTGGGTCAAATGGTTCCAAGTCCACCTTTCTAGAGTCAACCATACTCTAGTCATACTTATCAAGTTCCTTTTCAACCACAACCTGGTATGATTCACCCTAGTTACCCTAGAGGAATGAAAATTCCAAACACACAGGCTATTCCATGATACATTGGCTTTCCTCCTCCAAGGGTTGGACTTAACCCTCAAGGTTATCAAACTCCACAAAATACCCTAATTGGAAGTTACCATTCATTGAAACTTTAGATTTACTAGATGTATCCCTGTTAACAAACAATCTTATCTATTATTATTTTTTTTTCTAGTTCTTCATACCACGTTACCGAGTGATATATCAAAGCTTGAAGGAAAGTGAGAAGAGGACACATCAAATCATGTTATGACATATCATCTTTTGTGTGCATCAAATTCACTAATTGAGGATTCTATTAGACTTAACCTTTTCCAGTGAACCTTAACTAGTTTGGCAACAA
This sequence comes from Pinus tabuliformis, assembly GCA_031772625.1. NCBI lineage: Eukaryota > Viridiplantae > Streptophyta > Pinopsida > Pinales > Pinaceae > Pinus > Pinus tabuliformis. The sequence goes on along the minus strand of CM062818.1, from coordinate 1,139,320,860 downwards.
AATGGTACATTGAGTTACCTCACACTTTTTTCCATAATTTCAACTCTTTAGCCACAACATTTTTGGCACATTTTCAGCTAGGAATTTGATATGACACTCATACTGAAATTTTTACTTCCTTAAAACAATCAAAATCTACATATATTTTACATCATATACATGATTGAAGACATATGCATCCATTAGTCAATATTTTTATTCTAGATCAAATTTTAGCTGAATGGTTTACAAAATCATTGCTTCCCAATATTACCGATGGTGTTTCTAAAGGAGGTGTTGTAACAGAAGCAGACAATTTCTCCTACCGAGTACTTAAACAATGTAAACTCTGAAACGGGAACTATAAACTCAAAATGGGAACTCTCATGAAAAAACCCAGTAAAAAGATCAAAAATAGTGCTAAAAACGAAAATTGTGTATACTGGAATGATGTTTTTTTTTAGGCTCAATTTTGAACATGTTTTAAAAATGGCAGTGAAACAAAATTTTCATGCAACAATTGCAAAAAACACCATGAAAACGAAAATTGTTGACACTGGAACGATGGTTTTTTTTAGGGTCAACTTTCAACATTTTAAAAAAAATGCCAGTAAAACAGAATTTTTATGTGCAAAAAACAGTTGTTTTTGACGAAAAAACACACTAATGTTTTTGGTAGAATAACATTTTTCTTTCCTAAGTATAAATTCAACATTTTTTAGTAATGTCGATAAAGATAAAATAATGGGATCTGAAACACATTAAAATTCTATTAGCTTTCATCCATGTTGTTAAACATATAATAACATTACACTAAAGATCTCTAAAATTCTAATTGTTTTCAACCATAACATTAAAGATACAAAATAATGGATAATTTCAACCATAAAATTAAAAAACCATGACATTATGAACAAATTATATGACTAGATTAATCAAAATGTCATTATTTGTACATTGAATGAAACATACATTATATCTCTAATTATTCTTGCATTGTAGATATTCCAAACAATAAAAATCATCATAATTAAAACATATAATCCAACAACATAAAAATGACTCATAACTTCTGATTTAACACCAGATGGAAATCAAACTTTTTTATCTCAAGATATGATGCAAACATTAGTTATGTAAACTGTCTTAGACAATTATTCAAAATCACTCATATTTTCTTGCACACCATCAGAATTCACATCTTCAGATGAATGTCTGGATGCAGACGAAGATGCTCCTTATTCTTCTCTTTCATCACTAGTGCCCCATCTGATTCCACATGCATGCCAAACATTTTAGGTTTTAAAATTCTTCTAGATCTACGACTAGTTTCAGCAGACTCCTATCTCAACACTGTTCTATTTGGTAACAACCTTTTCAGAATCTATATCATCTTGAAGCGAAGAGTTACTCTCTTAGTTAACTTGAAGTCATAAACAAGTATGTCAACATCCTCCAACTTTGATAGGTTTGTGCAAAGACAATTTATATTTGTACCCTTTCTTTTTCTCTTTCCGCCAATTTTTTTATCAACTACCATCTCTGGCTTATACACACCATTGAATGGGTGTGTACTTTTGGCATACCATTGTGCTTCAATAGCTATAACATATTCACTTTCTATAAAGACATTTATAACCTTAGCAACCCAGAATGGATAGCCATTGGGATGTCCATCTGCTAGCACTGCGATCATGGAACCCTCTTTAATATCTTGTACTGAACCCTTGCAAAGGTCTTCCATGGAACCAATATACACCTCTCTTTCCTCTTCTTGTGAAGAATTAATAATAGATTGAGATTGTTGTTGTTCAATAATGTTTCTTTCCCCATGTTCATTTGACACATTTTGTGGCCAAATAAATGGAATTTTCAAAGTTATATCTTCATTTGTTTTTCTTGAAATGATATCTCTTTGATTATTGAAAAATGACTCCCACCAAACTGTATCATCAATGTCAAAGTAGTCATATGTATATCTAATACATTTTTTAATTTCGTTTATGTAATCAGAATAATTTATATCTCTATTATGTCTGCATGCATTATGAACTTCACCAACTGATTGTAATAACAATATTTTTGATGAAAATATTGGATGATCCGGAATGAACTTTAAAAATTCCAAACTTGATGATGGTGCCCATTCTATAGTAGTTGAATACTTCTTTCCCCATATTAGTGTTTTCCCATCAAGTTTTTTGATACGAAATTGATGTTGGAAGCTAATGTCATTAAGTTGTTCAATTCATTTCTCCTCACCATGCAATCCCAAAATAAACCTTCACATGTCAAAATTTTCTACCAACACATCAGAAGTAGGCTCTGGAATTGTATGATTTTTTAATACATTCAATTAGTGTTGGAAAGCTCCCAACTTCCTTCCTCCTCAGTGTGAATGAAAAATGACTGAACATCTTATCAATATGGTCATGAGTGTGCCCAACAAGAAGGAAACCAACCTTTAACTTCTAAAAAAATCTCAATTCGAGAAGAATGTTTAGATATCCAAAAACAACCTGAGTTTTGTTTTCACGGAAAGTGTTGTCCAATTGTAGATACAAAACCTCATGAAGATTACCATACCAATGATAAAGCACATCATAAATTATGGTTATTCTCATATTTGCATCATTATGAATATTTGGAGCTGTGAAGTACACCCTTGGCAACATTTTCCCATTGAAGACCATACAACCGACCAAGTGATACCGAATAAAATTTTCCTCCTGTAAATTTTTGGGTGTGTGAACAAAATGTGGTAAAAGTGTTTTCTTCTGGTCCATACCATCAATTATCAAACCCAAATATTTATTTCGATTATCATAAAACTTATTTCGATTCTTGTAAAACTTTTTCCTTTCACTTGTTTGTTGTTCACGATGCTCTGGAAGTTCTTTGACAATGGAATCTACCCAACATAAAAGAATCATTAAGAAATATGTTTTCATAGTTGATGACTATACAATTTTAAATGTTAAACTTATGAATGCTTCCCTCTTTTTGACCCTTCAAATTTATCCCTTTTTTATTTAAGAGAAGCAAATGTACTACAAATTTCCATCCTTGTCTTCTTAGGTATACAGACATTGTTGAATTCTTTTTTTCATACCTTCACAAAATATTGATATGTAATAAGCCGACCATGTCCCTCAGAACCTTTTGCATATTCTTTATACAAGTTGTATATTTCTTGTCTTGAAAATTTATCTGGAATATGTATTGTGTCTCTATTTGGAATACACTCTCCATGCTTCGAAAACAAATCTTTCATCCATGACATTGCAGTATTTGATAATGGCCCAAACTATCGTTTATGACACACTTCTAAATAAAATGTGGGATCCTTTTCCAAATTTTCTTGGATTCTTGAGAGACAAAAATTAGCCATCAAATGAAACACTTTGAAAGCCTTTCTACAGATAAATAAAGAACCAATATGACAATAATAACTTGACAATGTAGATTGCATGCACCCAACTAAATATCAATTTTGCATGCTTATTTTCATTGGCAAATATCTCTTCCTTTTCTTTAATGAAAATTCGAAATTCATATGATTCAAGCAATCTTTTTGGCAACATTCACTTGAAATGAGAGTGTTGATAGAAATTCTTCTCGTAGATATTCTCCTCTACGCCTTGTATAACTAAAACATCTTGGATTGATACGAAAATTTCTGCTCCTACTCCTCAATACAATATTTCCTAGCAACATCTCTATCATTGGATCATCATTTGTATAAGAATTTACATCATCATTCTGAGGAATGTTATCCTCACTATGATCAGTTGTTCTTTTGAAATACTGACTTGGAGGATATTCTTCATCTTCCCCTTTTTCAATGCTACTGTCATAGTCCTTAGAATTAGGACTAAATGGAAAATTTGACTCGATTTTTATTGGATATTCTTCCTCATGTGCATTGTTAGTGCTACTCTCATAGTCCACAGAATTAGGACTACGTCGAAAATGTCACAGTTTACTTACTGAAAATTCTACATCCTGTTCTTTGTCACTACTACTCTTATAGTCCTCAGGATTAGGACTAAGCACTTCATCCTATCCTTCATCACTACTTCTCTCATAGTCATTGGGATTAGGACTAAATGGAAACTGCAAATATTTATTTATTTGAAAATCTTCGTCGTATTCTTCATCACTATTGCTCTCATAGTCCATGGGATTAGGACTAAGTGGATACCAGGACACTCTATTAATTTGAAATTATTCATCATGTTCTTCATCACTACTTCTTTCATAGTCCATAGGGTCAGGACTAAGTGAACTCTCTGACACTCTATTCATGTGAAATTCTTCATCATGCTCTTCATCACAGCTAGTCTCATAGTCCATAGGATTAGGACTAACTAGACATCATGAACTTCATTCTTTTGAAATTCATCATCATGTTCTTCATCACTACTGCTTTCATAGTCCATAGGATTGGGACTAAGTGGACACTGTGACACTCTATTCAGTTGAAGTTCTTCATCAAGCTCTTCATCACTATTTCTCTCATTGTTGATAGGATTAGGACTAAGTGGACAGCATGACACTCCATTCTTTTGAAATTCTTTGTCATGATGTTCATCACTGTGTCGACATGGCGGATGTTCGCTATACCAACAAGGGGAACTAACCTAATCACAGGCCCCAATTAGGCCTGCTTTCATTTGGAATGGCTAGTTCCAACAAGTTTTAAGGGACCCCGTGAACTATAATAGGTGTTGAAGGATTGCTTCTGAGAAGAATACATCAATTAAATCAACAAAATAAAATAGCTAACCACTATATATTAGATCCTATATACACTGATTCTAACTTCTCTAATCTAGTTCTAGCTATTCTAATCTATCCCGCAGGAGAAAAATAAAAGAGATTAAACACCATAAATAAATTCCAAGTTCAAAAGAATTAATTAGTAAGTTCATAGATGAACAAGGTTGTATTAGTGCTTGATTGCTATCAGATTACTCATACATAAATACACATTCCTTTCACACAAATAACTAGAAACTCGTGTTTAATTTGGCTTTGAATTAGAGATAGCTCATAAGTTAACCATGTAATTGAATCATATTCAAAATAACAGGACTAATCATGAACAATATGAAATCAATAAGAATAAACACAAATCACATTTACATTCATGCCGGCGGCAACACTCTACTTCAAAACATCTCAAACCAAAGGAAAATAAAACAGAAACTAAAGGCTCCTCCTTAGACCAAACAATCATCCTTATTCACAATACATCAAACTGTTCTTCTCCAGCCAAAAGCCCATTCTCCTCTTTGGAGGCAATACTTATGCAAAAGCCCTTGACTCTAGGTCTACCCCCGCCTCTTCATCTTCCCCACTATTCTTGATATGCAAATCGAGTATACAGAGATAAGATCGTCAACGATGTAGAAAGCATATTTGCTGGAATGAATCGTTTCCTCAGGAGGTGAATAGATGTTGGCAAAAGGGGTGATTGTGTGTTGCCTTCCCATGATGAAAAGCGGGACAACTTTTCTTTCGGAATGTATAGGAAACACGTGGGCTTCCAACCCGAAACACTTGCAGCCTAACCTTTAAACACAATGCTTCTGCATACATGGCTCCTAGAATCCCCTCTTGCATCCTTTACTTGTCACCTGTAGAGATAGCTATCGTTAGCTTCATGATTGTGAACAATATAATAGAGATATTCACATATAACACCTTCATTAACTTTTATAAACCACGGGAACAAGTGTGAAAAGGGTTTATGCATAAAACACAGTCAACACACAATTTTCCCGTTCAATCCATAGGCTTGGCACAATTTTTGAGGGCTTATTTTAAATCGAAATTAGGTATCGACCCCTCCATGGGTCGCAATACCCATGCCTTCCACTTCCTCAATGCGTAATTACGCTATTGCGACTCCACAGGCCCGCTTTTTACATTGAAAACCCGATCCCTTTGTTATTTTGGAAAATTTTGAAAACAAGGGAAAACAAAGAAAATCCCGCCCCGATCACTCAAGCCGGACAACAAATATTATATATTGGGGCTTATAGATATTATCGGGTCCAGCATATCGCCGCACACATTATGCATAAGGCTCGAGCTTCACCGATATGTGATATGCGATATGGCCCCGACCCGACATAAGTATGAAGTATGGTTAAAAGTGTCATCGGGTCCGGAGCATTGTGGCACACCTTGTATGTGTAAGCCTTAGACATAGGCCGATTGGGATCTGCGATGGGGTTTCAGACCCGACATATATGTATATTGTGGTTTATAATGCCATCAGGTCTGGTGCCTTATGGCATGCGTTATGTGCCCAGATTGAATGTGATAAGTGAAAGAGGGAGGATATATGCATGTTATAAGCATTTCTACTATGAAGGGTCATGATGGGAATAATGATGCAATGGGGTTTTGTTAGTCAAACGAACAAAATGATTATAATAAGGGTGGGGTGATGGTTTGTGTGGGCACAAATGTACCATGCATGTTTGTGAAGATTAAAAGGTCCCGATGAAGGGAGCGAATAAAGGGCCAAGCTTTGTCATGAATGACTCATGCAACAGAGGTTTATTCAATGGCTTAGCCATCAGGTATTGAAAATTTGACTTGGAAAGGAGTTCACATCCATGTCATAAAACATATCATTGCGAAAGAAGAAAAATCAAACATCTAGGGGACCCATTGAAAATTTTCTATCAAAGAAATTTTTTATTGGGTGGTAGTTGTGGCCACAACAAATGGTGAACCACTGGGTGAACCAATTATCTCCATTTCCAAATAATCCTCAGATCAATAAAACATCAGGGTGTTAAGATAAAAATGAAATGAAAACTATACGGATGGATAAGCAGCAGTTCCACTTCAACATTAGTTGCTTCAAGTGGGATAGAGACAAATAGCTTCTACTTACTGATATGATTTTGAAAGGCATTCTCCAATGGCAGTGTTATGGGATTTATTAACCTTCCTTTACCTATTTCCCACTTTAAAAAATATTTTTGGGGCCATCACTGGTCTGTCAATACCTATTTAGGTGTGTACCTCAGCTCTTTTGTTATATACCTAGGGGGGATAATATGGGGTACAAAGGGAGGTACCCAAGGTAATAATGTAATAATGGGATGGGCCATAGTAATAAATAAGGTGGTTAACCCATATCATGTAAGGGACCACAAGTAGTTAATAATAATGTAATGGGCCCATGGTATTAGTTTGATGGTATGAGGGAACCATGGTAATGACCCATGATATTGTATGTATGAGGCCTATATAGAGGCTAGAGACTCCACATGGAGAGATGTCAAGGAATAGTGTGAAGGATTATTGTATGAACAGGCATATGGCTTGTGGAGTGTTCTCCTTCCTTAAGGAGTGAATGTATGGTGTTGCCCTACCTTAAGGTTTTGCTAATAAAGACTCATTTCTATCTATTTTGATCCTGTTATTCTTGGGTTTATTTATATTATCATATATTTCTAGGTTAGATCTATAACAAGTGGTATCAGAGCTATAACAAGTGGTATCAGAGCCATAACATCTTTATTGTTCATCAAACTTGATGTAGATATGTTTATCTGCACTTTATATGAGAATTTCAGTGCTATATTTTCATATGATTGAGTGGGCCACAATCATGGATCATGCCATATTTTTAAACTGCTTAAGAAAAGGTTGGGCTTGCTGTATCAACTGGTACTATGAGCCTAGCAACAGTCCTTACTCTAACTGGCTTCCCAAACAACCTGTCCTTCCAGATTGACACAAGGACTAGAGCAGAATTGGATTTGCCATAGGGTATATGACAGTGAGCATAGCCCATGAAAGGAGGTTTAGTTGTAGCTAATAGGTATTGGATAATTTAGTTTGGTGTATGGGACAACCGAAGAATGACTGTAAACCTTATAAACAAGTATAAGCTAGGTCTGAGTGGGATTTACTTAAGATGCAGTGTTCGTCCATGCCAGTCCAGCTATAGTTACACATTTTTTGTTTTATAAAGATGCCCCTACATGCTCCAAATATCCAAGTTATCAACAGATCTCACATAGTTCCAAACATATGCCAATGAGGGGTTTCGGTTTGCATTCCACTGTTGATTCTCAAGTGCTCATGGGGCTGATAGAAACTTTGTTTGATTTGCAGGGAAATGATGGATTCAAGAATAACAGAATCATCAGCAGGTTAATGAGGAAGGGAAAGGCCGAAAGTGGTGAATGAGGGAAAATATGAAAGGTAGAACAAGACTGGAGGACCAAAATCAACTGCTGAAAATGACTGTGATTCAAAATAGTAGGAAAATAAACTTTGCAGAAAACAAAAAGAAAAGATAGAAATACAACTAAACTAACAGTAAAATGAAATGAACTCTAACCTACTCAGGTGGTAACCACCATGTGGTGGCTACTGGAAGTATCTCTTCAGATGTTGGCCATTAATAGGGAGCTTTTTAGTCTCTCCCTATAATGTTTTCAATATGTATGTCCCTTGACCAATTTTTTCAATAACTTGCAATGGGCCCAGCTATAGGTGTTGGAATTTTGTGTGCTTACCCTTTTGGCTCACTTAGCTTGTCCCATTTTAGGACTAGCTCCCCTACTTGGAAATCTTTATCTCCTGCCAGATGATGATCAAACCATTTTTTTACAATCATTTTGTGATTTTTGAATTTAATTCTGGCTCTATCTATTAATTTCTCCAGCCTCATCAGTTGGTTGATCCTTTCTCGAAGCAAGGTTGCAGGGTTTCCTCTCGAAGCTTGGGAGAGCTGTAAGGAGGGGAGGGTAAGGTTTGGAAGCAAAATGGCTTCCTGTCTATAGACGAGGAAGTATGGGGAGTTTCCTAAGGCCACTTTAGGGGTGACCCTATCAGCCCAAAGGGCATTTGTTAGGGTGTTGTGCCAGTTCCTCTGGTTGTCAGCGACTGACTTATGGATTATGTAGATAAGGTTTTTATTTGAAGACCCTACAACTCTGTTTCCTCGGGGGTAATAGTTTGATGCATATTTTATGTGGATTGTGTTGGATACCTATACCAATAGGTTTCATATTTCATGATTGGCAAATTCCAGAGCCAAATATGCTCTGCTTTGATGGTACAAAGCTCCCATATTTCCAAGAAGACAAGGTGTGTAAATAGTTTCATGTTCTCTCAAAGTTTGATGGACGGTCCAACAGCCTAATCTGGATCATGCCATGTTTGAATTTTCTGTTGTAGAATAGAGAAAGAAGTCTGTCCAAACTGTCTAATCTTGGCAGACAAGTAGCTAGGTAGAGAATTAAGGTTCCCAACTGCTTAATCTGGGGCCTTGGAAGGAATAAGGGCAGCATTAGATAGAAAATCAAAGGGAAAAAGCCAAAGGAAAAGAAAAGGCACACAAAGGGTCTGCAAGTCTAAATGCACCCTCTAAGAAGAAACAAAAAATGCTAGGCAAGTAGATGGGTAGGCAGATGGGGTTGCAGAAGTGTCATTCATTACAATTGAATGGGGGTTGGCCTATGTTCACAAAGCAAAATCAATGAATTGAGAAGGTGTTCTTCTCCATCAGATGGCAGCAAAGCAAAGAAGCATGTCTAACCTCCCTTCTTTCCCTTTTCCCATTTGTTACTAACATCCCCTCATCAGTTGAGATGCATGGAAAAATTTATGGTTTCATGGTGGTTCTTGTTCACTTAAAAGCCACATTTCTTGTCTAAAATTCTTTTCATTTTGATCTACTCCCTAAACTAAGTGATTTTCAAATAAACTTAGTGATATTTCCCCTCATCCACCCATTTCATCCATATTAACCACTAACTCTATTATCTAAATCCCCTATAGTCCCTTTTCCCTACTATAATAACACTATGGTGTATAAATCCCAGCATTATCTAAATATCCTCCCTTGGCACTATAGCTAAATAAGTTGTTTAGGGAGACTGTGGTCCAACTGGGACTATGGTCAACCCTGTGATGGGATTGCTTTAACCTTTGGTTGGAGTGATAACCTTTCCCCTAAGCCCTTACCTTCCTTCTGCTAAAAAATGCCACAGAAAACCCTTTTCCCCCTGCTAAGCCCACTCCTAAACCCCTTTTCCCTTATAAAACCCTTGAAAAACCCAAAAAACCCCAAAAACTCACGAAAACCCACAATCCTAAAGTTTTCCGCCGAAGGTATTTAATTGAATATTTAAATAAACCGGCGGGACCCCCCAACCTGCACGATCCGTCGGAGGACCCGCCAGCCGTCCGATCCCTGCCGCCCAAGATCTAACGGTGGGCGGTCATTTGCGCTCCCCGACCTGCCGACCTTTAGCGTCCGGGGAAAGTGGTTTTGGGCGCCGTACCCTGGACGCGTGTCAAACGCTGGGGTTGTTCGGAGCCCCCCTCCCCGATACCGCCTTTGCCCAAAGGTGGTGCGGGGAACCCGCTTACCACCATCCCGTTACCGCCTCCCCCTTGCGTCATGCTTGCGTCATCCTGACGTAGCGCCCTTCCCGCCCCTGCGCCGTGTGACCCTCCACGTAACCCTGCCACCCTATCCACCTGCCATTTTGTCCTACCACCCTGGCCGACACCTCAGCAGCCACGTCACCTCCGTACCCGGGCCCCACCATGACGTCATGCTGACGTCATCGGCGGAAAAGCGCCAATTGCACGTTTTGTCCAAATTTGTCGTTATAAACGACCAAATTAGCCGTTTGCGGTCATTTTCACGCGCAAAAGACGTAGCCGTTGTCAACCAGCTGCCGCGAAAATTCGTTTCCAGCCATCAAATTCAAGTTTCAGACCGCTACAAGTCAAGAATTCAGCTGCCTTAAGCCTTCACGGTCCAGCCCGCAGGCTTTCAAGCTAGTTTGTCCAGGTATTCACCGTAAAGCTTACTTTTCACCCATGCATTCCTTTTCTCTGTAAAATTGCCATTAAAACACCTGTAGAAGTCCACATAAACTCTGCACCTACTACCTAAAACAAGCTAAGCTGACCTGTTGACCCCCAGAACCACAAATTCAGCATCAAAGCAGTCAATTCGCGGGCCAGAAACTGTAAAATTCTCCTCGAGGTGCTCGGCATTGTTCCCTTTTGCCGAGTACAGGCCAGCTTCAATCTCTGCCAAAGGAAACCTCATACTCTCTGCAACTTACCATTAGCAATTCACATCCCTGTGAATTTGCAGCAAACTGCAGAAACCAGCCTGCATTTTTTCACTGAGAAAAACTCCTCAGACTGTGTCTACATTTGACCTATCACTGAAACTCTTAAAGAAACTTCCCAAACCATTGCCATTACCTATTCAAATTCAGATTATATCATGGCAGCCTCTGCATCCTCATCCCTCAGTGTTGCTCCATTAAATCCACCCAATAAAGAGCTGGAGGCCTTGGCATTTGCTGACAAGGACTATCTTATTGAAGACTTTGAGGGTAGCAGGGACTTCTTGCAGACCTTCACTCAACTAAGAGAGGACTATAAGGATGGTCATGGTACACATGGGATATGGGAGTCAAACCTACCATATTACTGTCTCCCAGCTGTAAATGTCTTCCCAGAAATCATTCACCTATGTGCTGAAAACTATGATGTGCAGCACAGAGCTATTAGCACTCCGTCTGGGAGGATCCTTTTCTACATTAATGCTGAGTCCATTAACAAAATGCTACATTTTGATCAGACAGAGTTGCTGATCCCATTTTCCATGAGCTATTTGCTGGAAACTGGTGCCAAGATGACCAGTGAGGAGCTTCAAAAGGTCACCAGGACCTTCATGAGACCTGAGTGCCAGCCTACAGGGCCACCTCCCTACCTGGGTGTCTATTTCAATGATGTAGGCAGGCTTTTACTAGACATGATTGCCTATGTGTTGGGATACAAAAACAGTGAGCATGTGGATGAAACAATGCTGGTATTGCTATCTGCTTACAGCCCACGCCAACCCCCTGCCCGCAAATATAACTTTGCTAAGTTCATAGCTAACAAGATTCATGATCAGTTGAGCAAAGTGGATAGACAGGGGGTCTTCAGGTACTCAGCCTATATTTACCACCTGTTCATGTACTACCATTCTGAAGCCTTCCCATGCTACATCAGAAGGCTGGATCACAAAGGGGAAAGAAGATCTGTCATCTTCTGGACCTCTGTCTATCACAAAGTCACAAATTCACCCTATACCTACTGTGAATTTGTTGACCAATTTGTATACCCAGTCTCTTGCCTGTTGATGAAGTCCCCTCCTCCCAGAATATCAAATGAGATAAAGAAAGCTCTGCAGCTTTCCAAAAAATATAAAATAGGTGACTGGTACCTATATGAGAACCATACCGTCATTAGGATCTATGGCTGTGAGCTTTGTCCATACAGGCTCCCAAAATATGTACCTATGAGGTTATTTGCCTTGGAGTATTACAGGCAATTGATTCAGTCCGACCTCACCCATTTCCACAGCTCCAAAAAGAAGGCCCACCTCAAGTTCAAACATCAGTTGGGTCCCTTCATCATGAACAAGAAAGAAGGGTGGGAAGAGGCAGACCTAGTCCTTAAGGACAAATACAAGCTGTCCTATAGTTTTCGGTGGGTCCATTATGACCCTGAAGGTTTCATCACTGCTAGGAGAAACAAGTATAGGCTTATAGGCATTAAACATTGCCAATACCCACATATTGAAAAATATGCCAACCTGCAAGAATGGCAGATGGATACTCTAATTGAAAATCTAACTGAGGAAGAAAGAATGCTAAAGAATAGGAGGGAGCTTGAAAAAACCATTGACCTGGACTATGTGCAGCAGGTACCTTTCAGACCACCTTATTCAGTGGGAGAAGGGACCTCGGCCACAAGGACTGCACCACAGGCACCCTCTACATCAGCACCGGTGACAGACAAAGGTAAAGGCATAATGGGTGCAGAGGAGGAAGCAGTGAAGGAAAATTCTGCCCCTGTAACAGAGCAGCAAACAGGGCAGCAAACAGAGCAGCAGCCAGAACAACAGCAAGGGCAAACTGTCCTACCACAAACTGGGCTGCCAGCAGCTCCAGCACTGCAAATTCCACCCCCACAAACTGAGCCAGTAACTGCCCCAATTTTGCAGACCCCAGCACATGAGGAAAGGGGTACAAAAAGAGAGAGAGAAGAGTCCACTCCTCTCAGTGGATCCTCCCACCAGCCAGAAGCCAAAAGGCAAAGAGCAGACTCCCCAGAGGTAGAAGACATTACTGAAGATGTCTTGGACAGTGCAAGAAAAGACAGGGAGGGCAGTCAGCATACAGGTACAAGCTCCTTTCAGCAGGAGCAAACTTTACAGCTTGGTTTGGAGGTGTCCTCTTCTTCCCAACAAAGCAAGAAGCCCAAAAGCACCAAGGCTTCTTTCAAAGAAATAAAGGCTCAGAATGAGCTGCTGAGGGCTGAGGTCTACAAGCAATTCATAGATGCAACACCAGCCCAGCAAGAAAGGCTAATGTCGGTGTATGACATTCAGCAGGAAAAGATAATCTTCAGCCACTTTAAGCCCAAAGGGCCGGAGCCTAAGTCAGCTGCAGATTTTGTGAAAACAAGGGTGGAGGTCTTGGCCAAAGACATCCATCCCATGGACCAAATAGAACTCCACAAGCAAGCTGGAGAAATGGTTTATGCAACCTTGGTGGAGAAGGCAACTATGGCCCATGAGCTGAAAGAGTCCCTGAAAAACACCAACACCCAGTTGGATTTTGAGAGAATGTCCTCTCTGGCCAAAGATAACAGAATAAAATCTTTGGAGGACATCATCATTGATCTTGGACATGATCCTAGTGATCCAAAGGGTGTGAAGGCCCTCATAAAGAAGAAAGATGATGACCTCAATGCATTGAAGAAGAGGTTAAAGCTGCAGCCCACAGAGCATCCTCAAACAGCAGAACTTCAAAAGCAAAAACAGGCTGAGGACCAACTAGACCTCTTAATGCAACAAGACCAAAGGATCAGGGAATTGGAGAAAGAGCTGGAAGGAGCACTACAAGATAAACAGGGAGAATCCACTTCCCAAGCTCCTCCAACTACTTCCACGACAGCAGCAACTTCAGGGGCAGCAGTGGCCCCCACAACAGAAGCAGCAGGAACAGCAGCAGCTCCAGATGCCAGCCCAAGTGTAGAGGAATTGACCAAGGCCGTCAAAGCAATGGAGCTCCAGGCAGATGAAATAAAGAAGGCCAAGGAGAAGTTGGCAGAACTGGATGCCAAGTATGACAAGTCCAAAATGACTGTAGCAGAACAGGGCAGAGAAATAAAGGCCCAAAAGGACAAGATAAAGGCCCTAGAAAAAGAGCTGAATCTAGAGACTGCTATGGCCGACATCAAGAGAATTCTATGGGCCAAAATTGGCCAATCCATCAAACAACAATGGAGGTCAATAAAAATAATGCATGAGCAGATGGATTTAATGGGCCAAGCTCAAGCAGACATTCAGAGGGCCAAGACAGTGCTGGGGAACAGAGCAGAGCAGGCAAACAGGATGATAGACTTCCTGAACAGGCAAGAAAGGGAGGAATTGGCAGCTATAGGCATTCCCAACAGAACAGAGGCTGTCCTCGCTGCCAAGAAGGTACTAACTCTCAGAAACTATATACAAACAGTGGAGAGAAAGTACTATGAGATGCAAGCAGATGTGGAGGAATACAAAGTAAAAATGGGAGTGCTGCAAGCAAAAGGCCTGCCCAGCTTATTAAGTGGTGCAGGAAAACTCATCTCTCCAGATCAAATGGCCAACAGAATGGCAACCACTATTGAAAATCAAATTATTGCTTCTGGCAGTTCATCTGAACAAACAGGGCCTCCCACAGGACAGAGCTTATATGACAAACTTGAAGGCCTGTTCTTCATTGAGAATGAAGTGAATCACTTGTTTGAAACCCCTCCCAATCTTTATAGACATACCGAGGCCGAGGAAACATTAATAAAGATGCGCAGACATCAAATGCCTAAGGAGGATTGGTGGCAATTTATGCTTCAGATTTTGCCACGGTAGCTTCAGTCATTCGGCCACTGCCAGCTCCAGGTCACTAGAAGACAAACAGCAGAAAAGGGTTAGCATTTAAAAGCAGCTAAAAAGTGACTCATCACATAAACGATGACAGCTAGCCAAGTTTTGAACAGCGCATCTCCAACCGACTCTAACAGCCATAAAGTCCAAATATCTTCTGACTATTTTGACAGCTGAAGCATTAAGGAATTACTGCTGCATTCACTCCTTCAGCTACTACATTCCAGAGATTAGCATATCATAAATGAGATACTAACTCATTCGCTGATATTTTTGATGTAAAATTTTGTATATATACTCCCCTGAGTAACTCATAAGGGGTTGGTAATTTTCTCTATGAGACTTGTATTGTACACTTTCAGAATTATCTAATACAAAGGGCTGGATGAGCTCAGTGATTTCCTGAAATTATTTGATGTCTGGAGGGTGCTCCATATGTTGATGTAGAATTCTTGTGCTGTCTGATGAAATAACAAGTTTTCTTCAAAACTCTGTTCTTGTTTTTCTTATGTTTATCAAATCATACTTATCTCCCACTAAGCTAGCAGTGAAGAAAAAGAATAATACAAGATTTGTTTTATTACACCTTGTGCTCAATTTTTACTGCTGTAAATGTTTGTCTTCAGGGTTAACTATGTACATGAATTCTTAAATGCTCCTGGGTCAATATTCTCACTGTCTTACTCCAACAGTTTACTGTAAGATTCTTAATTGCCTTGCACTAACTGGATACACTCCACTCAATCACTATTATAAACGTTGTTTCTCAGACACTAATCTGGCTCTGCAGCATCACTACAGTATCACAGCAGCACATCAAACATTTAAAGGACCACTGACTCCATAGCCCAATGGACTAGAACAGCTAGGAGAATGCATATGCACCTTGACTGAAATTATCATCCAACCAAAACTTTAAACAAACCTGAACTTATAGCTAGCCTAAAATCTCCACAGAACAGAGACAAACTATAAAGAGAGAGCCCTCTCTGATTACAGTCTGGCTAGGCACTGTAATCCAAAGATTGGTTAGTGGTTACCCCGGCCGTATTCCCTTAGAGTCAAAGGGAACAACCTGGGTGTTAACATATTGATTTATCAATAGCATACTCAATCAGCCTCAAAGATGAAATGTAAGAAGTGTTATAAAAAGTGAGAGTGTTAGGGATTCCATACCTGTTGATAATGAATTTCTCAATGAATGATATTACCTCACATTAATTCACCTTCAAGAGCGGGATGGCTTCAATCCATCTGGTGAAGTAATCATCCTTTGTGAGTATATACTTATGTTGGTGTGAAGAGTTTGGTGTGATCTTGCCTATGTCGTCTAGGCCCCATTGCTAGAACGGTTGATAAACCATAACAGGCCTAAGGGGAACAACATGTTTTCTTTCTCGTCCTATGGCAGTTTGGCACACCTTGCACTTGCGAGCGTAGGCATGCGAGTCTCTCAACACTGTGGGCCAATAATATCCGGCCCTTAATATTTTGTGAGTAGTGGTCTTTTCGCCGTAGTGACCACCTGTTGGGTCGTCGTGCATTTCTTTCAATGGTTGGCATCATCCTTCTCCAAACACCTCAACCAGATTCAATCATGATTTTTTCTGTATAAGACATTGTTGGAAAAATGATACAGATTGGATTTCAATCTAAGTGCTTTCTTCTGTGATGCATCCATGTGTTTAGGACATGATCCCCACACTAGATAGAAATATATGTCATGGTACCATGACTCAGGATCCAAAAAGGTTTCCGATGCTTTTCACTCATACATCAACGCTTCGTTACTCCATAAGGGCTCCTCTCTGAGTTCCATTTGTGCATATTGCATGCTTAATGTTCCTGATTCTTCAGATGCCCCTTTTATGTTCGCTAAGGCTTCTGCCACTAGCCTGCAAAGTCCCTACCCTCAAACTATCTGTGTTGTCTTAATCTGTAGGTCAAACTCTCGAAGGGTGGTTATCCAGTTCCCTCTTCGTTCACCCATTTCTTTCTGCACAAAGAGGGCTCTTACAACAAGATGGAGAATGATGACTTTGGTCTTTGCCTTTAGTAAATAAGGGTGGAAATGTTTTACAGCTTTGAAAATTGCATAGCCCTATTTCTCCATGTCTTGGTAGTTCAATTCCGCTCCTTGGAGATTTGAACTCATGTAGGAAATGGGGACTCCATTGCCTTTGTTGTTTCTTTGAGTGAGTATTGCGGCATATGAAACATCAGAGGAAAAAGTGTACAAGAAGAAATCCTTGCTGAAATCAGGGTTGACGAATGTAGGAGCTTCAACAATGGCTTCCTTGATTTTCCAAAACGCTTCCTTGGCTTCATTGCTCCATTTATACACAACATCTTTCTTCATCATCAGCTGCAAGGGGCGTATTATTTCTGTGAAGCCTGAGACAAATTTTCTAACGAAATTAATCCTCCCGAAGAAAGATTGCATGGATTTTTTTATTGGCAGGGGGTTGTAATCTCATGATGGTCTCTATTCCTTTAGGATCAATAACAATCCATTCTTTAGAGAGGATATGACCCAACAGTTTCCCCTCTGTGACTACAAATATTCTCTTCTTGGGATTCAATTAAGTTCCATACCTTCGACATCTTTCGAAAATCTGTCTTGGGTGATAAATATGATCCCTTTTGTGATATGAATACACAGTGATGTCATCCATGTAAACCAGTACTGATTTGTTCATAAACCCTCAGAAAGCTATGTCCATGGCTCTTTAGATTGTTGCACCCGTGTTAATGAGCCCAAAAGGAATTTTACGATATGCGTAGGTGCCCCATTTGGTGTTGAAGGTTGTCTTGAGTTTATCCCCATGAGATACCAATACTTGATTTTGTCCTGAAATCCCATCTAATAGGGACAACGTTTCAGACCCAGAAACACACTGAAGGATATGCTTCGTAGAAGGGACAGGATAGTTATCCTTTTGAGATGCTTTGTTCAAGTTCCTGAAATCAATACACAGCCTCATGTCATCATTTTTCTTTCTCACTGGCATGAGATTGGGTACCTAGAGGATGTGTCTAACCGGGAAGATTATTTTAGCATCCAACATCTTGTTTAGTTCTTTCTTCACCAATGGTTCTAGGCTTGGATGCATCTTATGCAGGTTTTCTTGGTAGGGCCTGGCCTCCTTTTCCAAAGGGATCACATGCTGCATAACACTGGTATCAAGGGTCTTTAGGTCTTCATATGTCCATGCAAAGATGTCCTTATAATTTTTAAATAGCTTGATGAATGTAGCATTTTCTTGTGGAGAGCACCCAAGTCCCAGATTGACATTTTTTGGGTCTTCTTTGGTCCCAAGGTTGAAAGTTTCATACTTCATGGACGAGCTATGTGTTTTGAAGTTAGTTGATTTCTTGAATTAACCATGCAAGTCATACAAGTGCTCCATCTTAACAACTAATTTTGGAATCACATTGGGTTGATCCTTTTCCTCATCTTCCCTCTCATTCATAAGCTTGTTGTGCTCCTTTTCATCAATGATTACCCTCTTGAATGTATTCTCACAGTGAAAGAACTCAAGGATTTGCTCATCATCTTCGAACACTTGCCAATTCGAGATGTTATCAGGCACAGATAGTTTGGAAATCAATTCAATAGAACATTTATTTTTCTTCAATCTAAAATCAGGCAAAAGTTTAGCAGGCATATTAGCCATCAGATTAGCATCGTGGTTTCGCGCATGAGGTATGTATGTGCAATTAAAAGAATCAAAACTTTCAATACCTCATGCTGGTACCTTATCAGGTGTGGGGAATTGCAATGTGTCCTCTTCCTTACCTGATCTACGATTATCTGTGAGTCACCAAAAATAGATTTTTTACATTCATGTCAATAGCTTTCTTCAGGCCTGGCAGCAGGCCTTCATATTCTGCTGCGTTGTTGGTGCATGCAAACTCCAATCGTTTGGCCATCAAATGTTGGTTCCCTTGCGGATCAATGAGAACACTTCTAGCACCTGCACCTTCAAGGCAATTAGAGCCATCAAAATAAAGTGTCCAAAATATAGCATCGAATGTTACATCAATTGAAATGCTATCTAAGAAATTTGTCCTATCATCTAATATAGTACAGCATGGTTCATCATTTGGATTATGGGAGGGAATTTCCAACTGTGTTGTTTCAAATTTTCTTCAACTGTTTCTGCATGAAGCTCTCCAAAACAGGTTTCTGTAGCATAAACATTAAAATTGTAGTTTCCAAGCATGGAGTTGGTAAACATTACAGGTTCATTGGGACGATTTAGCTCTATTACCACATACTTCATGTACGTTTCCTGATCAACCCTCATCATATCACCTTTTCCCTTCTGATATAGCAAGAGGTGGCATTCTATAGGCCTCGGGTATGTCGACTACCACTATATCAATGTCTTGTGTGTACTGTGGTTTAGCAGCCATCCGAATCAACACATCTTTCAATTCTCCAATTACTTTCACATTTGTCCGGTCCAATTGCATAATTTGGGTCCTATTTTTCTCAGGTACTGCATGTAGTCTTTTAGCAATAGTGTAAGGCATCATGGTGTATGAGGCACCAAAATCTACCAAGCAATTTTGCACATTCATGTTGAGGATTTCAAATGTGATAAGGAAAGGTGGGGTCGTGGATTTCGACTTTCTCCCTATCATGGATGCACTATCATCTTGGGGTTTTTTATTCATTTTGGATAGAGTGGCTTGCATAGTTGATGGCATTTGCGCTACAATGGAGGTGCTGATAGTTCTAGACACTGACTTCTTGGATTGATTGCTTGGGATGGTGGGAGCTTTGGAGTTCCTCTCATTCATAGCTTTCAAGAGAAAATCTCTTTGTTATGTTAATTTCAGCAAATCAAAGTATGTGATATTAGCCCTAGATTTCTTAAGATCATCCACAATATTGTAATCAATGTTATAAACAAGATAGGGCAGAGTAAAAATACATTTTTTTCCATTTTTAGGTGGGAGTTTACCATCTTGAGTAGCCTTCATTACAGTGGGAGATACATTTTCTTTCTCTAGATGGTTTGCAATAGGGGTATTCTTGGATTGACCACCAGGTCTACTCTTCTCAACAGGAACTTTGGGAGTAGGCGCTCTCACAGGGTGGAAATCTTTCTTGGTTTAATCTACAGGCTTCATCACACTTGCAAGTGGCCCTTTGCTTTGTGTGTGAATTTAATTAGTGTGGATTTCTGCCATACTATCTTCTTGGTCATCATCGCTCTCATTTGTGTAGAAATCCCACAGTACGTTGATTTGAGATTCTTCTTCCAAGGGCTCTTCTACTCAGTATTCTTCCTCATCTTCTTGTTCTAGCTCTTGCTCCACTATAGGTTCCTCTTGGTTGAGGAGTGATCCGATAAGAGCCAACTCTTCTGTGTTTAAATTCCCTTCATTGGGTGGAGCAGGCTGTGCAAGTTGATCATGACCACCTTCTGTTTTCCTACGATAGAAAGGCTTGAAGGGATTTCTATTGTTATAGTCTCCTCCACTACCACTAGTACTCTCTCCATGATTCCTTTTCATATCAATGACTGTGTTTTGTTAGTTTCTTAATGATTTGATGCAAACCTTCCACATCCATGGTATCCTTGTCTTTGGTTTTAGTTCCTTTATTATCACTCCCATTATTCTTCTTGGATGCTTGAGAGGCCTTCTTTTCTCTAGTTGTAGGGTGGCATGCTATGAGGCTGAGCATTTCATTCTTGACTTTTACTACTTCATCGATAGCACCTTGTAAGGTCTGCACATTACTCCTTTTGACCCACATCACAGTAGGCACAGGGAGAGCAGTGATGTAGAATTTTGTAAGCACCTCTTCTGTAGGTTTGGCGGTGGCTAGGATTCTGTTCAACAAGGTGTTGAATTGGATATTAAAATCCTTAACCTTCTCTTTGGTTTCCATTTTCAAACGGGACAGTTCCAAGACTAAGGAAGCAAGGGTTTTGTCATTGCCATACTTGCCTAAAAAGGCCTGTTGAAGGGCAACACATGAGGTAATTGATCCAGTTCTTAAGCTAAAATACCATGTGGAAGCTACACCAGTCAGGGTGAAAGGGATTAGGCGACATCATATATCTTCATCAACTACCCCCAGCATGTGCACGACCAGGAAGAAAGAATTGATATGGTTTTCAGTGGTGTCTCCCTTTAGGCAATACCTTTTCTGCATTCTTGGGTAAGCGATGTTGCTACCTAGGTATGGCCATGGCATCCTGAGCAAGCCAGGGAGGCAGTGCTCTCAGAGGAGGTGGAGGTTGATTCCCACCCAGAGGAGGAAGTGGAGGTTGATTCCCACCAGGGAGAGGAACGTTAGCCATATTATGGATAGGGAGGTTTTGGTTGAGGGTTTCTTCATTAAGATTTTCCAAATCAGGCCAAGGATTTCCTTCAGAAGGGGAATCCTCAGGAATTTCTTCCTAAGGAGAGTCAATACTTTGTAAAGAATCAAGAACAATATCTTCAAGAGAAGGGGCTACAGATGTCTCTTCGTTTATTTGATAGACCCTTGGCTTTCTTTTTGCTATCAGAGGTAAACACTTAAAGATAGGGAATTGTGATAGGGAACAAGCATAAGCCCGAGTGAGTCTTCTGACTGGTTGGTCCTAAGTGACAGGGTACTCCCACAGTCTCTCTTCCTTGGGTGACCCAAAAAGAGGACTTAGAGGGGTCTCTATTTCTTCAAAATGAGGCTCTTTCAAATGGGTGGAGTGGTCTTTTCTACCTCTGTGACCATACATTAATCCTTTTGAATCCATGCATGGCACTTATAGACGAAATTTTGAAAAGTTGTGGACGGCATTTCAGGCCCTCCTTCTAGCGTCAATTTGTTGACATGGTGAATGTTCATTATACCAACAAGGAGAAATAACCCGATCATAGTTCCGAATTAGGCCTGCTTTCATTTGGAATGGCTAGTTCCAATGGGTTTTAAGGGACCCCATGAACTGTAATAGGTGTTGAAGGATTTCTTCTAAGAGGAAGACTTCAATTAAATCAATGAAATAAAACAGCTAACCACTATATATTAAATCCTATGTACACTACTTCTAACTTCTCTAATCTAATTCTAGCTATACTAATCTATCCTACAAGAGAAAAATAAAAGAGATTAAACACCATAAATGAATTCCAAGTCCGAAAGAACCAATTGCTGAGTTCATAGATGAACAAGGCTATATTAGAGCTTGATTGCTATCAGATTACTCATACAGGAATACACATTCCTTTCACACAAATAACTAGCAACTGGTGTTTAATATGGTTTTGAATCAGAGATAGCTCATAAGTTAACCATGTAATTGAATCATATTCAAAATAACAGGACTAATCATGAAAAATATGCCATCAATAAGCATAAACAAAAATCACATTTACATTCATGCCAGCAGCAACACCCTGCTTCAAAACATCTCAAAGCAAAGGAAAATAAAATAGAAACTAAAGGCTCCTCCTTAGACCAAACAGTCCTCCTTATTCACAATACATCAAACTATTCTTCTCCAGCCAAAAGCCCCTTCTCCTCTTCGGAGGTAATACTTATGCAAAAGCCCTTGACTCTAGGTCTACCCCCACCTCTTCATCTTCCCCACTATTTTCGATATGCAAATCGAATATACAGAGATAAGACTGTCAACGTAACCATTGATGCATAGAGAGCATATCTGTTGGAGTGATTTTTTTCATCAGGAAGTGAACAAATGTTGGCAAAAGGGGTGACTGTGTGTCGCCTTCCCATGATGAAAACCAGGACAACTTTGCTTTTGGAATGTACAGGCAACACGTGGGGTTCCGACCCAGAATGCTTGAGGCTAGACCTTTAAACACAACACTTCTGCATACATGGCTCTTCGAATCCCCTCCTGCATCCTTTACTTCTCACCTACAGAGATAGCTATCATTAGATTTATGATTGTGAACAATATAATAGAGATATTCACATAGAACACAAACATTGCCTTCATTAACTTTTATAAACTACGGGAACAAGTGTGAAAAGGATTTACGCATAAAACACAGTCAACACACAATTTCCCGCTCAATCCATAGGCTTGGCATGATTTTTGAGGGCTTCTTTTAAATCGAAATTGGGTATCAGCCCCTCCACGGGTCGTAGTACACATGCCTTCCACTTCCCCGATGCGCAGTTACATTATTGGGACTCCACAAGCCCACCTTTTACATTGAAAACCCGATCCCTTTGTTATTTCGAAATTTTTTGAAAATACAGGAAAACAAAGAAAATCCCACCCACAATCACTCAGGCTGAACCTCAAATTTTACATATCGGGGCTTATAGGTATCATCGGGTTCAACATATTGGTACGCACATTGTGTGTAAGGCTCAGGCTTTGTTGATATGCGATATGTGATATAGCCCCGGTCCCAACATATTTATGAAGTATGGTTAAAGGTGTCATCGGGTCTAGAGCATAGTGGCGCACCTTATATGTATAAGCCTTAGACCTAGGTCGATTTCAATATGCAACAGGGTTTTGGACCCGACATATATGTATATTGTGGTTTATAATGTCATCGGGTCTGGTGCCTTATGGCATGTGTTATGTGCATAGATTGAATGTGATAAGCAAAAGAGGGAGGATATATGCATGTTATAACCATTTCCACTATGAAGGGCCATGACAGGGATAATTATGTGATGGGATTTTGTGAGTCAAACAAACAAAACGATTATAATAAGGGTGGGGGTGATGGTTTGTGCGGCCACAAATGTACCATACATGTTGTTGAGCCCCAAAACTGCCTCTTTTTCAAGCATTTTCTTCACCCTTCTTCCTCTGTTTTCCCATGCCAGTGCATCCTAAGTAATCAAAATTCATTGCATGTTGATCCCAACAGTACATTTTAGTGATTTTCAAATTATATTATTATGTGTGTTATTTGGATAAGATTTTGTTTCTCAGCCACGGAATGTAGCCACTTTCTGCAGCTAACTGGCAATTCCGCAGCCATATTCATACTTTTGTAGGTTACAAGTGTCAAGAAGAGGAACGAGCCACATGGGTACCTTAGGAAATTTCAACACATGGATAGGGTCCTATTCACTTGATTAGATTCGAGGGAAAACACCTGGTCAAAGGGGAGTCAATAGAGAAGTTCTACAGCAATTAGAACTCTGTTCTGGCATGTAATTGAGTCCAAGGCCTATTCCTGAATCTCAGGATTCATTTTGCCACCTGGATAACTAAATCCAACATCCACTATGAAAATATTTACCATTTGTGTCAACCGGAAGGCTAAATACTCAATGCCTGACATGTTCACGTGTCTAACGTAGAAGAATTTCCTCTTAGAAATAGTTAGCAATTTCTCCTATAAATTCAAGCGTTTGGAATGCAGACAAGTTAATGGTTTTATTGTTGAAATAAAGTGATTTTCGTTTTGTAATCAAGAGACACACAGTTCTTTGCTTTCATGATATAAAAACTTTGTTTTCATATATGGTTGCCTGAGCGTTTGAAGTAGATTTTCGTTGATAATCCAAGGCTATGCAAAGGGCCCACATGTGGCTGAGGTTTCGTTTTCATTTCTGTATATTTCATTTGTGTTTTCTTTCTTTCAACTTTATATTGCTTGTGTTTCATTTATGTTCATAATCATTTTAACACTGTATTTTTATTGCAGCTTGTCACTCGTTTTTACTAACCCTGATAGATGCATTTCAGAGTAGTAGTAGGACTTTAATTTTGTTTATGCTCGAACTTCTTAGTTTTAAACTTGCATCAAGTAGCATTTTTGGGACTCACTTCTTTTGATGTTCTTTAGTTTTGAAATTCAAGTTGTTAATGCTTTTGCTCAACAGGATAGACACTCATTACATAAGTACATGTTTCCGTAGCCTTTAGTTGATGGTTCACCTTCAGATCTAATTGGCAAAGTATGCAACTTATGAATGAGATTTACTTGTTGTTCAGGACATTTGCTTTCTTAATATAGACACTCATGTTATAAACTGATATTTCTGAAGCCTTTAGCTACGCGAATTTAAGTTAATTGGCGAAGTCTTGCATTTATAAGTGGGTTTACTTGCTGTTCACTAGTTTAGAGCTAGATAGATTTTATGTTACTTCCTCATGTTATGAACTGATATTTCTGGAGCCTTTAGTTGACTGAATTTAAGTCAATTGGCGAAGTATTGTGTTTATAAGTGAGTTTACTTGCTGTTCACTAGTTTAGAGCTATAGTTTTTATCTTATTTCCTCATGTTATGAACTGATATTTCCGAAGCCTTTAGCTGATTGAATTTAAGTTAATTGGCAAAATATTGTGTTTATAAATGAGTTTACTTGTTGTTCATTAGTGTAGAGTTAGATTGTCATTCTCTCATGCTATAAGATGATATTTCCAGAGCCTTTAGCTGATTGATTTTTAAGTTAAATGGCGAAGTGTTATGTTTATGGATGAGATTATTGGCTGATCATTAGTTTTCAGTTTCAAGTTTTAACTTTTCCTTTAGTTTAATTGCAGTCAAACTTTAATTTTACAGATAGAATTGACAACAGAGGTAGTACTTTCATTTCTAGTACTTCATTCTTAGTTTGATATAGATAGTTGCACATTCGTTCTACCATTCAAGCTTTAATTTTGTAGATAATAGTTACAAGAGTATTTTGAGCTCATATTTTGGAAAACATTACAATAAACAAGAAAATAAGCTTTGTCTTCATCTTCTTGAAACTCTACTTCCAAACTTGATCTAAAAGGTACTTTTAAAACTCTCACTTTAGCAGTAGATTAGGATTTCAATTACATTACAGCATTCTAGGAAGTCAAAGGCACAAAACCCCAAAACAACATAAAATTGAAAATAGTGAGGTAAGAAAGGGTTATCTAGCACATATACTGCACTACACTTCATCAGTTTACGACCCCCAGATTGATAATTTATGTAGCAATTTAGGACACTAAATTGACTAAACACATGTTCGTGAAGATTAAAAGGTTCTGATGAAGGGATTTAATAAAGGGCCAAGTTGTGTCATGACTGACTCATGTAGCAGAGGTTTATTCAATCGCTTAGCCATCAAGTATTGAAAATTTGACTCAGCAAGGAGTTAACATCCATGTGATAAAACAGATCATTCCGAAGGATGAAAAATCAAACCTCTAGGGGACCCATTGAAAATTTTCTATCAGAGAAAGTTTTAATAGGGTGGTAGTTGTGGCCACAACACACTGTTACTCTCATATTGCATAGGATTATGACTAGGTGGACACTGTGACACTCCATTCTTCCGAAATTCATCATCATGCTCTTCATCACTATTGCTCTCATAATCCATAGGATTAGGACTAAGTAGACACCGTGACACTCAATTCTTTTGAAATTCATCATCATGCTTTTCATCACTGCTACTCTCATAGTGAATAGGATTAGGACTAAGTGGACACCGTGACAATCCATTCTTTTGAAATTTTTCATCATGCTCTTCATCACTGTTGCTCTCATAATCCATAATATTAGGACTAAGTGGAAAGTGTGACTCTTTATTTATTTGAAATTCTTCATCCCGTCTTTAATCAGTGTTGCTCTCATAGCCCTTAGGATTAGGACTAAGTGGAGTAATTGACTCTCTATTCATAGTGGAAGAATTTTCATTATATTCATCAATATGAGTAGAGTTGTTACACGATGAAGATGTTGATGCTTCACAAAGAAAACTTGACTATCAGAAGAATCCATGCCTCTCAAATAAAAGAGGTTGAGTGATACAAATGCAGACTCTCCTAATGACAATATATAGCTTAAAGAATGAAAATTTCCCTCCAAAAAATTTGTTTCATGTATTTCCCTCCATTATTTTCTTCTACAATTTATTGAAAAAATATAACTAATTTTTTTTTTTTATGAAATAATCTTTAAAATTAAAATTGTAAATTAAATCTTTTACCTAAATTAATTTATTACTTAAACTATATAATATTTACTAAACAATTGATGTTTATTTTTATTTTAATTATGCCTTCTAAAACAAATTAATCCCACATTCACTGTGTTGTAAAACAATTCTGTAATGTTCGCTTTATCATAGTTTCCTATATCGCCACAACAAAATTAACATGTTGAAATTTATAAAAACAAATTAATCCCTCATTAACCGTACTGTAAAAAAAATTCGTAATTTCCCATATATAATAAATTTCATCATCACTATTCCTCACATCACATCAAGGTTTTCCGAACTTTCTTAAAAAAACTGGAGCAAATTTGTGGAGAAGCTACATTTCTATCAACAACATATTCAATGAAGGATTATCGCACATGAAATGTTAGTTAACTTTTATGTTGTGCAAATTTTAAAATTAAATAAGTTCAATGAATTTTTCTTTTTTTAGAAGTTAAAAAAATTTATGGGACAGATTTACACACTACGTCCACAGTGATAATGCTCCTGGCAGCCACACGGGCTCGTGAGTGAGGGGAGAGGGAAATGGCTAGCCAACACCCTACTCGAGCTCGACAACCCAACAACCGGTCGGGGCGGCGGGCCGTTCGGCTGCCGAGGTGTGGCGGGGCCACGCGCCACCCACCCACCCCCGCTTCAGCCTGGCACCCCAATGACCCTCCTCCCCAGTTGGTCGTTAGGCTACTACGATGGGGGGGTTGTTGGGCAGCCAACCTCCGCTCCACTAGGGCAGCAGAATGGCCCACCAGGGTGGTGGGCCAATTATTGGAATTGGCCCATCACCCCGACGGGCCATTAGGCTACCCAAATGGGGTGGAAGGGCTGGCGCCGCCAAGGTTGTGTGTGGTGGGGTGGGATGTGGGGGTGGGATGGGTGGGGCTAGAGTGGGGAGCGGGGGTGGTTGTTGGTTCTCCAAGATGGGGTAGGGGGGCTTGGACAAACTGCTAGCTGATGTTTGGGGTGGGGTGGCAGGGTGCTGTATTTTTGAATTTCTTATATATATATATATATATATATATATATATGTTTCACAAAAATAATTATCATTCATCATTTTTTTTGTTAATTTAAGCTATTAATTTTTTGTAATATACTGCTTTATATGTGTCCTTTTTTCAGGAAAATGGCATCAAAAAAGGTTTTCATGAATCTTTCTGGACCAAAGAATGTTAAAGGCAGATATACAAAAAACATTGTTGAATGAACAAAACCTAGGCTGATAGCTAAAAATCTTTCAAGTCCCTCAAACAATAAGAATATTATTTCATACTAGAAGAAACAAAAGAAGTGAGACTTTCCAGTAAATGTCTGGTATGTGAAAGAAAGAGAAAGCCAAGATGTATAGATATATCTATATGTTTATATACCTAATGATACCAGAATTTATGAGGTGCTGGTAAAGGTTATAGACATGTGTTCAGTAACAGATAGTGAAGTTGTTTACATACATACAAAACCACCCAAGTCACATGAAAGGATTAAATACTAGTTATCATATTCATTGTATGACACGAGAGAGGTATCTACAAAGTTGGGTAAACAAATTGTAAATGAGATGAAACAAAAAATCGTAAGTATTGTTATTTATATTTTTGTTTTGCATTTTTGTAACTTTCTCATTATATTTTTATAACTTTGTTTTGTTGGCATACGATATTTTGTTTGGCATAATTTTGTTGAAAGTTATTCAATTATGTTGGGAGGCATTCATTTCATAGAACATGATATTATGAAAGTTGTCAGCAATTTCTACTCAGTGTCGAAAGAATATAAGGCGAACAAGCAAAATGTAGTAATTCATGATGCTACAAAACTACATCCAAGTGATCAGAAAAAAAATGCCTCCAGTGGATAAATCTAGCAAAGGCAGACAGGTTACTTTTGAGGATGAGGAAGTTGAAACTGACACTGAAGAATATGTTGTCATTACTGAAGATGACATTGGAACTGATGTTAGAAAGGCGAAGAGTCGTAAAAGGCAAAAAGTAACAATGCCCAAGAATAAATCTGTTCTAATTAATGATGATAATGTTATGAGGAAGAAAAGTAAAGCTGAACATTCTGAAGTAGTCATTACCAATAGTCAAGCTCCTAGTGAAACTTCAAGAGAAAATAGAGAAATCATTAAACCAGGAGCTGATTTAGAGGATGGCATCATTAAAATAAAAGAAAATGCCATTTGACAGAACTTGACAAAGAGAAACTTAATTGAGGGTGGTCGTACATTTGAGCTTAATGTGATAGAAATCTATAAGGCAAGTGAAGGACAATGAAAATATCAAATCAAAAAGCCAAACCACCTGCATGTTCACAACTTGAAGACATTGATGAGTTACAGTCCATATGCTCATATGGTTAATTATGTGCTTCTTGTTGATCCTGATCAAGTTCCCAACAAAGAAGCATTTGATAAGTCAATATGTTTTGAATAAAATTATTATGTTCTTAGGGAAAACCATTTGCAGAAGCTCAAAGACAATTGGGGGAGGAATATCCCAATAACCCATTTATTGAAACAATAAAATGTATCATTTATGCCGGTTTATCAGATACAGAAGAAAAGTTAGTGGCATGGGATCATAATTTATATAATGAATATAGGATGTATATGACTTTCATCCAAAGGGTTAGATTTATTCATAGTGAATTTGAAGAAAAATGTGGTGGGGATAAGCTAAATGTTACTCTAGATTTCTGAAACAAATGTTGTACGGAAATAGGATATCAAATTGAGGCGAAAATCAATTCAAAAGGTGGCAGAGTAAATACTGATTTATTCAGAGGTATTGATAACATTTTCCAGTTCGCATTTAGAACTGGAGAGATATGGGAATTGATTAATGAAATTGTTAGCATGTGGGATAACATTGACATTAAAAACTAGAAGGTCAAAAGGTCTAAACCATTGATATGTAGCAATAGTAAATGAGGTCCTGAAATGAAGTAGCTTCCAGAAGATATGACTATCACACCTTGGAAATAATTGCAAGGAGTGAAGGATAAAAAACTTGTGAAAACAATATTATCTCGCGTGAGCTTAGGGGAATTCTCATTCGAGGAAATGTCTGAGGAATTTCAAATGTAAGCTTGTTGAATTATTTTTACTTATTTCCAGATTATAATTTTCATTTAAATATAACATATTTTTCTTGGTAGTATTTGTTATAAATATCATTATATTAACTTTTTTTACTTTATCTATGAAGTCAGGAAGTTTACATGAAAATACAAGAACAAATGGTTCACTTGTTGAATGAATATAGTTGGGATGATGTTGTACACAACTATCCAAATTCAAGTTCTACATCAACATTAATTTTTTTTTTTATCTTGCGTTTAAAAATGTATGTTGATTTATACATTCATTTTTATTCATATGTATACTATTTTTATTTTATAACTTACCCATATATTTGTTTGTTTCATTAAAGATGAGGAAGGATGCAAATGGAGCACCATATAGTTTTAGAACCTTTATTTTAAAAATTAAGATCGAAAGGCTGAAGAAGCAATATCTTAAGAATGTTGAACTTGATCCAACTCTTACTCATTTCATTTGGAATGGGCTTGACACTATTAATTATCAAGTAATACAAGGTGATTGTGAAGACATTTCTAAACTCATACCTAAAAGGGATTATGCCTTAGTTATTGCAGATATTCCCCATGGTTTCAATATTCCAAACATTGACTATGATAGTGACCCTTATACTTATCAAGCTCTTAGTAAAGTGGTTGCAGGATTTCTAGAATCATCATCACGGTTATGGAGACTTGTGACATTTCATTCAGACACAGAATTGCAATGTTATTGTCACGCTTCAAGGGGAAAACAAACTCAAGGATGCAACTTACATGGTAAGACGTTGAAAACGTATACTTGATTAATGTTAAAAAAATCATTTATGTACGAGTTAATTGAAATTTTACTATTTCATGTTATAGACAAAAGTCAAATCTTATTAACCAAGAATATGAACCATTTATAAATGATTGTGAGTTAATCCATATTGATTGTTGGCCAAAAGATGATAGCTATATGTCTATGATTTTTAATTGGGTAGATGGAAAGAGTCATAGCTAAGTACTGGCTTATGATGTTGTTGTGAGAAAACTAACATATGAAGACAAAGAAGAAAAATGAGAGATAGTTAACATTTTTAAAAAACCAGAGTTATTGATTAACTATCTTATAGACATATGTGGAAATGAAGGAGATTGGGTTCTGGATATATTTTCTGACTCAGGTAAGTTTTATTATATGGAATTGAATTTCAATATCTTATTTCTTAATTTATATGTCATTGTACTAGTTTACTTCATTATTTCTTGTGTGCTTGAAAATTACGTACACTAGTAGCATGTTGCCTTCAAAAAGGAAGAAATTGAACCATTGAAAAAGATCCAATATAATGCAAGTTTATTCAGCAAAGAATTAATTTTCTTGAATTTCTTCGAGATGGAATGCAAGAAATTTGGTTGAAGAAAGGGGACTTTAGTGAATCACGTGTGGCAAAAAATGAAAAGGAACCCCAACCACCATTACATGGAATGATTGGAAAGACATACATCAGGAGATTCACAAATATCAAAGATCCATTAAAAGAGGAAATTGAGCAAAATGAAGCAGAAAATATTGTCGAAGAAGACAATGATGAAACTCTAGAGGATGAAGAGTTTGGATTACATGATATTGTTGATTAAATTTAAGTTATGGTTGGAAATCAAGCTTGTGTTTTGTAACTACTAACTAGTTATACTTGTAATTTTTTGACTTTAACATTTTATGCTAAGAATAAGCATTCAATTAATGTTGTTATGTGTTCAATATTTTTATTACGTGATTTTCACATTAATTTTTACGTTAATCATGATTTTTTGAAAAAAATAGCGATTATTATTATTTTTTTGACATAAAATTCATAAAAAGAACTACTACTTAACCATTTTTAGTTAAGACTTTCCTATAAAAATTGTGATTTTGACATGTCATTTCTAGCAAAAAATTACAAAAAATGATCAAACTGTGTAATTTTTTATATATATTTATGTTCAAAATGGTTAATTTTATGTCAATTGTTAAAAATATTGGTTTTTAGAGACAATTATTTCATGTGCATTGAAAAATTAATTTACGATGTATAAATATGTAGAATATCAAAACTTCAAAATATTGACCTTCTTCTCTAAATATGAAAAACAATAAAAACCTCACTCAAAAAAAAAAAAATTAAAAACAAAAAAATATGAAGAAGAACACCACTTCAAAAATTGTTAAATTTAGAAAATTTACATTTCATACATTAGAAAATTTGAAGTCAAAAAATAGGTCTTTTAAAAAAAGGGCCTGATGCAGAATCACCACTTTTTAAAATCAACATGCAAATCACTAACATTCTAAAATGTAATGTACATAAAAAAGTTTAATGTGCCAAAAACTATGCTCTAAAAATAGTATGTGTGTTCTACATTGCCCCTTTTCAAAATTAGATCACTTCTTTGTTATCTCTATGAAATGGATAACAGTATTAGTTCTTGTTTCAAAGTTTACATTGTTCTTAGACTTAGTCTATACCCAATATGGCACATTGTACAAGAAAATCTTGAATTTAGCTCACCGAAAAATTTTAGATCAATCAGATGCACCTCCTACAAAATCTAACACTGCTAATGGTGTAATTAGTTTTGTCAGCAATCAGTCTAAGAGAAAAAAGAAGAATTCTAAAATCACTCAGACTTTGGCTATACAAGATTCACCTGCTAAAATCCTTTCTCCATAAACCACTTCTTAAATTGATGTCGTAGAGTCATCTATTGGCAAGAATCAATCATCCAAGGGTAAAAAAAAGGGGAAAGGTAAAACAAAACAAAATGCTTCTCAGAAAGAGAAACCGACTAAAAATGAACCTACTAATGAGAAAAAGAATCCTCGTTATACTTTCCTTATTTGTAATGAAGATCATTATACAATGGAATGCCCACATCGTGAAGAGATTACTAAATTATGAAAAGGTTCTCAAACTCCTGTTGTTTTGAAGGATCCTTTTCCTTGTCAAGATGAAAAAATGATTTTACATTATCCATCTCCTTCTTCCACATCAACAGATATCATGATGATGTCTTCGAAGAAATTTATGGTAGCAACAAGATCAAAATATTATGCATCTAAGGGTCCTACAGTAAATGGAAACGATATTAGTTCATCTAGTGAACCTTCTAGTTCCATTCCTCCTCCTCCTCATGAACCATTACAAATCAAGAAACAAAACCTTGACATAATTATTCAACCACCTCCCAAAGGTGTTCAAAAATCAACTTTCAATCCATATCCTAGAGCTACTCAAAATTACAACATTGTTTAAGACTTGGTAATTTCTCCTTTGGTAATGTAAGTTGTTGAGGTGCTGCAAACATGTCCAGCGCAAAGAAATTTACTGTTGTCGGCTAGTGAATCAATTTAATCCTTGGGATTCTATTACTATTATCTTTGATCTTTAAATTCATATGCCTAGACTCCTGCATCAAATCACATTCCAAATAATAGTTTTTGTTAAAACTGAACGAGTGTTTCACATAGTCATTGACGAAGGAGCTTCTACATGTATCATGTCTATTTCTTGTTGGAAAGATTTAGGTTCTCCAATTATTAGTCACTCACCTAACACTTTGAAAGCCTTTGATGCAAGAGGTTTTTGTCCTTATGGAATCCTAAATACTCTACGCATAGAGTTAGAAGGTAAGATGGTCATGATCAAAGTTGAAGTTATTGATGGTCATCTCGACTATCACCTTTCTCTTGGTTGAAGTTGGACCTATGTTATGTCTGCAGTAGTCTCATCACTTTTTCGTATGATATTATTTCTTGATTGAGGGAAAATAGTGAAAGTAGACTTGCTTTCTAACTAAACTTCCAACCCTAACTCTACAGGTAGCATACCTTTTGTTAGAAAAATTATTACTACTTATGAGGATATTGGTGTTTGTTTTCTTAAATATTCCTCCACCACATTTACCTTCTAATTTTTCCCAGGTTAACATGATCACATCAAGCACTATGGAACCTTATGATTCATGGATAGTGCCTTTAGAATTTGAATTGACCTCCTATGGAAATGAGATGCCTTTGAGCCCACTTGTTATGCAACCACCTCACAAAATAGAGAAAAACATATGTCAACAACTTCAAAATCCACCTCTTCGAAGGGAAAACCTCCTTTACATTACACCAATGAATAATCCTTGGATGATATAAATGACAAGACCTCCTTTCAGTATATAAGAGTCTAAGGGGTCACAATATAATCAGAGCTGACATAACAATAATATTCTAAGGGCATAATAATAAAAATAGTGAGCTTCTAAGGGGCACAATAATAACAATATGGGGAGTACGTGGGCACAACAATATAATAAGGAGGTTTCTCTAATAACAATAAGGGGCCATACTAGTAGTATAGGGACCTAACATGCCCCTCTCCTTCAAAAAAGTGTTGTCATCAATGCTTGAGTAGTTATGGATGCTTTTGTATAAAATTTTCATCCTCCCGTATCGAATATTTAGTGGGTAAGCTCTTCCACTTGATGATATACTCTAAAATGGATCGATTTCGTAGTTGTAGATTTCGTTTTTCTGTGACTACTTTAGATTCCAATATGATATTCCCTTCCTCGTCAAGTTTTGGCAATATTGTTTGAACTAGGAGCTTATCACCTATAACCTTATTTAAGCATGACATGCGGAAAACTGGGTGCACTCGTGAAGATGCATGAAGCTCCAATTTGTATGCCATAGTACCAATATTTTGTAACACCTTGTACGGACCATAATAATTTGGTGATAATTTATTACCCTTCATAGCTTGCTTGAGGGACATTTATTTGTATGGTTGTAGTCGTAGAAATACCAAGTCACCTACATCAAAACTTCTTTTGTTGTGATGTTGATCTTCCTATTGTTTCATTCTATTCTGTACCAAAGTGAGGTTATAATTTAAGACTTGGATAACTTGTTGTTGATGCTCAATGTGATCCTCCACTGCTTGAACCTTAGCATTTTCTCTTAAATATGATGTGACTGACTATGGATGATATCCATAAAGTGCCATAAATGGGGTCTTTTTTGCTGCAGTATGGAAGGAAGTGTTATAACACCATTCAACCAGGGGCAACCACTTGACCCATTATGTTTGTTTATCAGATACAAAGGAACAAATATATCGTTCCAAACATTTGTTCACTATCTCAATTTTCGCATCAGATTGGGGATGATAAGATGAGCTATGAGCTAACTAGGTACCCAAACAATAAAATAATTATGTCCAAAAATTTCTAGTGGAAATGGGATCTCTGTTGGGTACAATAATATTTGTGTTTCCATGTAGCTTTTGAATTGTTTCCATAAATGTAGTAGCAATTGTACCGGGTTTATATAGTTGAGATAATGCACAAGAGTGTGCATACTTGGTAACTCTATCAAATACCACCATGATGACACTCTTTCCTTTGGACCTAGGTAAACATGTGATAAAATCCATTGAAACCTCCTCCCAACGTTGATTTGGAATGGATAAAGGTTGTAACAGACCCGGGGTCTTAATCGTCTCAATTTTATTTGGTTGGAAAACAAAAAATTCCACCAAAAACTTTTGAATATCATATTTAAGGCCATCCAAAAAAAAATTCCTTCTTAACCTTGTGGTAATATTTTAAAAATCCTGAGTGCCCTCCTAAGGGAGAGGTGTGCAATTCCAAGATAATATTTTGTTTCAATTGGGAATTATTACACACGTATAAGTGATATTTGTACCATAACGAACCATTATTCCATCTAAATGTATCAGATGTATTGGGATCCTGCTGCAACTTTTCAATGCATTCCCACTCTTCTTTTTCATTCTTACATTCATCCCTTTCTTCTTTTATCCAATCCAGTTCGATAATATAAATGGAACAAAACAATGCTTCCACATCCTCATCCTTTCTTTAGAGTGCATCTACAACAACATTTTGCTTCCATTTTTTGTGGATGATTTCAAAGTCATAACCCAACATCATTGTGACCCATTTTTGCTTCTCTCATGAAGATAATCTTTGTTCTAAAAAGTATTTAAGGCTATCATGATTTGTTTTCACCTTGAAGTGTCCTCCCATTAGGTAAGGTCGCAATTTCTTAAGGTCATGTAGTATTTCCAACATTTCCTTCTCATAAATAGCTTTGTGTAAATACTTTCGTTTGATTAGATGAGTTTCAAAAGAAATGGGTCTTCCTTCTTACATTAAAACAACACCAATTCCATTTCCAGAGGCATCACATTCCACAATAAATGTTTTTGTAAAATCTGGTGTAGCTAAGACCGGTGCTTGGAACATTGCCTCTTTAAGATGTTGAAAGGGCTTCATTTCTTTTGGAGTTCGAGAAAATGCATCTTTATACAGTAATGTTGTTAGAGGTGCCACTCTTCTCCCATAATTCTTAACAAACTTTCAATAATACCCTATCAACCTGAGAAATTCTTGTAGATGCTTTATGGATGTGG
Organism: Pinus tabuliformis; assembly: GCA_031772625.1. Taxonomy (NCBI): domain Eukaryota; kingdom Viridiplantae; phylum Streptophyta; class Pinopsida; order Pinales; family Pinaceae; genus Pinus; species Pinus tabuliformis. The sequence goes on along the minus strand of CM062818.1, from coordinate 1,139,284,426 downwards.
GATTTTCCATTCCTTAATGGCTTTAATTTTGCCAAGGTTTAGCTTAACACTTTCATGAGATACAATATGACCAAGATATTCCACCTCTCGTACTCTAAAGAAACATTTGGAGGATTTTTCATATAATTATTTCTCCTCCAATAGTTTGAGCACCCTTCCAAGATTTACTGTAGATTAGTATATCATAAAAAAAAAAACTAGCACAAATTTTCAAATGAAGGGTTTCAAAATGGAATTCATCAAACCTTGGAATGTAGAAGGTGCATTGGTAAGGCCAAAATGCATAAAAAAAATTCATGATGACCCTCATGACTTATAAATCTTGTTTTCGGAATGTCTTCAGTCTTCATTATGATATGATGATATCTTGAACGAAGATCCAACTTAGGGAAGTAAATTTCTCCATGTAATTCATCCAATAATTTATCAATGATGGGGATATGAAATTATTTAATAGTGAGCTTGTTGAGCTCCCTATAAATTGGACACATGTGACATGATCCATCCTTCTTATGCACCAATCCTACTGGAGCAGAGAAAGAACTTTGACTACTGGTTGAATTATACCAACCTCTAGCATTTTTGCAACCATACGTTCAATTTCACTCTTTTGGGCATACGGATATATGTAAGGCCTAGTGTTTGGCGGAACACTTCCTGGAATCAAATTAATAGCATGATCATGATCATGAATAGGTGGGAGGCCTCTGGGAGTGTCAAACATGTTCGAATGATTGTTGAAATTTTTTTCAAGATCTAGAGAAATAGATGATTTCAATGTGGGAACCTCTAGTGAACATGATTCTACAATTATGCCCATTGTTCTTTCTTTAGAAGTTTTTTCATGCTTTTAGAGCTTATTATCTTTCCTGGTTTCCCTACGATACCCCTTAATTAAACTTACTTACCTTCCCAAAAAAATTTCAAGGAAAGTTCTTGAAAATTAAAAGCTAAGTACCCAAAGATTGTAGTCATTAGGCTCCTAGTACAACATCGGCACAACCCATTGGAATGGAAAGTGTTGATATATTAAATACATATTCTCCCATAGATAGCTTTATATTATGGTACTTTACAAAGAAATTTATGGTTCCTCCATTTACAACCATCACTTGACACTCTGGTGCTACATATAGGAAGCAATTCAATTCCTTGGCTATCTTACAATGAATAAAATTATCGGTACTACCTGAATCAGTAAACACTATTACCTTTTTCTTCTTGATATGTCCTTCTATATTGATGGTTTGAGGAGTGGTAATTCCTACCAATGAATTACAAGATATGGTAGGATTCATTTCTCCTTTATCTAGGTTTCATTCCTCGTGTATAGCCTCTTCTTTTGATGTTTCTTGTTCCTTTTCTTCCTCCTCTTCACAATATATGTAAACTAATTTATTCTCAACACACTTATGAATGTTAGTGTATTTTCTATGGCTCTTTTTTCTTCCAATTGTTGTGGTGTCGACCTTGTATATTTTGGAAGGCTAGGGGCAGCAACACTTACATCTTTATAGTTATGAGTGGTAGGCTTCCTTGATGCCGTAATTTTTCCTTCAATTTTTCTTGTGAACCTGAATTCCTTCTCCAATGAATGACATTCCCAAAGGCGAACCTCATGTTCGATTTTATCCTTTAAAGTCCCTATGAAAATATCAGTCCTATGCTCCTCCTTAACATATTTTATCTTTATTTTCAATTTTTTGTAATCTGTTGATGTGCTCCACCATTGAACCCTTTTGTTTGATATTTATCAATTGGCTAAATAAGGTGTTGCCTTTCGTATTGTCATAATGTGCTATCATTTCCTCCATAAAAATTAACCAAGTGAAATTTTTTTTATGAGAGAAAAGTCATCGATACCATACAAAGTAATCGAGTTCCAAATATAAAGTTGCAATGCATACCATTTGTGTGTTTTTGACATTATGGACATCAAAATATTTCTCCATCTGTAGTATCCATGTTATGGGATCCTTGCCATCAAACTTCCTCATATCGATCTTTGGAACATGGCGAGTCCTCAATCGAATGTTAGATTCTATAAAATCATGATTAACATTAATTTTGTTCTCGTCTTGAGTTTGCTCTACTACCTTTTCACCATTAGGAAGCATTCCATGTAGCAACGTTTCCAAACCTCCTTTCAAACCTTCCATGTCTTTCTTCAAATCTTCAATTTTTTCTTTCAGTTTTGCTTCTAAAAAATCCATATTATCTTCCATATTAGCTTCCATTGCATCCATCTTAGCTTCCATGACTTCCATCTTAGCTTCCATGCCTTTCTTTAAACCATCCATCTTATCTTCTGTTACTTTTTGTGAGAGCGAAATTTGTTGCACTTGATCTCCTAATTTTGATATGTCATGTTGCATTTATTCCTCTTCTTCATGAGTCATAATAGGGATTTCAAGTTTCTTACTTGGTGCTTCCATTTTCTTTATTTGGGGAGTCAATTAATGATAATTATGCTTCACTATTCCCTTTGAATCCTAATGAGCCTAGGTATCAATGTTGCCACTCCCGAGGCTACCGACTTTAATTATCAATCTGGGGTTCGTACACGCTTAAGAGGTATCGGCACTATATGTGCAGCATACAATGTGTCCTTCCTTTGTTATCATGATGTGATGGAGTGCATGTACTGAAGTCAAATCCCAAACTAATTGCAAAAAATGAAATGTTTGAAATGGAACCTTAACCTATTGCAAGAAAAAAAGTAAAAGGAACGAAACCTATTATAATTGCATAAAGATCATGAACTAAATGTAAAAGAGACCTAGCTTAACCCTATTTATGACATGTGATGATTTAAACTAACCGAGCATGAAATCTGATCTAGAAAGTACTAACTTCTGTGTGCATGTGTAAATATCAAAGAACTCATTTTTTAAATCTTTTTGCTTTATAAATGCAAATGCTAATCTTTCCTTGATTTTTGGCAGGGGAGACAAGTGTGAAGCAAGAGGGTCAAAATGCTCTTAATGGCATGGAGGTCAAGTAGAGGCCTAATCCCAGCTTCAATGATGATTTTTATCAATTCAGGCTCAAAAAAAGATTTCCGTCCATGATGCTGCAAGATTTCCTACAGGATGCTACATGATTTCCTACAGAATCCACTAATTTACTACAGGAAGTGACATATTTACTATATGAATATATAATTAATTGAATGACCAAGAAAGTCAAATCAAAATTGGATGGGAGTTTCCTTTTTATTGACTAGGATTTCCTAGGTCCCCATTCCAAGTGGAATCGCTCAAAAACACCTCTATTAACCCATGATAAAAAATAGAAAAACATTACTAGTCAAAAATCTAGAAATTTGAGAACTAGTGAGATAGTAAATCTAAACAATGCCTAACCTAATCAAGTGAAATTGTAGTGGGGTAATTTTTTTTATGAACAATAATGATTTTGTGATGAAATGAAAGTAGAAACAACTTGATTGAAGCTCGTTAGCATGCTCTAAAAAATAGCATAAATTTATTGTTCTTTGCCACAAAGGAGTTCCAGAAATCTAGATTTGGGAATATGAAAGCTAATCCAAGTAGATCAATGACTACTATGACCTTCCAAATTTTTCAAGGATGAAATGATGCTTGTGATGCTACAAAATAACTTACATTAACCATTTAACTCAATCCTACAACAAGAAACCATTAATACTAAATGCAGAAGTAGAAGGAAATAAAAACAAGAGATGCATGTGAATAAGAAGTGAAAAGAACAAAAGAAAATGATAGAAAAGGGCTCTAAGGATCCCAGGATGGCCAAGTCCAAGGTAAATCAGAGACCTATGGAGGAGAACAAGATTTAGAAGCTGAACATGACACCAATATTCATTAATTCATCAATACAATTACACCCCTGCAAGAAAATACAATGGAGCCGTAGAAATAAGAGTTCTCTCCCTAAGAACACTAATGAAAATCCATATCTAGAGGAAAATTCAACTTGGTACTTATAGAAAGTTATTAGGAATCATTCCCCATGAGTGGAGGAAGCTTTCCCCACAAAATTCCCTTGATTAGTGGATCTCGTTCCCAATATTATGAATCTGCATTAAATGGTAGGGAACAAATTCCTAGATTTTCTCAATCATTGGAGTTCCACAATATATGGCATAATTCCATAATATGTTGTTGATTTATTATTTAATAGTGATCCTCCTGTAGTAGGGAGCAAGTCCCTAAATTATCTCCTCCTCCAAATCTTCATAATTTTCCCAATATTGTCATAATATTCTACAAAAATAAATAATATTAGGCATAAATATCTAATTATTCATAAACCTTCCCAATGAATATATTAAAGATAAAAATACATTATTTAATGCATAAAGAGAGGTTTAATGTGCTAAATGATGTTCACAGACCTTAATTTATGTTTAATTAGAGGCATGGGCCTTAATTTATGTCTAATTTAGAGGCCCATCATACCCCCCTCCCGAATGTGTTGTTCATCCTCTGCGCAACTTAGTGACCTAATTGTACCCCATTCATGGCCTTGGTGGCCTCTCTCTTATGCATTAAGAATCTTGGCTATAAGTTCTGCAAGGACAAGCCCAAAAACATATTTGTGCAAAGAAAAATCATTGTTTCTTGAGACCATTAGTTTTCTTTCTTGCCCTTATTCAAGATGGGTTCTTGAATATTTTTAGGTTAGCAAGGTCTTCCATATCCTTATCAACCTTCTGCTACCTTGTTCAATGATTTGGACAACTCTAAAATATTCAGACTGCCTTTAGATGAGAACTACGAAATTCATAGTAATACTTGTCAAAACTACAGGAAACCTGTTAAAACTATAGGAAACCCTTTTTCAGCATAAATGATATTTTGAGCCTAAGACAGGCCCTCAACTTGACTCCCATGCCTTTTTCCCATTTTTAGGCCTTGGACAAAAGCTAGAAAGAGATTGGAGACCTCTTGGAAAACATATTTTCATCATTGCAGTTTCATTTTTGTTTTGATGGTGAATGCCCCATTTCCTATTGTTGCCTTCTTCTTATCTCGTCTGGCCTAGATGACTACCTAATGGCCTCGGAGTTCTCTGTTTTGATTAGGTCTCTCTTAAGCTCTAAAATCTTGGTGTTTAACATAATTTATTCATTTATTCCTTCTTGTAGCAACATTCTACCTTCCTATAGTAGTCATTCCTCCTCTTTAAGGGTCTTCTAACTGTATGGGAGTCATGAGAAATGGTGAAGAGGGATTGGATGATGATGCTAGCGCTAAAAGGGAGTAGTGTACATAGGTTTGTGAAAATGGAGAGAATGCTCTATTTGTTTTTTTCAAGAATGAAATGGGATGGATGAATGATGAATAGATAGTGAATATGAAGTGGATGGAGGGCTTGGAGTGCTGTGGTGACTTGGCCTTTGCAAAAATTTCTTCTTTTAACTGTTGTCCTCATTCCTTGAAATCACCAAGTTTCATAATTTGACATTTCAATAGTATATGAGTGAAGGAGTGAGATGCAAACAACTAGTTGAAGGTAGCTGGGACTGTTGACCCATCCTGAGCTTATAAAACCTCATCTCTCATGCATTGACAACAATTTTCTAACTATAATATGCTCCAGAGAAGAGGTCAAGAATATTGCATACATGTACGTACTTGATGGACTTCCTATAGATGTTGTTTTTTGGAGAGTGAAATCCTTGCTTGTATTTGTTGCATGTGTTTTTTCTCTGATGTTGTTCCTTGATTTGCAGGTACTCGATGGTGATGATGATGAATCCTCACTGCGTTGATGGGTTCCCTCTTGTTAAATCCCCTTGTCACGTTTCTGTAATGGATGTGGAGGGTTGTATATGTATCCTTCTCACTATTTGATGAAGGAAACCTCTGGTTTTTCCCTTTAAAACTGCTCACTACCAATCTTGTAGGTGTTGTTCTGTATCCTGTAGGATCTCCTGTAGGTTTTCAGGGAATCATGTAGGTTTACAGGGAATCTTGTAGAAAACACAGAACCCTTGCAAATTGAGTTAAATGAGAAGAAAAAAATAGGGAATGATGGAATGATGAAGGATATGGAATGGAGAAATGAAAACATGAATAGTATAGGTCCCCTTTGATCGTCCATTTTTGCTCTGATCCTCCTCCTGTTGTCGTGCACACAATATTTTCAAAATTGAGGACAACCTCTTGTAGTAGACATGTTTTGTCCATATCTCCCAAACGGTATAATGGATTGACCTGAAACTTTCTGAACATGTTTCCATCATCATTATGCACCTCCCCATAACACATTTTTTCCAATGGATACATAGATCTTGAGAGAAACTAAAAATGGTTGAAGGTGATGGAGGTCTATTTCTCGGAAACTAGGCACTGGAATTTTCAGAAATTTCTTGGGCATGTTACCATCATCCACATGCATCTCCCATGAAATAGATTTTTAAATGGATGCACAGATATCGAGAAAATGCAAAAATGGTTGTAGGTGATGGAGGCTGATTTCTCAAAAACTGTGAATTGGGGTTTGTTGAAATTGCTTGAGCATCTTACCATAATCCATATGAATCTCCCCCTGAAACAAATTGGTAAATGGATGCATGGTTTTCAAGTTATGGAAAAAACAAGTTTCTTCTATATGTATTTTTGTTTCGTGTAGTAAAACAGAGCATCGTGTCGTTTTTTAGGAGAACAAGAAAACTGAATGGTAGAATCTTGATAATGATTGTTTATGTTGGAAATAGATGAGGGTTATGGATTGGCATGGCCTTGGCCTTGTTGGAGCATTTGAGCAAAGGAGGAGAAAGTCAAAATTTGACTTCTTTTGGCTAGGCTTGACCAAATTTTCTTTTCGTACTAACTTGTTTTTGTCGCCTGTAGATGTTAGAGAATACATTCATTCATTAGAGAGATACATGAAGCAAATATTTTTTTATTTTTTCCCTTTTTTTCTTTTAGGACTACTAGCCGCCTCAAGGAGGTTTTCAACTAGTAAGTCTACCTAGGCACCTCAAAAGAGGTTTTCAGTTAGGATCTTTTCGTTTTTCCTCTTTTTTCTTTCTTCCCAACCCATTGACTACTTCATGGAGGTTTTTAATGAATGAGCCAATTTGAGGCGCCTCAAAGGAGGCTTTCACCTGAGAATTTTTTTTGTCTTATTTTTAAAATTTCCTTTTTACCCCTATTCTACTTGAAAACCAAAATCACTTTCAAGTATAGTAATACTTCCAATGGACCCATGTGCACATCAAGATAGAAAAACTAACATGTAGGCTTCAAATGTATGCTTTGACATGTACCTGAATTTGAGTGATCAAATGCTTTGACTTTGATGATATCAAGCATGATTGAAGAAGAAAGTATTGTTGCAACTTAGTGACTATCTGGAACCATATTTCCATATAGTTGTGATGTCCCTTGTCTTTTTGCTGATCTGAATCATTCTTCATGTCTTGTTCTACCATGACCTTCAAATCTTCCTCTTTTTTCTGATTGTTCTCTTGAATACATGGAGGATTTGATAGTAACCATGTGGGAGCTTTCTAAATCTATAATTTTGATATTTTTTCTTCACCAATTGTAGTGCATGGTTCTGTGGTCTTCTCATTTGAATCTTCTAATTCTGGATGTGGTCCTTCAATGATATCAATATAATCTCTTTTTTGCAATACTCTTCCTGAGCTATGGTGAGTACCATTGATCTCAAGAGGAGATGTTTGGAAGTGTTGTACCTTAGCATTGTAAGTGTGTTGAGCTACTTCAATGTGTGGGTCTGGAAATGGTGGTGCATGTAGTTGAGTGGGATTTGATATTTGAGATGGATGTGGTTTGGGTTGTGGTTTTGGTGGAGATGAATGGTAGGGATAACATGGAGTTGGGTATGGAGGATATTGAGGAAAATATTGAGGATATTGTGCATGGCTCCCATAAGTTCCTTTCCAACCTTGTTGCAAAGATTGCTTTTGGTGTTGATATGGTCAATGTTGCCAAGGAAAGGGTGTGTTCCAATTACTTCGAGGTGGATATGCATAACCTTGAAATTTTGAATTAGGCTCTTGCATCATACTAGGTTGAATAGGCTACCATGGTCCTCTTGGAGCTACATAACATTGCTGCATTGGAAATTGACTTGCTCCATTGTCCTCTTCATGAACTTCCTTCAACCTTGGTAATGAGGAGCAACATTTAACATCATGTGATTATGCATGGACAATACTAATATAAACATCTTCGTTTTGCTCATTTTGTATTCTTCACATTTCTACTTGTTCACTTAGATTGCTAAGAATTTCTGTTATAAAGTTATCAAGAAAATTTCCAAGTTTAGCTTGCCTTACCGATCTTGATGTTAATTTACCTACTCTTTATTTTCCTCTTGATATGTGTTTGCATGTTTCACAAATTTCTTCAACTAATAATTCGTATACATCGCCTCTACTCATGAGATCAAGGAGATTAATCAATTCATCCCTAAATATTCTAAGTAAGAGGGTTTTTAGTGTGTCATATCCTAAATTATTTAGTTTTGCCCTCTTAACATTATACATGAACCTATCTATTAGATCCTAAAGGCTCTCATCTTCTCTTTGATTCATGCTAAATATTTCTTCCTTAATATCATGATCTTTATATTTTTCTAGAAATATCTTTTGCATATCATTCCATGGTCCTATTGAATTAGTCCCTAAACTCATGAATCATTTAAGAGCCCTATCCTTCAATGTTGCTAGAAACAATATCAATCTTGGAGTTTTAATAAGTAACCATAAGATCTAAAAGAAATTTAAAATTCAAGGAGAAATGTTTATGGATCTTCTGACCTTAGACAATGAAATTTTGGAAGAAAACATGGAGGGATGTTCTTCATGTGAACACTACCATCGGTATCATGAATGGGAAATCTGAGAGGATCTTCCTCATTGTCATCATCTCCATCCATTTCTTCTACATTCTTTTCAATTTCTTCCTCTTGCACCTGCAAAAGTGTATGGTTATGTGGCTCTTACTACACCATGTGATCAAATGGGGGGGTGGGTTGGTGCTCGAGATTTTTTTTTCTTTATGGATGAATGAAAACTAATGCAATGCACTTTCCTATTTTTGAAATGAAATATGCCTAATGCAATTATTTATTTTTCTTTTGCAAGAAAGAAATGAGTCAAATAGGGAAGAAAACAATGCATATTTGGACACCTCCTCGGCAACAGTGCCAAAAAGTGATGAGCCTCAGTATTGCAACTCTTGAGGCTACCAACTTTACTTATCAACCCAGGGTTCGTACAAAGTGCAGCATACAATGTGTCCTTCCTTTGTTGTCATGATGTAATGGAGTGCATGTACTGAAGTCAAATCGTAAACTAATTGTAGAAAGTGAAATGTGTGAAATGAAACCTTAACCTATTGCAAGAAAGAAAGTACAAGGAAAGAAAACCTATTCTAATTGCATAAAGGTAATGAACTAAATGTAAAAGAAACCTAGGTTAACCCTATTTATCACATGTGATGATTTAAACTATCTGAGCATCAAATCTGATCTAGAGAGTATTAATTGTTGTGTGCATGTGTATATATCAAGGAACTCATTTTTTAATATTTTTGCTTTATAAATGCAAATGCTAATCTTTCCTAGATCTTTGGGAGGGGAAACAAGTGTGGAGCAAGAGGGTTAAAATGGTCTTGATGGCATGGAGGTCAAGTAGAGGCCTAATCCTAGCTTCAATGATGATTTTTCTCAATTCAGGCTCAAAACGTGATTTCTTACAGGATGTTACAGGATTTCCTATAGGATGCTAAAGGATCCCCTGATTTACTACATGATGTTACAGATTTACTACACGAAATTATAATTCATCGAATGAACAAGTAAATCAAATCCAAATTGGATGGGACAATCCTTTTTATTGACTAGGATGTCTTAGGTCCCCATTCCAAGTGGAATCACTGAAAAATATCTTTGTTAACCCATGATGAAAAATAGAAAAACATTACTTGTCGAAAATCTAGAAATTCAGGAACTAGTGAGCTAGTAAATCTAAAAAATGCCTAACCTAATCGAGTGAAAATATACTGGAGTGATTTTTGTTATGAACTAGAATGTTTTTTTGATCTAATGCAAGTGGAACCAAATCGATTTAATCTCGTTAGCATGCTCTAAAAAATATCATAAATTTATTGTTCTTTGCCACAAAGGAGTTCCAGAAATCTAGATTTGGGAATAAGAAAGCTAATCCAAGTAGCTCAACAATTACTACGACCTTCTAAATATTTTATAAGGATTAAATGGTGCTTGTGATCCTGAAAGATAACTTACATTAACCATTTAACTAAACCCTACAACAAGAAATCATTAATACTAAATGCAGAAGTAGAAAGAAATAAAAACAAGACATGCATGTGAATAAGAAGTCAAAAGAAGGAGAGAAAATTATACAAAAGGGCTCTAAGGCTCACGGGATGGCAAAGTCCAAGGAAATTCAGAGACATATGTAGGAGAACAAGATTTAGAAAATGAACATGACACCAATCTTCATTATTTCATCAATACAATGGAGATGTCGAAATAAGAGCTCTCTCCCCAAGAACACTAATGAAAATCCATTTCTATAGGAGAATTCGACTTGGTACTTATGCAAAAATATTAGGAATCAATCCCCATGGATGGAGGAAGCTTTCCCCACCAAAATCTCTTGACTAGTGGATCTGGTTCCCAATACTAGGAATCTACATTAAATGGGAGGGAACACATTCCTAGATTTTCTAAATCATTGTAGTTCCACAATCTTTGCCATAATTCCATAATATCTTGTTGATTTATTATTTAATAGTGATCCTCCTATAGTAAGGATCAAGTCCCTAAATTACCTCCTCCTCTGAATCTTCATAATCTACCCAATATTATCATAATATTCCAAAATAATAAATAATATTAGGCACAAATATGCAATTTTTCATAAACCTTCCTAATGAATATATTAAATTCAAAAACACATTATCTTATGCAGAAAGAGTGATTTAATGTGCTGAAGGATTGTCATAGGCCTTAATTTGTGTTTAATTTAGAGGCATGGGCCTTAATTTATTTCTAATTTAGAGGCCCATCAGATCACTTCAAACTAATTTTTCAAACCAAACTTACGCAAATTTTTAAAAAACACTACACACATTTTTTCTCTTTGTAGGAGCTTAATATTGAATCTGTTGTATCTATATAATTTCGGATCTCCAAGATCTGAAATCATTTCCTGTAGTAGCGGTTTGAGTCCTCTTTCTAACCCCACTATTCTAATCAATATTGGATTCTTCAAGAAAGAGTTATGCCAAATCTTCCACGATGACTTGATTATAGACTAGTTCATTCGAGCGAACATGTATGACCTTACACATGTCACAATTTCAACCTTCGGACCTATTTTGGATGTACTTCAGGAGCCTACAAAAACCCTAAATTCCTTGGATAATAAATCCAAAAAATATTGAGAAAAGATCTAAAATTTTGACCCAAGGTTCATCAAAATTTCGTCTCAAATGGGTTTTAATTTCAGCTTCAGAAACATCATAGAAAAACGTTATAGCGAAAATTGCACAATGACCTCTATGGAGCAGTGAAATCCAAAGCTCTCATACCAAATGTTATGTAACGACTCACAAAATAGAGAAAAATATATATCAACGACTTGAAAATCAGCCTCTTCGAGGGGGAAACCTCCTTTACATTACAGAAACGAATAATTCTTGGATGATATAAGTGAACAGACCTCCTTCATATATATAGGAGTCTAAGGGGTCACAATATAATTAGAGCCGACATAAAAATAATATTCTAAGGGCACGAAAATAAAAATAGTGGGTTTCTAAGGGGCATAATAATAACAATATGGTGACGACATGGTCACAACAATAAAATAAGGGGGTTTCACTAATAACAATAAGGGGCTACACTAGTATTATAGGGACCTAACACCACTTGAATTGGCTTATCAGCTAGTTCAAACATTTTTCGATCCACCATCTTCTGAGATTGATCAAGTGAATGTGATGAATGGCAATTATTCTTAATTAACTTAGTTAGAACCAATTTCACTTCTTGATCCTTTCAACCATACATTTCCAATAGATGAAAGTATTATGGAGATTATGAGTTTGGATGAAATGCCATGGGATGATTATCGTCATCATTAATCTTTTCTTCCTAACCTTGATAAAGTCAAGAATGATTTTTCAACTATATTTTTTATTGAGGCAATAGATGGTCTGGAATGTCCCATATCATTTCTTCAATCTGAATTTGAAAATAATTTGGAAAACATATCTAAAATTGTTGAGATTTATATCTCAGTCAAAACATGAATTATTGAGAACATCCACATAGGTTCGTCATGCTCACTTGAAGAAATTCAAACATAAAAAGCCCTATTTTAAGAATTCTGTTACATTTTTTCCTGGTCCTATGAGCAAATTCTAGGAATTGACCCGAGTATTGTTGTTCATGAAATTAAAACTTACCAGGATGCTAAAACTATTAGACAACGATTACATCTAGTGCAGCCATGAAAGGTTGCTCCTATAAAAGTTGAGGTTGAAAAACTACTTAGAGAAGGGTTTATCTATTGGATTACCATGACTGATTGGGTTTCCAATATTGTTCCCATTAAAAAAAAGAAAAGTACCTTCAAAGTATTAGTAGAGTATATGGATATCAATAAGACTGATTCCAAGGGAAATTATCCTACCCAGTATATCAATCAAATCATCGACGATTATGTCGGTCACAGAATCATTTCATTCATGGATGGATTTTCTAGATACAACCAAATCAATATACTCCCAGTTCATCAACATAATACTGTGTTCATTTATCCATGGGGGACCTTTTCTTATCAAAAACTCCCATTTAGATAAAACAATATCAGTGCAACCCTCTAACGGGATATTTCTTACAGATTTCATGATATCAAGTATATTGTACAACCCTATTTGGCTGATTTACTAGCTCATTCATTGAAATACGAAGATCATCCAATGCCTGTGAGAGCTATATTTATTAGGTGTCGACACTACAATATACAATTGAACCCTCAAAAATGTTTTCTTATGCCTCTAGTATGATTGTTAGTGGGATTTTTCATATCAAAGGAAGGCATTCATGTTGATCCGCTCAAGGTAGAGTCTATACTGAATTTGCCTTCTCCTTCCAACATCCACCAACTCCGAAGTTTGCAAGGGAAAGAATTTTTTTTACATTGATTCATCGAGAACTATGTTGAGATAAATAAAATTTTTAATCAACTTTTGAAAATGGGAATCTCATTTACTTGGGATGAAGTTTCTCAAGAAGCTTTTGATGCACTCAAATATGTGTTGACTAGTACACTATTGTTGCATCCTCCCAGTTATCATCGAGACTACTTTTTGTATTTAGACGCATATGACTTCACCATTGGAATGGCTTTAGTTTAGGAAGATGAATTGAATGATGAGCATGTGGTATATTATTTCAACATAAATATTATGAAAACTGAAGTAAAATAGGCACATGTGGAGAAATTATCTTGGAAGTCGTTCAAGTTGTCCAAATATTTTGTCACTACATTGTCTTACACAAAACAATAGTGATTTGAGATTGCAACCACATGGTTTACATTCTTATGAGATAATTTATAGGGGGCGATATTCTAAATGGATATTTATCCTGCAATAATTTGATTTAGAATTAATAAAATATAAGTCTTAGAAATCATTCATGTTTATCAAGTTGTTATGTGACTTTCCCTATATTGAGATGGAAACCGTGGAAGAGGATTATCTTCTAGATGGATCCCTCTTCCTTATGATTACTTTCGATCCTTAGTATGGAGATATCATCATGTATCTTCAAACCCATAATTTCCCACCAGAACTAACTCGAACTGATCGTTGTCGTATTCGGTAACAATCCCAACAATACACTATTCAGACAATGTTTGACTCACGAGGAAGCTGAAAAGGAATTGAATGATTATAATTCTGGAGCTTGTGGCAATCATATGTCATGGTTTTACACTACCAAAAATATTTTGTACATTGGGTATTTATGGCCTTCAATGTTCAAAGATTGTATAGATGCAGTCCATAAATGCCACAATTTCCAAATATATGATAGAAAAATTCATGCACCTCTAGATCCTCTTCATCCAATCATTTTTGTTAGTACCTTTTCCAAATGGGGCATCAATTTTCTCACAGTAACCCTCACTCGGTCGAGGGGCATTGGTACATCATCCTAGCGGTGCATTATTTCACGAAACAGGCTGAAGTGATGCCTATATATAAGGATGATGGTGAAATGAAAGCTAGTTTCCTATTCAATCATGTGATTGCTAGGTTCAAGGTTCCACAAGCCATTGTCGTGAACCATGGTATCCATTTTCGAAACTTTATGATGGCTGAAATTACTATGAAGCTAGGCTTGTGTCATGAATGTTCTAATCCATATTATCTATAGGAAAATTGCCAAGTAGAAGCTGTAAACAAGATTTTGACGACCATGATTAAACGGATTATCGAAATTCATAAACGAAATTGGAATCTAATTCTTGTTCTAGCCTTGTGGGGATATCGTACCTCAGCAAAAACTTTGACTGGTTTTACTCTCTTCCAATTGTTTTATAGTATGGAAGAAATTTTCTCGATTGAATGTGAAATACCATCATTAATATTGGTGATCGAATTGTTACCAGCTACTTTTTTGCAAAGGAGAAACATTTTTTTTACTTAGTAATCCTAGATGAGACTCATTGTGATGTTGCATTAGCTAGTGAGACTCATAAGAAAAGAGTTAAAGCACAGTTTAATCAAAATGTAAAACCTCGGTCATATCTCAAAGGTGACCTAGTCTTGGTTTATGATCAATAACATGATAAATTAGGCACTAGTAAATGTGAGCCATTGTGGTATGGCCCTTATATTGTAAAAAATGTATTAGCAAAAGGGGCTTATGAGCTAATTGATTATGATGGAATTTCTTTAGGAAAGCCCAAAAATGGTCTTTACCTGAAGAAATATTATGCTTAAATCACTCAGTGAAGAATTTGTATATTTTTGTATCATATTTTATGTGTGACAAATATTAACATCTTTTTATGATTTTCTCCTACTTTTCATACTTATCTTGTGTTAGACTTGCTTCGCATATGTCGATGCTCCCTCAAACATATATTTCCTTTGCCGATGGGGCTAGTCATGGTACTCACAATTTTTCTTCTGTAGCCTCGGTCATTTATTCACCCACAGATGAGTTAGTTTTTATTCATGGGATATTCCTTCATTGAACAATGAATAACATCACCGAGTATAATGTACTGATTCAGCTATTACCTTATGCCATTTCATTTTTTATTTGTCAATTAATCATTAGGTTAGATTCTCACCTCATAGTGTTACATTTAAATAACGTCTATTCGGTAAGAAGTTCTGCAATATTGAGAATGTTTTTTTTAGGTTCATCTCTTGGAAAGAGAGTTTGATCAACATTTAAACATATTGACTAATGCATTAGCTAATTATGTGTTAAATCAACATTTGTAATATCTAAAAGAAACCAAACACAATATTCATCCATATATTGTCAAAGATAAACTCAGATAAAAGTGGAAGTTTTCATTAGTTAAAATTTTTGTAAAAAGTGTGGTTTTTACAAAAATGTCATTGAGGACATGCGACTCCATGGCCTTTATTATCCAAACATGTTGATGACTTACCAACAAACAAAATATAGCCCTAATACTAGAAGCTACGCATGATGATCATGGTAGCAGACAATACCACAAGCTAATCGTCGTAGCAAGCGACTAATCGACCTAGGAAACCCCACAACATGCCTCTGATAGTTGAGAGGCAAGTCATCAATTCGAACATCTGGGATGTCTAGGGTAATCCTCTCTAGGTTGTGATCCATCTCACTCGAAGCCTATACTATATTGAGGTTTTATACTATGGGAGATATTGGATTCTCACCACATATATTGAATTTACATAGTCCTGTTGATCTCACCGGGCCGACATATTCATGATCATTTCAGACAATTATTTTTGGATGAAAAAAACAAAAAAAAAATAAAAAAAAACAAAAATGTGAAGCTTTTACCTATGACACCCAACTAAATTCTAGCTAGTAATGGAATATCTCGATCACCTATATAATCCATGCCTGCATATGGAAAATCTTTGATCATAACAATTTGGTGTTCCAACCATCCAAAGAAATCAAGAGTATACCAAATAGTTGGGCCTTCACCACCTCCATAGCATGCCATTAATGTGACTGACTTCAACATGTCAGTATCTCATGATCCTGCTCCATCTATGGCTACCCGTGGGGTGAAAAGTGGGATCCTCTCTAGAGAGAACGAGATAACAAAGGAACCATACCCAAAATTCTTTAGTTTGTCAGTTTTCACTCTAGTTAGTTGCCCTTTCAGGTTGGAAACTACCCCTTCACACGAGTTGAATATTGTAGGTTTCAAGCACTCTATGGAGACCTGCATATGAGCCTTGGTGAGCAAGTGAAGTGTTTCACTCCCACATAATTGTGCACTAGCAAAACCAATAGCCCTCAAAGGGAGTCTCTCAATGGTTTTGATATCAATTCTCTCATCTTTGAGTTCAGCTCCTTGAAAGCAATGTTGTAGAAGATAGGTGGCAATTGTTTCACCACCTCGTCTATGTCCATACAAAGATATATCTACTTTCTGACATTAGAGCCCAGATAAGAAATAGATTTCATTAGAATATATAGTGATTCTATGGTCTGTAATCATGAATCACTCTTCCTATACATTATAGTTTCTCACCGTCCATTCCAATAAATCTAACTGGGACTTCATGGTTGGAATTGTGAAAATTTTATATAGGCCACAATTTCTTAGATCTTGTAATGTCTCTTGATGGCTCAAAGAAACTATATGTTGTTCTTTTTGTTCTCTCTCTCCCCACTCCATTTTTTTAGCTCAAAACCCTGCAAATAGACATGATGTATCACTAAAAAAAGGTTTTGGTAATTTTTTGCAAAACAATTTAGCATTTTTAATGATTTTTTCAAAGCCCTTGATGTTGTGTATGACCTCTTTTGAAGACCATTGTGGATTTGTTTGGTTCTATCGCTAGAAACTAAGAAAATATCTTTTTTCTATGTTAAAAGATCAATCAGTGTGCACAAGCTTGATGAAGATGATATGATCACACCAAGGGAAGTTTTTGATTTGATAAACCAGCCTAAAAAATCCTAAGTACATAGTGAAAAGAAAAATAAAAGAAATGAAAAGGAAGATATCAGAGAGATCGATTACCTGGAAAAGACGGGTCGTGATTTTGTCCAACGGTTTTCGCATAATCTACCTCTAAAGTTCTTAGTAAAAGATGCACTCAACCACTCTCAAATGGTAAAGAATAGAAATGGTAAAAAAATTTACTTTCTTGGATTTTTATAAGTTTTTAGGCCCATTAAAATATTATTTTTTGCCTATGAGTCTCTGAAATCCAAAATATTAATGTTTTTAATATATTTTTTTGTAGTGACTATTATTTTTTAGTTTAATTGTGTAGAACACGGGTTATTTACATTTTTATCACTTTTTTGAACTCATTAAAAACTTATGAAAAAGGGAAATGAGGACTTCTCTTTACTCCCTTTTCAGACGCCCTAAACATGAAAATATCATTGAGTACTTGATTATTTGAAGTCATAAAAGTAAATGAAAAGTCATTTATTAAGTATAAGATTACCCCTTTTACAGATTGAATTAGAATATTTATGAAAAAAGTATACGTTGACTAATCATGGTCAATAGAGTTCTCTCCTACATTATTTTACCCTTTTTCAGGCTTAAGAGACTAAATTTATGAAAAAAGACACTATAGAGTTTACTTATTTTTTTCTCCTAACTCCCTAAAAATGAAAGCCACTGAGCTTTAATTTTTCGGGGCTCGTTAGATTTTTATGTTAATATAACTGAATGATTTTTATTTTTGTGTCTTTTAAAACTCTTTAAACATGAAAACAACATCGAGTTACCCCTTCACTAGACTCATAAAACTTAAACAGTCTAGGAGTCGTAAATGATAATGAGACCGAACCAATCCTTCCTAGGTTCAGTTAAAAGTAATTCGAAGGACTCATCCAAAGGACGAGATTACATGACAAGCATGTGTTATCCGGCTCAAGCTTGGCTAAAATATAGAGGTACTTGCAAGTAATGGTTGGGGCGAATTGGGAAAGAAGGTTTGTTTTTATCTTACAAAGGCAATATGTCGCCCTTGAAAATGACACTCCATAATTTTTCATTCCAGGTTGGGAAGTCCATTCGTCTCCTAGTTGACCATACCTCATTGAAAGTGTTCAATTAGTTTTGTGTATTATTTTTAAGTAAAGTGATACCAAGTCAGGATGTCATGTCACTGATATGTTGAAGAGAAGTCCAACCTTAGTCAAACTACTTTGTTATTCATAGTCTTAAATTGCGTTGACTATCCCTGAGTTAGTCCTAGATTACTCCAAACTATATTTCTTCAAAACTTGACATGAGTTTCATGTGGGAAGCCCTCCTCCTATGGGTTGCTTCCTATTGATTTCAGCTCACTATCTAGGAAGTTGATCTAGAAACGTTTACTACCTTAGAGCCTGCAAGCCTTAATAACATGTTTCTCACATTCGAAAGCAGGTTCTCATAGATTGTACTGGAAGTATCTTGAGGACCACTATCATTATTTATGGCTTCTCCCATGGTTGTTAACAATCACATCATTGACTAGTAATAAAGTGGTTTCTACCATGTTCCACTACGAGACCTGCATTCACATGGTTAGATCTGTATTATGGATCAACAGATGCAAATCAAGACCTTGAATATAGTTTCATCCATCTAGGTTGAATGGATTTATTAAATATTCATGATTGTAAACATATATCCATTGATATCTACATCCATACTATGTTGTTTATTGACATGTATATTAATATGTATTTTTGTACTAGTTCTTTGAGACATTTATGGTCTAAGTAGGGAATGCCTACCTCATTGATCCTTATATATTGCATTGTAACATTTGATTGATTTATTTAGCTCTTTGATTCTAGTCCCTAACCCGAACCTTAGCATTTTAAAGTGATACAGGCATCAAATATCTTTTCTAACTTTGGAATTTAGGGGGCAATCTGTTACACATAATTTTGTTTCATTATGAAAATGACCATCAGTTTGGATCTTTTGCTATCCATCAAAGTGTTCCAAAGCATCCCATTGCAAGTTAGAAGCCAACAATTACAAACAAAATGAAATTCATGGATCTCAAGGCCCAATTTTCCTTTCTTCCTCTGCAGTTCCGTAGTCCATTTATGTGCATACACAGAAGAGACGATTACAAACTGTGCAAAAATGCACTCTGTGTGACACTCTGGCCTGCACACATGACTTAACGCCCAAAAAGAAGAAAAATTGAAGTCCAAAATCTTTGTTAATCAAATATTTCCCAACTAACATCTACGAATGGGTACCTACTCAAGCTTGATCCCTCCCATGATGGAGCTACTTCCCTCTCTTTATGGATCCCCTATTGTAGAAATTCCCACTATAGAACAACAAATTATGCAATATACTAAAGCAAAATACAAGATATACTTAAACAACAACTTTTGCGGATGCTTAATCGAATATGAGAAAGATCAATTAGAACACGTATAACTGAGAATGAGAAATAAACCACACATGAACATAGAAGAATACTCAGGGGAAAGCCTCAGCTAAAAACCCTGCTATCTGTATTATCATACAAGTGGAAATATCTCAAGATTACACAAATCTTTAGCTCACAAGCTATCCAATTCTTAGTACAATTCCTCACTGTTGCTCATTGATAGAATAGACAACACGTATGCCTTCCTTCAGTCCTCCAAGCCTCCTATTTCCTTGCACAGTTTCTCCTGGGTCCTTTAGCTGCAACCTGTGTGATTCTCACCTCACACACAACACTGACCTGTGAAATAACTGTGCAATCCTGAAGGAGATAATTCCTTCTCTGTGGATGAGTTTCCTATATAGGAAAAATCATCCAACTGATAGTACATTGTCCCTTCCTCTGATCTCAACTGGGTCTCTGATTGAACTGACATGCATGAGTTATTTACGATAGAATATTCAGTTATCTGAAGTGCAGCAGTTACATGCATGCATGCATTAACTAATTGAACTCACAATTAATTCCACAAACTGTTGGAACTAATCTAACTGGACTTAACTCAATTAATTGAGCTAAATAATTACAACTCAATATTACAACTCATCCTTATCTCTTTAACTAAGGGATAAATTCCTCAATAGGATAACTATTGCATGTCCCCACATAGACTTCATGTTTGATTTTCTACAACTAATTAACTCAAGATGAATTAATTAATTATTTACAAACAGATGCTAAGATCAAATTCGAATTTTACTTCTCAATTTTAGTTTAGGGACGAACTAAAATTGTAATCTAACCCAAAATGCTCTTTATAGCAATATTATTTTTAGTACTTCCATTTTTCTTTCCTTGTTGCTATTTCCAACACTGCTACCCGAACTACTATTTATAGAAATGCTATTTTTAACACTTCTATTTTTATCATTTCTTGTTGCTATTTTCAACACTCCGTCTCAACAAGAAAGGCATTCAACTCGAACCCAATCATGAACCTTTGGAATATTCGACATGCAACACTTCCCCCAAGTGTTGTTGCTCTAGCAACTCTAGAAACAAAAAATCTCCCAACTGACCTCCCTGTTGGGCTAGAAACATTCTCTGATACTGAAGCTCCCTCTACCACTGACAAGTGCTCCTTCTATGACCTCTGAGCTACTATAACACTCCATGCATCTCGCGTTGTTGCACACCTCTCTGCGCCATCCTGCACTGGTGCAGAACTCCTATGCCTCTCGCATTATTGCAGCCTACTAGCTCTGCACTGTCCCGGGATTCCTGCATTGTTGTTCTCTCTGCCGCTCCATCTGCATCTACCTCTACCCACTCAGCTAGTCCTACTACTCCTCATCGGGGCTCCCGTAGCAAGTTATAATCAAAGAGGTTGGGTACCTCAAGGATCCTCCCCCTATTTCAGCCTTCTTCGGACAATCACGTCACATCGCCCCAACTCACACCTGGAGGTATGGATGCATGTGATCCCTCTACCCACTTGGCTCGAAATTTCCTCCTACTAGTGGTATCTACATGAGTGGATGCCTCCACTCAATCTCCTCTCAGCTTCTCTAGTTGTGGCTACTCCCCAACCTCCTGAAGCTGCTTCACCAATTGTGGCTCCTCGACAATTGTCTGAGACTTCTTTTGGCGCTGCATGTTTGGAGGTAATGTACTCTCCCTCTCAACCACCAAGTATCTAACATTTACCTTGCTCCTCAAGGCTTTTCATGCATCTTTTACCTCAAGTGCATATAGGTTCTTTTCTAGCACACTAATCTATTCCATCTTTCTCGTTGTCACAAAATTTTTTGGTAAAAGAGTTGATTTTAAATCAGCGATATCTCCCTCATTCGAACTCCGATTCAGTCGATTTCTTTTTTGAATATGGTTACTTTTCAGCAATGAATCCAGATCTACTATTTGTTTCTAAAACTTTTGCACAAAAAATTTCATATATGCGCTGAAAACTCGCGGCCCAAAACTCAAAACTTCCAAATCTTCTCTAATATATTGTTCACTGCTCCGATAAACTCAACTTCAATACCATGTAGAAATTCCCATAGTAGATAAACAGATTATGCAATATACTAAAGAAAAATACAAGATCTACTTCTACAACAACTTTTGTATAAACTTAATCGAATATGATCAAGATCAACTAGAAAACATATAACTGAGAATGAGAAATCAATCACACATGAACACAGAAGGATACTCAGGGGAAAGCCTTAGCTAAAATCCCCACTATCTGTATTATCATACAAGTGGAAATATCTCAGGATTACACGAGGCTTTAGCTCACATGCTATCCAAATCTCAGTACAATCCCTCACACTGCTCATAGAAAGAATAGACAACACATATGCCTTCCTTCAGTCCTCCAAGCCTCCTATTCCCTTGTGCAATTTCTCCTGGGTCCTCTAGCTACAACTTGTGTGATTCTCACCTCACACACAACACTGACCTCTGAAATAACTACACAATCTTGAAGGAGATAATTCCTTTTGCATGGATGAGTTTCCTATATAGGAAAAATCCTCCAATTGATAATACAATGTCCCTTCCTCTAATCTCAACTGGGTCTCTGACTGAATTAACATGCATGAGTTATTTATGAGAGAATATTCAGTTATCTAAAGTGTAGCAGTTTCATGCATGCATGCATTAACTAACTGAACTCATAATTAATTCCACAAATTGTTGGAGCTAATCTAACTAGACTCAACTCTGTTAACTGAGCTAACTAATTACAACTCAATATTACAACTCATCCTTATCTGTTTAACTAAGGGATAAATTCCTCAATTAATGGGATAACTGTTGCATGTACCCACATAGACTTCATGTTTGATTTTCTAAAACTAATTAACTCAAGATGAATTAATTAATTATTTTACAAACAACTGCTAAGATCAAATTCGAATTTCACTTCACAATTTTAGTTCAGGGACTAACTAAAATTGGAATCTAACCTGAAATGCTATTTATAGCAATGTTATTTTTAGCACTTCCATTTTCCATTCCTTGTTTCTATGTCCAACACTGGTACCCGAACTATTATTTATAGCAGTGCTATTTTTAGCATTTCTTGTTGCTATTTTCAACACCTATCCCACCATTTGTGTATCTCATCCATTAGGAAATGGATCCCAAACATCGTCCTCTTGGCCTATAAATAAAAAACAAGCTAGAGTATTGCAAGGGACTATTAAAGGTAGGCCTATGCTATAGAAATAATGCTAGAAGACTTTTTGTCCAGGGAGAAGGTCGAATATTGTGAGAAGAGTCTTGTAACATCAAGGCTTTCAGTTTGTAAGTTTGTTCTCCCTTTTATTTAATTAAAGAAATTTTTCTTTCCTAATCATGTCTATTCTGATATCATTTGTGGGACTCCTTCATCACTCACATAGGCTTTGATTGGTTATTGATTCTATTTGTGACATATGATTACTTAATAATTTCCTTTATCTTTCATTTTATACACTAGATGCTTTTGTCATTTGTTTGTTTCTTTCTATGCATATCTCCTTCGAAACGTTATGCAGAAGTTGTAAAAACCACTGGAATAGTATCCAAGGCATGAAAGGAAAGTTATTTGTCGAAGGCACTAAAAGGGACTTCAACCAGAATTTCATTCAACCACTAAGTGATCTCTCTTATATTATTTTCTTAAATCAATCGTAACCTAAGGAAAGGTAGCAATTTTTTTATTGTCTTTTACTAGATTTCTTTGAGGTCTAGGGAGATCCATCATGTCTAAAAGAGGGATTAATCTGCTTAACATCGGGGCACACATTATGGACTCTAACAATGCGTCCAGGGATCTAGTGTGGGAATGTTGGCATAAAACTGGAAGCAAAGGAATTTTGGGAGATGAATACAGGTGGGTGTCATGACATCATGGATGCTTCACTTTCCATGCTAGTAGCCTACCACCAGCGGTTGGGGAACCGACAACTAGTGCCGTATTTCTATGAGAAAATTATGGGTGATACAATAATATTTTGTGGCCCTGTGCTTACAAAGGCTTGAGCAGCTCTGGATTTTAGGGCTATGCGTGTGGACAATTTTTCAATAGGGAAACTTGTTGAGCATTGTTACGATATTTTAGAGCTTGGTTTCCTAGATTGCATGAATGTTGATGACAGAGCACTGGGAAATGTAATGTCTCTTAGGTTTTTTTCCTTAGCAATTTCTCGGAACATCAAGTGGATAGTGAATTCACTATTCTGGGTCAATCTGCAAAAATTGGTTGTGCATGATGTAGTGCACAATGATATAACCACATATTCAACTTTTAGGTTGGAATTTTTGGAGAGCTTAAAGGCTTTGTGTGCATTGCACTATTTAAAGCATCCACTGCACTTGTGATTTTTTTGGTGATTGATGATGAGATTGAAATAGTTGATCTTGCGAGGGGAAAAGTTTTAATTCATGGCCATGGGAGTGGTTTCTCTTGGATCTCACAAAGTCACATTGAGAGTGGTATAGTGAGAAGAAACAATGGTACTTTGCATGACTTTCTCAATTTTACCTGTTCATGAGTGATTCATTTAAACCAACCATCCCAATTTATAGGTCAGTTGGTCTATTTTTACTTTGCATTTTGAAAAACTTTCTCAATTTACTTGTCCATGCATGATTAACTGAAACCAATCATCGCTATTAGCTACACTTATTAGTTCTGTGAGCTTATAGAGTCAGTTTTCTTGAACATTTCTCAAATTACATCTTAAAATGTTTGATTAGGCTATTTGCAAGTGAATTTTATTTGTTCTTCTGCAATCCATAACGAATTTCTCAGTCGATGTAGATTTTTCCAAAGAAGTTATTATGGAAGTTGGAATTAGCTCTTTGGAAACCCTTTCTAGGTCACATAACAAATGGGTCGTTGAGGAGGCTGCAGGGCGGTTGTCGATGCTGTCTATAGGTGAAGAGCACAACATGATAACTATATTTTCTTTGTTTATTTTTTAATCTTAAATCTAAAAATGAAGACGTGAAGCCTTATTTTCCCCTTTATTAAGAAACATTCTTTCATTGTGCACGTTTATGATGCTACTTCCCCATTATATACACTAGAAGTGAAATGTAAATTATAGTTTTCATTATTGATTGGAAAAGCTGAGATGTTTGACTAAATACTACATTTTTCTATCATCTAAATAATAACAAGTTTTCTCCCTCCTTTCCAAATAACATGAAGTTGATTTTTGATTTCTTTCACTGAGTGTCCTATTGCAGAGGTAGGCGGAATAAGGGTGTTGATGGATCTTGTATTCAAATGGGATTCTAGCAGGGAAGGTTTTCTTGTAATGTTTAAAGCTACACACTTTAATTTCCAAAACGTGACACGTAAAACTATGAAACTAAGAATGATTTGCATCTTTAATACTTATCTTTTCTGATAACAGAGCCATGGGAAATAATTCTAATAGATAGATAGGCATTTTTTTGTCTTTGATTCACACAAAAAATGTACAAATAAACTTCGTATTCTTGAATGATGTCTTTATGGAAGATAAATTGTCTCCACTTTTGTTTTAGAAACAAATATACTTTATTTGTTTATGAGTTTGTCTACAAATATATTTTGAAGAGAACTGTAGAGTAAGGTAGACTATTTGAGGTCACTTTAGGAAGACCCTCTGCAAAATGTCCTATCATTATTCCTTTCAAGTTTTGAATTATCAAGGATTGGAGCCCGTATAAATTGAAGTAGGTCAAGATGGCTGAAACCTAGGTTTCCTTGTTTTGGTAGCATGCGTGCTTTAGGTTAAGAAAGCTACACATGGTGCATTTTTTATTGGTGTGAGTCCAAATGTTTGAACTTGTTTTTGTACATTGATGATTTCTACCACAGATTAGTGGATCTGTTTTCTAGTTACCCACTTCTTTTGTTTTCTTAGCATAATTGGTTTAGATTATATCTTCTTCTCATTTGTTTCTTGGTTCCCCTTTGTAGATAGTTTCTTTTTTCCGATTTCATTTTTATCATTCTGTTGAGGCCTCGAAAATCGCTGCAACAACATTGGGGAAACCACCCGGTCCGGACCTCAATACAGCTCCTTTTCCGTTTGGGATAGTGGCTCCGATTGGGGATAATGGGACCAGTTTCCCAAAAATTATAGGTAAACGGGATGGATGAATGACTTATAGAATATGCTGGCGATAAGCGAATAACTAAAACTATCAGCAAAATATAATAACTATGATCTATCCCGGGGACTTATTGATTTCTAAAGCGTAGCGTTTGATGATCTGTGCTTTAAGACAGGCATATAGATGACTCCATCTCTAAAACATAGATATTAAATCATTCAAGACTTTAAGGAATTTAGACTTCTGTGATCCATAACATTGTTCAGAAACTCTTCGGCAAAATCACATAACCAATCTTTTGTCGACGCGTTTCGAACCAACCAGTGTGGTTCATCGTCAGGACACGATGAAGAACTGATCTGGCTTAGCTTGATTAAATAGAGCGTGCAGAGACTCCAACGGCTATATTGCCAACGGCTAATTTTGACTTAAAGGACAAAGTCAAACCACTAATATTCTTGATATAATAAATTCTTATTATTCTTAGAAAACAGCTAAATTTGGTAAATAATATATTAAAAGAATTCATATGTATATCTAAAATCAAATAATATATAATATATTATTATTAGCTAAACCTAAAAGAATTCATTCGTTAACTAAATGACTATGTTTAATAAAGGTATAGCATATAATATTTATATAATTCATATTTATTATGGTCAATAAATTAATAAATAATTAAACAATCTATATTTGTTATTATCCCAATATTATTTAGATATAAGTAACTAGTCTTAGATTACTATTAGGTAAATCTATTGGTAAAATATATTATTTTTATTTTATTTATTATATAAATATGATGGCCCATTCGAATTTAAATAATATGTTATATATAGTAATTTATATTTATCTATATTTAGTTTATAATTTCAAGCAAACAATAGTATTCTGTTAAATCTTTATTATACTTAGAATTTAGTTACAATACATTAAAGTACATGTTTAATTAATAAAATAACTAACTCAATAGGTATAACATATATTTAATAATAATTTCTTATTTACCATTTAAACATAAAGGCCCAATTTAATTCAATTAATAATTTATATTCATTAAAAAATCAATATATATTCACTAATTTGTTATGAAATCATTAAAATTGACTATGTCATTAATACCTATAAGGTCTAAAAAGGAATTACACTAATTAAATATATAAGACAATCATAATCATATAGTATAATAGCAGAAATCATTCAAGACTGTTGTGCATAAATAGTTACGCAAAGCGATAACAGCGAAATTACCACACTTTATCATTTATATCATTGTTACATGCATGATTAAATGAAAAGGCATATCGCAAAACATCCAATAGTGGAATGAGATAGAGATTTGCTGTTACAGCACATACATGTATTCAACAATCGCAAGAATAATTACACAACAATTCATATAAAAGGAATGAATACAGATACAGATAAAAGTACCATATAAGCTGCTTAACACTCCCATATATCAATCGCTATGTCGCAGTTCTTCCTTCGACTCAGAAAACATCCCCAACAAAAGACAGTAGTGCGCAATTGCATAAAGAAACTTCCTTGTCAAATTAAGAACAATTGGTCGAGTTTCATAAAAGAATATAGGCTGAAGCACAGTAGTGCAAACTTCAGTCTTTAAGTCTATTACAAAATTTTACGACCCTTTCCAAAACAATGAAAGGGTCTATAAATACTAAGCTAATCTAAATATCTAATAAACAGAAATCCTACATAATTGGCATCAATAAATATTGATCCTATTTCCTGGAGCAATCTGGCAATCGGCGACAATGATTCATCAGGTAGGCTCTTTGCCTTTAAACCTGAGCTGACTTATCGCTAGCATTGGTTCTACTTCAGGCGGTTTGTTGAGGTGCGAACTGAGCTGAGCAGCGTATGTGGCATCTTGAATATCGGGAATTATACACCCGAGTGCATCATTTAAACACTTGAGGGCAGACCTTTGTGTGTGTGGCTTGATCAGAAAGAGCCAATATGCATCGAAAGTCAAAGTGTTAACCCCAGCGATTAATCTCCCCTTCTCCTCTAAGTCAGGATAACTTGTTTGCTCAATCATATTTGCTGTTGTTATGCTTCCAGGTGTACACTGGGAGATCATGTTTGCCAAGTAGAGGGTGTTGTTGATCAAATCAATCATATTGCTGGCAGTTAATTTACATCTTGAAGCCGCCCTTTCTGCTTCCATCACTTGAGTGTGCCATTCTGTAAAGAGTATGTCCTTGTATGTTTCTTGGATTCTAGGCAAATTTGTTGCTTTTCCCACATCAGAATCTTGCCAATCAAGATATCCGATTATGTTTTCTTCAGCTTGGTCTAACTCATTCCTGGCCTTCTCTACCTATTGACATACTGATGTAGTTAGCTCGCACAATGGTTCTGCCTCAGTGAGTTGATTACACAGGAGTCCAATTTGTGATATTAAAGCACTGTTTATTTGCGATGCCTCTGCTCTGAAATCCTCCACTTTTTGGGTGCCTTTTATGACTTCGAGCCGTGATGATAATTGAGCTATTTGGTCATCTTTTGTTTTCATCATCAGCTCATTTGCTGTTCTCAAATGTGCCAATGCCTCCGATAATTCTTTTTGTTTCTGGATCGCGCTCTGGTCAATCCTCTGCCTTTCTTCCTGCAACTGCTAGGTTAATTGATCATTCATTTGTTGTTGTACCAGCAACTGCTCCTCTGCTTGTGCTGCCCTCTGTTTTGCCTCGGTCACTTCTGCCTGTAGTGAAAAAATTTCTTGATCTTTAGTCTTCAGTGGAAGACTTACATCTGATGCCTTATCAATAGTCGCTGCAGAATAGGCACCTGCATACTGTGACAACTTTGTTAGGTCATCGGAGGGGTCCAATTCCTCCTTCCATACTACATTACCCGTGACTGTTTGCTCTGGAAAGATAGAAGGTTGATCAGTCCTTCATCTTTTCCTTGATCGCTTTACAACTGCTCTATGCCTTGGGCTGTAGAAAACATCCAAGGGATGAATATCTTCCACCTGGAGAACGATTTGATCGGAAGGGTCTTTAGGAATTATCTCAACATCCTTAGAAGTGGGTGGGCTGCTGGTTCCGCTTAGAACCTGAGGAGAAGTGATGTCCTATGTGTCATTTGTTTTGGAGGTGTCCGTATCTTTTGAACATTCCAATCCACTGATGATGGAATGAAACTGCTACCATTCCTGGAATAATTTGGGGTCTATGGTAGTGTCCATATTGCAATCGGTGGTGGTCTGTTTCTCCTTTTCGGCTTGGGACTCGCTCCGCTCTTTTTCCTGTTCTTTCCTCTGCTGCTCCTCTTGCTCTCTCCTCTGTTTTTCTTCTTGTTCCCTTTTCTGCCTATCTGCCAGTTCTTTTTTCTGTTTCTCCTCTTGTTCCCTCTTCTGCTGTTCCTCTGCTTGTTCTTTCTTTTGCCTTTCTGCCTGTTGCTTTTTTTTATTTTCCTCCTATTGCTTCTTCTGATCTTTTGTTATAACAAGAGGCTGGCTTGACTGTTGCCGACCAGGCTCGCTTGAAGACATCGCTGGGGTTGTTGCCAGTAAATCTAGAGGCAGAGTTTGCAACCTCTGCTCTCTAAGTTTATTGAACTCAGTTAACCCTTCATCATTATATTTCAATCAAGCGAGTTCTTTAGCTTGACCTATTGTTTCGACTGAAAAGAATAGGTCATCAAACCAATCTTCTTGATGGTCAAATTTTGTTAATTTGGCCTGTTCTAATGCAGCATAGGCAGTTTGCTTTGGATCATATAGCCTATTTGGGATAGTGGCCAGGGTTAAGGACTGAATCTTTGTGGCTTCCTTTTCTGCATGTTTGAGATCATGCAGAGTATAGACACCAATTCTCAAGGGAAAAGAGGGCCAGCCTCTCTTCTTTTCTTTCTTGAGAGTCTGTGTAGTACTCTCTACCATAATTTGATAGGAGATTTCTCTTGCTAGCAGTTTATCTGGAATATACAGAGGGAGAACATGCGGATTGGCTTGGCTGCCGAAAACCCTAATGTAGGTAAATCTCTCTTCTCCAAACCAACTCGCTACTGCCGATAAATGAAAGGAAGCTAGATAGGAGATTCTGGGAATGGGCTTATCAAAAATAGAATAATGAATGGGAACCATAAAGCCATTGCAGATTTGATACAAATGGTGCTTGTAAGAAGATTTCCACAATTTCTGGTGGTATATATGAATGGGTGAGGGGTCTTGGGTAGTCCACCTCCAACCGAGGACGGGAAACTCAGAATTGAAACATAATGTATCTAAAATATATGCACTGTAATAAAACGGGGGAATTTTCCTTTCAGTAACAACATAATTTTTTCTAAAATCATGAACAGCTACGGCTAG
The DNA here is from genome assembly GCA_031772625.1 of Pinus tabuliformis. NCBI lineage: Eukaryota > Viridiplantae > Streptophyta > Pinopsida > Pinales > Pinaceae > Pinus > Pinus tabuliformis. Next base: position 1,139,254,306 of record CM062818.1, on the reverse strand, counting down.
TTTATCAGAGAGAATAGTAGCCCAATCCATAATTGTGCTGTTTACTGCTGCTTCCATTAGAGGAACCATCTCTATGGTAAAATTAGCAGAGTCATGTAATCCCCATAGCCTACACATCATTATCCCCGCATAACAATAGGGGGAAGCCAAAGAATCGACTCAGTACTTACCGGAAGACTCGTGCTTGTGTTTGGCTGGATTCTGCCTCCAATCCCGGATGGGTTTGGATTCCACTTCATTATCACTTGCAAATTTCTCCAGGAACGTCTTGTTATACACTTTCTCTGGCTCAGGCAAATGATACATTTGCCTTAGATGCTCTGGCTTGAACGATCCAAAAATCCTCCCATCTCTGCTGCTAAAAGTTCTGTCGTGGATTGGAATTTCCTCAATTGCCCATCGCACAACGTCTGTGTAGGGGAGAATCTTTTCTCTGGCCGCTATCCTGTGAAGGAAAGAGTCGGTTAAATCTTTGAGAGTGCAATCAGACTTGCGAGTAGGATCTGCAGTAGCTTCTGTCACTGCCTTTTCTGGTTGTTCGGCTTCAATCAAATTATACGTGCCTTGCCATGTAGCTTTGGTAAGACCTGTGCATGTAGTATCTGATATTAAGCCCTTGTTTTTATCTGTGGCAGCTTGTCCTGCAACTGATGTAGCAGCGGAACCCGCAGTCTTCTTAGATTTCTTTCCCATCATGCTCAGGCTTCTCTTGAAAGGTGAATTCTGCACAAAGGCAAGAAAAACCGTAACATAGAAATATAATAATGATAACCTATGGTGGGAGAGATATATCAATCGAAGCGTGCCGAGAGATTAACTCTCAAAAATGGCTGCGGATCCAATCAATGAGAAGATATTACAAATATATTAAATGGCCGTTTAAGGCCTACTACTCCTTAAATGCTTATTACACCATTATCCGGTTGAATGACTCCCTTAAGCGTGCAATGGATATTTTGGCGGTTGAGCGCAGGTGATCGTTAATCGAAGGGGCAAAACTTTAAATATGAATACATCACCTTATCCCTCCATTTAACGGCTTTTTCAAAATCCGCACTCTATCGATCGGATATCAATAATACTTTAGATCTTCAAGCTATGCCTTTTGAAATTTCGATCGCCGATAGCGATATCGCATCGCTTTAGGAGAATAGGTATTATATAATCATAAGCATAGGATCCTCCCGAATGCCGATTGCGACATCGCATCAGATTAGTGCGAAGAAATATGACAAGGTGCATTTAGAGTGAATTGTCGATTCCCCGATTGTCGATATCGCATCGCATCGGGGGTAAGACCTGGGCGCTTTATTAATGTGCATGGGATGTTTCCGACTGCCGATTGTGCAATTGCATCGGATCGGAGTAAATGACTTCAGATGTTTTGACCGCATACGGAGTATCGCCGATAGCCGATCGCCGATATCGCATCGCATCGGGGCTTATGTTATGTGCGTTTTTAAGATGTGTATGAAGTGTTGCCGATTGCCGATTAAGATATCGCATCGGGGGTAATCAATGTGCCGCTTATTTATATTTCTTATGTCATTGCGATATGCGATCTTGCGATCGCTTTATCGCAATGACAAAGATTTGCCTTATTTCTTTAAAGGATTTTTTCAAAAAGGGTTTTATGAAATGAATTCATTTGATTATCAGACCTCTTTTGAACAATAAAAGTATTGATACCAATTAAACTTTGAAGGGACCCATTTCATACATTAATATTTATAAGTAAAGATGATATGAAATGGGGGGTTGTTGTAGAGCACAACAATTGGCGATTCGCTGGAAGAACCAGTTATCTCTTTCAAAAATAGAAACATTTAAGCTTTTTCAAAAATAGAGTTTCAATCAATGGGGAAATTTCTAATATAACTAGATTTCTATATATTCTAAGAAAAATGAAACTATTTTGTTGACTTCCTCTTTTTTAAGAAAATAAAAACATTCTAAGCTTTAAAATAGGCCTTTATTGGTTTATAATGATAAAATAGAATACCTTTCCAAATCAGCCTTTATAGTAAACTCATCTGTCATAGGTAGAGCCTCTGCTGCCAGCAAAAATCTATAGTTTCAACAGGGATACCTTTTAACCATGTGATTGTCCATTGTCCCATCCAATTAAGAGTGTGATTAAGAGAATGAATTCAAAATATTTTTTCATATTTTGTACTTCAGTTCCTTTTTTTTTTTTTGTTATTGATAAGATAAAAAGCCATTGTCTTGGTTTGGTGGCCAGCTGTTGACAATGCCACTCACTGATAGTAGTCTAACTGAACAAGCTGGCTCGTGTGAGAATACAAAGATATCTAATTTCCTAGAAATTATCCTTTTTGGTTAAAAGTTCTATCATTTTAAAAGCAAATGTTCATACTAGTTCTGTGGGACAGCTTTTCAAACACAGCAAAAGGTCAATGGGAGACGTCTCACAACCTTATTTCCTAAAAATCCTACAAACTATAAAATCCTACTGAAATGAAAGGAGAAGGGGTTACCTCCTCAGTTAAAGAATTTCTTCAAGACAAGGCCATTAACAGGGAGAGAGTCTCTCAAACCTGATAAATCTTGCAATATAAAGGTTGAATGGCCTATCTTCTCACAGATCTGAAATGGTCCAAGCCACAACTTCTGGAACTTGGAGTGTTTACCCTTGTCCTCATGGGCTTTGTCCCATTTCAGAACTAAATCACCGACTTGGAATTGTTTTGAACCAGATGAGACTGAATCAAAAGCTGCTTTGATGACTTGCTGATGTTTGGCATGGATAACGTTGGCTTTTTCTCTTTCCTCCTCTAATGTTAGTATCTGGTCATGTCTAAACTGAATAGAAGAGGAAGGAGTTTCCTCAATAAACTGCACTAGGGCTAAAGAAGGAAGAACTAGATTTGTGGGTAGGATTTCTTCTTTTCCATATACAAGATTAAATGGAGAAGTTCCAATAGAAGCTTTCTGTGTTATCCTATCAGCCCATAATGCAAACACTAAGGATTTGTGCCAATTTCTCTGATTTTGTTCGATAGTTCGCTTAATGATTTTAATCAGATTCTTATTAGTAGATTCCGCTAAACCATTTCCTTGGGGATAGTAATTAGCAGAATATTTTAACTTAAATCCTCTTTTAATAGCGAAATCAAACATAGCATTGCCTGAAAAGTAAGATGCATTATCAAAAACAAGAGCGTTTGAGACACCAAACCTGGTAATAATGAATTGGTCTATGAATTCAATGATTGCTTCAGAATTTGTTGTCTTTAGAGGGATTGCCTCAACCCACTTAGTAAAGTAATCAGTAGCAGTAAGGATATACTTATGTTGTTTGGAAGATGGTGGAGTAATATCCCCAATGATGTCCAATCCCCATTGCTCAAATGGTTGTTCAATGTTGACTGGTTGCAGAGGGAAAGCTGATTTACGTTGTCTTCCGCTAGCAGTTTGACAATTGAGACATTTCCTTACGTACTCGTGAGCATCTTTAAACAAAGTAGGCCAATAGTAACCAGCATGAATAATTTTGTGAGCTGTTGTGTCAGCTCCGAAATGTCCTCCTGCTGGTCCATCATGTAATTCCTGCAAAACCTTTTGGGCTTCAGGTTTCTCAAGGAATCTTAACAAGATAAAATCATAATTCTGCCTAAAAGGTACGTCATCAATGATTGTAAAATTCTTCGCTTTTAACCTAATGGCCCTTTTGTTTTTGTAAGACAAATTCGGAGGTGCATAACCATTCTTTAAATAAAAGATTAAATCTGCATATTGAGATCCAGAATCAGTAACACTTATCTGATTAATTTCTTGAGTTTGATCTGTATCACTTGATTCTGGAATGTTGGATGCTCCTGCCAATATCCTGCAAAAACCTTGGCGCCTAACAATCTTTGCTGGCCTAATTTCTAAGTCATACTCTTGAAGCGTTGTGACCGAATTTGCCCTTTTTTCACCCAGCTCTTTTTGGATTAATAGTTGCCTAACTGTCGGGAAAGGAACTATTACTTTTGTATGGGTTTTCAAAAGGAAGGGTCTATAATGTTTGACCTCTTTAAATACAGCAAAGGATTGTTTTTCTACATCGGAGTAATTTAATTCGGCACCCTGAAGATTTGAGCTGAAGACTGATATGGGTGCTTCCAAATTGTGAGCATTTGGCTGCATGAGAACTGCAGCATAAGACACGTCGGATGCAATGGTATACAACGTAAAATGATTAGAAAAATTTGGAGTATTCAAGAATGGGGCATTGATTATTGATTACTTGATTACATCAAAAGCTTGCTTTTCTGCTAATCCCCACTTGAAGACTGAATTCTTCTTGATCATTGTCTAAAGTGGTAATATAATTTGAGAAAAATCTGGAACAAATCGTTTAACAAAATTGATCTGGCCTAAAAATGACTGCATCGATTTTTTATTGTGCGGGAAAGGGATTTCAGAAATTTCCTTGATCCGATCAGGATCGATATAAATGCCATCTTTGGATACAATAAAGCCTAAGAGTTTTCCTTGATCAAGAGCAAAGAAAGACTTTTTTGGGTTCAGAGAAATACCATATCTTTTGCATCGCTGAAAGATTTGATTTAAATCATGCAAATGATTATACCTCTTCTTAGAAAATACAGTAATATCGTCCAGATAGACGACTACTGTTCGATTAATCAACCCTCTAAAGGCTATATCCATAGCTCTCTGGAATGTCGCTCCTGCATTTATAAGTCCAAAAGGCATTTTCTGATACGCATATGTTCCCCATTTTGTTCTGAATGTGGTTTTAAGTTGGTCATCAGGATGAACCGAAACTTGGTTATATCCTGAGAATCCATCAAGAAAGGACATCAATTCAGAGCCTGCTACTGATTGGAGTATTTGCTCCATAGTAGGTAATGGGAAGTTATCTTTCAAGCTCGCTTTGTTCAGGTTCCTGAAATCAATACAAATTCGAATGTCGCCATTTTTCTTTCTGACTGGCACCATATTAGAGACCCAGTTTGAGTGTCGGACAGGAAAAATAATCTTGGATTTCAAGAGCTTGTTAAGTTCTGACTTTATCTGGCTCTCTAAATTTGGATGTATTTTTCTTAACTTCTGCTGAATCGGTTTCTGATCAGGAAGCATAGGAATGGTATGCTAGATAATAGATGTATCATATGTCTTCAAATCATCATACTTCCAAGCAAAGACCTATTTGTTTTTTCTTAACAGTTTAATGAATGCTTCCTTCTCTTCCAAGGAAAGTCCTAATCCTAAATTGATGTTTTGAGGAGCATGGTCAGTACCTAGATTTATCAATTCAAACCTAAGGGTAGAACTTTGAAGCTTTGCATTAATTACAGGTTTAAACCTGTCTTTGATATCATAAAGATCTTCGAGCTTTACCACTGGTTTAGGAATTGAATTTTCCTGAGGAGTTTCTTTCATCTGTAGATCATGGTCATTTTCCTCAATAATTTGATTGTCATAGGACTTTTCGGAAGTTAGAAATTGCAAGATATCTTCATCATGGTTAAATACTCTCCAATTAGTGACATTGTCGGGAATTGAAGTCCTAAAAAGCAATTCTACGGAAAATCTATCAAGGTTGTAGTCTTTAGAAGGTAGAAGCTTGGAAGCTACATTGGCTAGTAGGTCGGCTGCCGAGTTTTGCGACCTAGGAATGGAGGAAATGTTAAATGCTGAAAAGTGTGAGGTAAGATCCTGTTCTAGCGATTGATAATGCTTGAGGTGATTTGAAAAACAATGAATTGCATTCCTCACCTGTTTAACAATAATTTCCGAATCGCCGAATACTTTTAGATATTGCACTTTAAGTCCGATTGCTTTATATAATCCCTGGACTAAAGCTTCATATTCGGCTGTGTTGTTAGTGCATTCAAATTCTAACCTACAAGACAACATTGTCTTTTCTCCTTGTGGACTAACCAAAATGCAACTTGCTCCTGAGCCCTCGCTGGACTTAGAGCCATCAAAATATAAAGACCAAAATAAAGAAGTATTAACAAAAATATTTACATTTTCCTCAGCATCATTAAAACATCTAGACTTATCAGTTTGTGAAAAAATTTCAATCTGAGATGTAAAATGATTAGCTGAAAAAGGAGATGGTTGGGCAACAAAGTTTCCAAAGAATGACTCTGACGAATAATTCCCCAAAATGTTGTTGTTGAACGCTACAGATTGGTTTTCTTGTTCAAATTCAGTAACTGTGTGGGTCATGTGCTTCTCTCGATCGATCCTTATCTGATTTGTTTTTCCCTGGTAGGGAAGCCACATATGTGACCAATCTGTGGAAATATACCCATGCAATTTTTCGGACCAATCCCTGCTCAAAATTAAACCGTAGAATTCAGGTATATCAGCTATTAAGATGTCAATCCTCTGTACAATTCTCGGATCGGCAGACAACCTGATAGTTACAGAATTAATTTCTCCCACAACCTGCACTTTGGTCCTGTCCAACTGTACAATATGAATTGCGGATTTCTGGGGTTCAATGTTCAGTTTAGAGCAAACTGAAGCTGGCATTATGTTAGATGATGCCCCTGAGTCAATTAAACAATTGTGCAGGTTTCTGTTATAAATCTCATAGGTCAGCAGGAAGGGTGGAGTATGAGAATTCGATCTATCTCCAATTAGAACTGAATCGGTAGCTTCAACCATACCTGGAGGAGGTTGGCCTGAATCATTAGCAGCTTTTGCACTGGGAAGGGGTGTAGAGGGAACGGCATTCAATTCTTTAAGAAGTAATTTTTTCTGATGCTTTAATTTACTAAGTTCAAACATAGTTATGTTTGCTTTAGTTTTCTTCATGTCATCAACAATGTTATATTCCATTGAATCGGATACCACTAATGTTTTGGATGTTGAAGGAGAATTAGAAGTTGAAGGCTGGTTTTGGGGAACTACTACATGCGACTTCTTTGGGGGAACTTTTTCCTTTGTTGTGGTAGCACCTGCACTCCTTTTCTTTGAAGTTGCCTGGGTAGGTTCAGAAGTACTTTTACTTCTTGTAGTAACCGGGAAGGCTTCTTCTTCGTTATCGGTATCAGATTTGGGGAGTATAAAATCCCACATTCCGTGGCATTCAGCTACTTCTTCTTCATCATCAGTTTGTGAGGTTGTTTCCTCTTCCTCTTCTTCTTGCTCTGAATCTGCGTTAGATATAACATTCGGTGGCTTTGTTTCAGTTTTCTTATAAGTCCTAAATGGTCTTTTGTTTGAGGTTTCGGCCACCTATTTCTTTATTTCAACCATTTCGTTAGACAAATTTTTCAGGACTTTTTGCAAACCCTCCATGTCGTATGGGTCCTTTGGGGTTTTCTTCTTGGAATCCTCTTTAAATGAGACTTTTTTGGCTTTTCTGTCTTCCAAAGCAGCTTTCTTCTCTAGAGCATTGATGCGCTTTTCCACAGCAGGTGCTTCTCTCATGTTTTCAGCTAAGGTAGGTTTCCCAGCCCTGTCAACAAAAATGGCTATGTTGGTAGGTAGGGCGGTAATATACCATTCGCTTCGAATTTGTTCACTTGGTTTCGAAGCTGTAGGGATTTTATTCAGGAGTTTATTAAATCTAGCGTTAAATTCCTTTATTGGTTCCCTATGCTCTATTCTCAGATTGGAGAGGTCATTTATTAAAGTAGCTAAGGACCTATCATCTCCATATTTGGTAAGAAACTGCTCTTGGCAAGTGTTCCAACTGGTAATTGAACCAGAGGGTAAGGAAAAATACCAGGATCCTGCTGATCCTTGTAAGGTATAAGGGAAGAGTCTTACAAAAACATCTTGTTCTGTCACTCCTTTCAAGTTAACTGCTAACATAAAATTATTAATGTGTTCTTCAGCCTGGGTCCCGTCATCTGGGTTAAATTTAGGTAGCCATTTTTCAGGAGCATCTGGTAGAGGATGCAATGGTGCAGGCATGTTGACTGCACCTGGCCTAGTCCATGGGTCTGCCATTATAATAGCAACAATGGTTGATACTACTGTTGGAATTCCAGATGTACGGGAAGGAATTAATGATGAGGAGTGAACAGGTTGGGATGCTGAGGCTTCTAATCCCTGGTGAACGACAATATGTAATGGGGGAGTGGATGGTTGACTTTGCAGAGGGGAAGATGCAATGGAGGACGTGGATGAAAGCTCTTCACTATCAGATCCTTCAGTAATTTTCTTCGCCTTTTTCCTTTTGGGTAAAGGGAACTCAGTGGGTTCAATACCGAGTTTTTCGCTCTGAAGTCTGGTGAGAGGATGAGTTAAATTGAACTGTGAAGTCGCACTGCTTTGTGATACCTCAAATTTCTGTGGTGAAATCGAGAAGCTCTGAAGTTTATGGATTAGAGACTGGACTTCAGGTGATTCAAGACTTAATTGTTCTGGAGTATGATGGGTTTGAGCAGTGGTAGTTGATTCCCTTTCTCCTTGTTTGGACACCGGCGAACCAGTATGCAAATGGGAAGATTGAGGGGATTAGGAGGGAGAATTACTCTTAGAATGGCTTATAGGTTTTAGCTTATGTGCCATTCACAGTTGATGGCCCTCCTTCTAGCGCCAATAATGTTGAGGCCTCGAAAATCGCTGCAACAACATTGGGGAAACCACCCGGTCCGGACCTTTATACAGCTCCTTTTCCGTTTGGGATAGTGGCTCCGACTGGGGATAATGGGACCAGTTTCCCAAAAATTATAGGTAAACGGGATGGATGAATGACTTATAGAATATGCTGGCGATAAGCGAATAACTAAAACTATCAGAAAAATATAATAACTATGATCTATCCCGGGGACTTATTGATTTCTAAAGCGTAGCGTTTGATGATCTATGCTTTAAGACAGGCATATAGATGACTCCATCTCTAAAACATAGATATTAAATCATTCAAGACTGTTGTGCATAAATAGTTACGCAAAGCGATAACAGTGAAATTACCACACTTTATCATTTATATCATTGTTACATGCATGATTAAAGGAAAAGGCATATCGCAAAACATCCAATAGTGGAATGAGATAGAGATTTGTTGTTACAGCACATACATGTATTCAACAATAGCAAGAATAATTACACAACAATTCATATAAAAGGAATGAATACAGATACAGATAAAAGTACCATATAAGCTGCTTAACACTCCCATATATCAATCACTATGTCGCAGTTCTTCCTTCGACTCAGAAAACATCCCCAACAAAAGACAGTAGTGCGCAATTGCATAAAGAAACTTCCTTGTCAAATTAAGAACGATTGGTCGAGTTTCATAAAAGAATATAGGCTGAAGCACAGTAGTGCAAACTTCAGTCTTTAAGTCTATTACAAAATTTTACGACCCTTTCCAAAACAATGAAAGGGTCTATAAATACTAAGCTAATCTAAATATCTAATAAACAGAAATCCTACATAATTGGCATCAATAAATATTGATCCTATTTCCTGGAGCAATCTGGCAATCAGCGGCAATGATTCATTAGGTAGGCTCTTTGCCTTTCAACCTGAGCTGACTTATCGCTAGCATTGGTTCTACTTCAGGCGGTTTGTTGAGGCGCGAACTGAGCTGAGCAGCGTATGTGGCATCTTGAATATCGGGAATTATACACCCAAGTGCATCAGTTAAACACTTGAGGGCAGACCTTTGTGTGTGTGGCTTGATTAGAAAGAGCCAATATGCATCAAAAGTCAAAGTGTTAACCCCAGCGATTAATCTCCCCTTCTCCTCTAAGTCAGGATAACTTGTTTGCTCAATCATATTTGCTGTTGTTATGCTTCCAGGTGTACACTAGGAGATCATGTTTGCCAAGTAGAGGGTGTTGTTGATCAAATCAATCATATTGCTGGCAGTTAATTTACATCTTGAAGCTGCCCTTTGTGCTTTCATCACTTGAGTGTGCCATTCTGTAAAGAGTATGTCCTTGTATGTTTCTTGGATTCTAGGCAAATTCGCTACTTTTCCCACATCAGAATCTTGCCAATCAAGATATCTGATTATGGTTTCTTCAGCTTGGTCTAACTCATTCCTGGCCTTCTCTACCTGTTGACATACTGATGTAGTTAGCTCGCACAATGGTTCTACCTCAGTGAGTTGATTACACAGGAATCTAATTTGTGATATTAAAGCACTATTTATTTGCGATGCCTCTGCTCTGAAATCCTCCACTTTTTGGGTGCCTTCTATGACTTCGAGCCGTGATGATAATTGAGCTATTTGGTCGTCTTTTGTTTTCACCATCAGCTCATTTGTTGTTCTCAAATGTGCCAATGCCTCCGATAATTCTTTTTTTTCTGGATCGCACTCTGGTCGATCCTCTGCCTTTCTTCCTGCAATTGCTGGGTTAATTGATCATTCATTTGTTGTTGTACCAGCAACTGCTCCTTTGCTTGCGCTGCCCTCTGTTTTGCCTCAGTCACTTCTGCCTGTAGTGCAAAAATTTCTTGATCTTTAGTCTTCAGTAGAAGACTTACCTCTGATGACTTATCAATAGTCGCTGCAGAATAGGCACCTGCATACTGTGACAGCTTTGTTAGGTCATCGGAGGGGTCCAATTCCTCCTTCCGTACTACATTACCCATGACTGTTTGCTCTGGAAAGATAGAAGGTTAATCAGTCCTTCATCTTTTCCTTGATCGCTTTACAACTGCTCTATGCCTTGGGCTGTAGAAAACATCCAAGCGAGGAATATCTTCCACCTGGAGAACGATTTGATCGGAAGGGTCTTTAGGAATTATCTCAACATCCTTAGAAGTGGGTGGGCCGCTGGTTCCGCTTAGAACCTGAGGAGAAGTGATGTCCTATGTGTCATTTGTTTTGGAGGTGTCCGTATCTTTTGAACATTCCAATCCACTGATGATGGAATGAAACTGCTGCCATTCCTGGAATAATTTGGGGTCTATGGTAGTGTCCATATTGGCATCGGTGGTGGTCTGTTTCTCCTTTTCGGCTTGGGACTCGCTCCGCTCTTTTTCCTGTTCTTTCCTCTGCTGCTCATCTTGCTCTCTCCTCTGTTTTTCTTCTTGTTCCCTTTTCTGCCTATCTGCCAGTTCTTTTTTCTGTTTCTCCTCTTGTTCCCTCTTCTGCTGTTCCTCTGCTTATTCTTTCTTTTGCCTTTCTGCCTGTTGCTTTTTCTGATTTTCCTCCTGTTGCTTCTTCTGATCTTTTGTTATAACAGGAGGCTGGCTTGACTGTTGCCGACCAGGCTCGCTTGAAGACATCGCTGGGGTTGTTGCCAGTAAATCTAGAGGCAGAGTTTGCAACCTCTGCTCTCTAAGTTTATTGAACTCAGTTAACCCTTCATCATTATATTTCAATCGAGCGAGTTCTTTAGCTTGACCTATTGTTTCGACTGAAACGAATAGGTCGTCAAACCAATCTTCTTGATGGTCAAATTTTGTTAATTTGGCCTGTTCTAATGCAGCATAAGCAATTTTCTTTGGATCATATAGCCTATTTGGGATAGTGGCCAGGGTTAAGGACTGAATCTTTGTGGCTTCCTTTTCTGCATGTTTGAGATCATGCAGAGTATAGACACCAATTCTCAAGGAAAAAGAGGGTCAGCCTCTCTTCTTTTCTTTCTTGAGAGTCTGTGTAGCACTCTCTGCCATAATTTCATAGGAGATTTCTCTTGCTAGCAGTTTATCTGGAACATACAGAGGGAGAACATGCGGATTGGCTTGGCTGCCGAAAACCCTAATGTAGGTAAATCTCTCTTCTCCAAACCAACTCGCTACCGCCGGTAAATCAAAGGAAGCTAGATAGGAGATTCTAGGAATGGGCTTATCAAAAATAGAATAATGAATGGGAACCATAAAGCCATTGTAGATTTGATACAAATGGTGCTTGTAAGAAGATTTCCACAATTCCTGGTGGTATATATGAATGGATGAGGGGTCTTGGGCAGTCCACCTCCAACCGAGGACGGGAAACTCAGAATTGAAACATAATGTATCTAAAATATATGCACTGTAATAAAACGGGGGAATTTTCCGTTCAGTAACAACAGAATTTTTTCCAAAATCACGAACAGCTACGGCTAGCTTATCAGAGAGAATAGTAGCCCAATCCATAATTATGCTGTTTACTGCTGCTTCCATTAGAGGAACCATCTCTATGGTAAAATTAGCAGAGTCATGTAATCCCCATAGCCTACACATCATTATCCCCACATAACAATAGGGGGAAGCCAAAGAATCGACTGAGTACTTACCAGAAGACTCGTGCTTGTGTTTGGCTAGATTCTGCCTCCAATCCCGGATGGGTTCGGATTCCACTTCATTATCACTTGCAAATTTCTCCAGGAACGTCTTGTTATACACTTTCTCTGGCTCAGGCAAATGATACATTTGCCTTAGATGCTCTGGCTTGAACGATCCAAAAATCCTCCCATCTCTGGTGCTAAAAGTTCTGTCGAGGATTGGAATTTCCTCAATTTCCCATCGCACAATGTCTGTGTAAAGGAGAATCTTTTCTCTGTCCGCTATCCTGTGAAGGAAAGAGTTGGCTAAATCTTTGAGAGTGCAATCAGACTTGCGAGTAGGATCCGCAGTAGCTTCTGTCACTGACTTTTCTGGTTGTTCGGCTTCAATCAAATTATACGTGCCTTGCCATGTAGCTCTGGTAAGACCCGTGCATGTAGTATCTGATATTAAGCCCTTGTTTTTATCTGTGGCAGCTTTTCCTACAACTGATGTAGCAGCGGAACCCGCAGTCTTCTTAGATTTATTTCCCATCATGCTCAGGCTTCTCTTGAAAGGTGAATTCTGCACAAAGGCAAGAAAAACCGTAACATAGAAATATAATAATGAGAACCTATGGTGGGAGAGATATATCAATCGAAGCGTGCCGAGAGATTAACTCTCAAAAATGGCTGCGGATCCAATCAATGAGAAGATATTACAGATATATTAAATGGCTGTTTAAGGCCTGCTACTCCTTAAATGCTTATTACACCATTATCCGGTTGAACGACTCCCTTAAGCGTGCAATGGATATTTTGGCGGTTGAGCACAGGTGATCGTTAATCGAAGGGGAAAAACTTTAAATATGAATACATCACCTTATCCCTCCATTTAACGGCTTTTTCGAAATCCACGCTCTATCGATCGGATAACAATAATACTTTAGATCTTCAAGCTATGCCTTTTGAAATTCCGATCGCCGATAGCGATATCGCATCGCTTTAGGAGAATAGGTATTGTATAATCATAAGCATAGGATCCCCTCGAACACCGATTGCAACGTCGCATCGGATTAGTGTGAAGAAATATGACAAGGTGCATTTAGAGTGAATTGTCGATTCCCCGATTGCCGATATCGCATCGCATCGGGGGTAAGACCTGGGCGCTTTATTAATGTGCATGGGATGTTGCCGACTGCCGATTGCGCAATTGCATCGGATCAGAGTAAATGACTTCAGATGTTTTGACCGCATACGAAGTATCGCCGATAGCCGATCGCCGATATCGCATCGCATCGGGGCTTATGTTATGTGCGTTTTTAAGATGTGTATGAAGTGTTGCCGATTCCCGATTGCGATATTGCATCGGGGGTAATCAATGTGCCGCTTATTTATATTTCTTATGTCATTGCGATATGCGATCTTGCGATCGCTTTATCGCAATGACAAAGATTTGCCTTATTTCTTTAAAGGGTTTTTTCAAAAAGTGTTTTATGAAATGAATTCATTTGATTATCGGACCTCTTTTGAACAATAAAAGTATTGATACCAATTAAACTTTGAAGGGACCCATTTCATACGTTAATATTTATAAGTAAATATGATATGAAATGGGGGGTTGTTGTAGAGCACAACACATTCCAGCATATACTTTAGTAGTACCAGTATTTGATTTCTTATCTTTTCCATTTCTTCACTTATATGTTCTTTCTATGGCCCCTTTCTTTCCTGTTGTTTTTTTTACCTATGGTCCTATTTTGTGTCGTTATTTTTTTCCTTTTTGTTTCTCTTTGTGTCCCCTTTTTGGTATTTATTTCATGTCTACATATTCTCCATGTCTTAAGGGACTTGAATATGTGGAAGCAAGGTTTCTTGCATGCACTCATGACCATAAGTAGTGCGTAGTGCAAACACAATCTGCATTTCATGTAATATTTTGCTAATTGTTAGCATTCCACTTCATTTATGAGTGTCAAGAAGTCCATTTTACCTTTTCCTATATGAATTAACACTTTGAAGACAATTCATGTTCAATGATTCTCGACACAACAAATGTCCTATATTCATCATCAACTACTAATAAATATAAAATTGAACCAACTATTCATTTCTAGAAAAGAGAAGTAGCTTTCTAAAAGGTTGTGCATCATATTTCATCACATTATCCAACAATATGCAAAAATCCCATGTCTATTGACCTATGTTGCAGAGGTTATTGATTCGAGATAAAGAGTGGACTTTGAAATATTGACAACTAGGAAGGATCAATCCCACCAAGGCTAGTTGAAAAATAAATCTATTTATTTTTATTCATCAACAATCTTGACCACTTGGTCAATTTGATATGATAACGAAGATGAAATATGCTTCTCTCAATGATTTAATTTCTGCTCGGACCCCATCTTGAAATTTATTGTCAATCCTTGTGGCCTCGAGGAGGTTGAGATTGCATTCAATTAGAATTCAAACTTCCTTAAGCAATCAGCAATTAAAGTTGTACTGGATTCTTGAGAAGAATGTTTCCATTATGGAACTTTTGTTTGATTTTTTTAAAACTCTAGTTGAATTTCCATGATATCAACAATGCATTGGATTAATTCATTCTTCCCATAATGAAACCCTATTCTCAAGTATGGTATGTAATTTGATTAGAAATTGTGTATGATGTTGGTATCTAAACTCAACTAATCAACTTGCCCACAAATGCTAAAATTTTCCAAATTGAAAAATATTTAAAGAATAAAACACATAATCATCCTTGCCTATTATGGAGATAGTTGATTGTGTGGCATTGTATCTTGTGAATAAGTTAGTTTGCTAGCCCTTGGATATTATCACTTTTGAAACAAAATTTCCCTTCTAGTAACCAAACACTACTCTTCCAATTAAAAGCATGAGAAATGGCTCAAAACATTTGATCTAACTCCTTGTCTGTCGAGGGAAAACAACCCTATGAAATATTTTTGCTGGAATATTTTGACCATTGTTGAAATAGTATAACAATGCACTTACAACTACCAATATTTCCTCCAGTTTCTATGTAAATTGCATCATTCTATCCTTCCTCACTCACCATAAAATTCCATTGATATATTGAAGAAGAATATTGGTTACCCTCTATTTAGAAATATGTTGTATTTTTATAATTAAATCCCCTAATACTTATTCTAAAGCAAGATGTTGTTTTCAATTTTCAGTACCATATAATTTCATTTTCAAGTTCTCATACCCTTCTTTCCCTGGTTCCAACACCCAAAACATTGCACGTAATTGAAGAACACTATAAATGTTACAATCATCATATTCTATGAAACCACATCTCTTTGATATATTTTTTTAATATAGGCTGTGAAACCTCTAGATCCATACATAAGAATTTAATGGTAGCATGTGGGTCCATTTTAGATCAAATAGACCCCTCCATTGTTGCATATATATGTTTTTTTCACTTTGCCTCAGTCCAAGCAAGTTAATGGATATGCATGCATAATTGTTTAGATACTTGAACTAGCCATCACTGTTTTTCATTTACACCTTCCCTAGATAAACCTATAACTACAAACTCACCACCTAGTACTACCTTCCATATCGGATACTTGCCCCACAGTTACACAGGCATCCCTTGGCAGGTAGTAGGTTGTAATAATAATCACACAACAATTTGTCTCCAAATGCCAGTATCTCGACTTGCATACACCCAAATGTACCCATGAAAGATGGTTGAACACCGATTTTCAGATAATGGTTCTACCATCTCAAATAATCAGATGATATAACATATATAGTAGTTCATCATTTTTCATTTGTATCTCATTGTCTACTATTGGGAGCGCAAAACTAACTATATGCAAATATAGATTTACTGTTGTTTTCTTCAATAACCAATAATCCCCATAAGAACATAAACCATCTTTAAAATTATGGAAATGACATAGATAAGATGCATTCATTATTTTCTAGGACCAATGCTATAGGAATTTTCTATGAGCATATTATAAAACAGGGAAAAAAATACTTGCACCCATTTTGTACTAACAAATTAGTAAAAATGTGTCCCCTCAACAAAAGCCCTGAAATTTCCATCCACCATATGCGACTTCCTCACTTGGATAATATTCTGAATATGTTACAAGGTTGAACAAATGGAGAAAGATGTAAGTCCCATACTAGACAACAACATGCAATTTCCAATTAATGATTTCTAAGATAGGCACCATTCAATTATGAGGACAAGAACAAGGAATGTCCATATTTCTTGTTCTATCCTCTTTTTTGAAAAATATTCCACTCACTACTACACCAAGGGGATTTTAAAGATATTTAACACGAAATTACCATTCTGTCTTAGAATGATCAAATTATCTCAACTATACCTTCTTATTATTTATATTAAAAATGGCTCGTAGGCCCTTTCCCACTTGACTAATTAGAGTTCCATAGAATATCATGCTTATAGTGTGAGATTCAATGTAATTTGAACAATGGTTTGGATTCATCATTTGCATGAGAACTGTCCTGGCATGCACATGAGGAGGAGAACATGGCCACTCATTGTTAGGGTCAGGCCACAGTTCCAAAGGCTAGTGAACTTCTAATGAAGAAGCTCGTTCTACACCCATTGCAACCCTTAGAGTGGTTCAATGCTTGTCTCTTTTATGTTTGAGAGAGTTTGTGCCCTTTGGAAGGAGCCCCACAGTTGGTTACCTTGTGCCACTACCACAAGTCCGTCGTTCTCACGCTGGATATTAATGGAGCTAGGACCTCACTAGTAGAATCAATGTCCCTAACCTATGGAGGGGCAGGTTCAATAAGGACTCAATTGAGGCTACTTATATGAGCATGGACAATGTTTGAACCACCAAAACTTTGGATTTTGAGGTGTGTTATGATGAAGAAACCTATGTATTGTGTAGTTAAGGAATTATGGTGTTTGATCATTCAACGATTAAGGAATTATGGAACATGGATTTTTGCTCCGACATAGGACCAGGAAGTTTCCCTTTTGGAAAATTGCATAAGAAACAACAAGATTCCTCATTGGGACCTACTTCTCTAGAGTTTTATGTTGTAGGATGCTATGGCAGATCACCACTTATTCTGACAAATATCATGATACTCATCTCGCAATGGAATCGATAAAGGTGGGGGACTTTGGATGTTATTCCCAACAATGAATATGAGACAAAGAAACGAAATATTAATACCATCATTTTGAGAGGCCACCATTCACATTCACATCAGGTATATTTTCATGTTGTAGTTTTTGCACTTTACATAATATGAACTTCCTTATGCTTGGATCGGAGGTCTAGTAGGAAATTATAACTGTGAACACTTGTTCACAACCTCATCTCTTGTTGATTACTATTGAACCATATCTTGTCTTTCTAGAATGTGTCGACATTTTCTTTCTCCATACATGTATTCTATTTTTTCACTCATAATTTCAGTTGGTCATCTTTATCCATTTTTCTATTAGGGTTATTTTTTGGGGATATTTTACAGATTTAATTGGTTGGATTGTGTCGATCTAGGTTTATTGGGTTAGAAGTTAGTGTTTGAGGTTTGTTCTTCCTTCTGCTTGATAAAATCCATTGTTAAGGGTCCGTGTGCTCTTACGATTTATTTTTTATTCAAGCGTTATAGATTTTCCAGTTTTTTAGGGCCATTTGGTACTCCTAGTTTGGTATTACTTTCGAAAAATATGGAACCCTTTGAACTCTCAGGGAAATTGGCTCATGCAGTTTAAGATTTGTATGAAACAATCATAGGGATATGGGTTTTCTAGAGCATTTGGGGTCTTCAGACTTTGGTGTCATCCTAAAATTTGAAGGATTTTTGGTGCTATAGAACCTTGGGGTTTCAAGATTTGGACCTTCCATGGAAACCACTCAAAAGGATGTTTTGGTATTTTAGGGCACATGGGGTATTGAGATTTGTTGTTGTATTCAAAACAGTCAAAGGGTCTTTCAGTAGCTTTGGAGTTTGTTGACGTTTGATCATCTGAGTACTTTCATCCCCCTCATATTTGGCCTTTTTGGTCTAAGAAAATATCATATTGATCACCGTAGCACTTGGGTTATCGAGATTTGATGTGTTTACATTGAAAACTTTCAACAAATTGAAGGGTTTGATCACCAACACTTGTGTACTACTAATTTGTTTCTTGTATTGAATACAAAAAGGTTTGAAGATCTTAATAAATAGTGTGCTCTAATCCTCCTTGATTTAGGTTTAATGATTTTGTATTATGAGAGCCCTATATTATACAATTGTTGACCCTTTTTTCTGTTTTTCAACACATCAACTATGATCATGAGAGTGCTCATAAAGTTATCCAAATTTGATGTATTTGTTCTCCCCAAGAAATTTATTAAGGGCTGATGGATCTCCTTAAATATTGTTCTCCCCAAGAAATTTCCATTTTATTATGGCTATGTGGTTGTCTTTCATCCATGTTCAATGAATTCCCTACATCACTAACATGCTTTGTTGAAGCAAGACACCTAGGTCTAAGATCTATTTCTTTACCCTCATTACTTTATTTAATGCATAGTTTAAACCAACTGATTCATAAATTGATTTTTATCAGTTGTAAGGGAGACAACGCATGGGACCACATGTCAAGTGAGGATGAAGTGCAGTATCACAATCTTCCCACTTTTCACTTTATGAGGCTCGACTAAAATTATAGTCTTAAGGGGAGAAGGAATGATTTTGCACAATCAAAGGGGTAACTAAGGAAAGTAGTGCATACATTATTCCCATTATACAGGTCGTACAACATAAAAATTGTGATAACAGATGCATAAAACAACACCATGGTTGAATTTAAGAATTTGGTAGTACATGATCCTCTTCCAATCCCAATTGTCGCTGAGTGGATCATGGAAGTGCAATCTAGGCTTCCTAGTACAAGGTACTTTGCCTTCATTTTCTATCCCTTTGATGACATTGCCAAACATGTTTGGCAAGAATTCTTTAGGAAACTATGAGTAGTAAGCTTGCTAGGATTTATTGCTATTTTTTGTTTCACAACAAACCATAAATTGTTAATTTAAGGTCACTCCTTATATTTTGGAATCTTGGTTCACGATTTTATTTATTTATTGTACATGTTTTTATTTTTGTTGGATTTAAAACTTTCATTGGAATAAGGAGACTAAAAGGATTCCTATGCTGGAGAAGGGTAAAGAGAGAGCTCTCCAACTATGTTTCATATCTTTTTTCAATCACTTGTTCATTTTCCCCTTGGTATAAACTAGTCCTGCCAATATTGGCAACGCCATAATTTTTTTTCCTCTATCACTTGTAGCATTTAGCCAAATGGAGAAAAGGAGAAATGGGATTGGTGTCTAATCCTATGGAACCTTAATTTTCCTTTCTTAAAGTGAAATTGAAATTCAGGCCATCCTTGGTTTTCAAGAATATATGGAAATATGTGAAACACATTTCATAGTGGGATTTTTATTAAACATTTTATATTTAGTTCCTTCTTTATTGTAGTGCCACTGACTTATATTGTAAGTAAAGAGTTTTCCAACATTTCAAAACCAAATGGATGGTTCGTGGGATCCCTCCTCATCAGATGTGATGATATTTCTAACAACTAGGGCCCTCAATTCCCAAACTGTCTCTAAATGAAATTCAATGAAAATTGCTAAACTTTCAATACCTAGAATAGACAAATGTTCAATGTATGAGAAGAAAGTTGATGTCAATAATGACCATACTATATATGACCTAAGGATGAATTAGTCTGTTTTGAATTGCATGGCATTTTAGGAAACTCGTAGCTTTAGAAATTTTGAAAGAAATGGAGTTGATTTCAAATACAGATCTATGTATATTAGAAATAATGGTATGTGATAAAATTGTAAACTACTAAACTAACTTTCTTGGGAAAATTATGTTTTTTCACTAGATGGATATGTGTATTTGAGTATACTATTCAGACCAAGTAAATGTGTATATATATTTATGGAATTTGGAGACATGATATGCTCTTTGTGATTACAATTCTAGGAATCTAATTGGTGTACATTGTAGGAACATCTAACAATAGATGGTTTAAGATTTTAATGGTGGCCCATTCTCCATTGCTCACTATCAAAAAAAAAATTCATGCATTATACACACTATACCTCATTCTCTCACAAATAAGAAAAGAAGCATAATCTTTGGATATGAATAAAGATCAAAGAACAAACTAGAGAAACAACATAAGCAAAGATATTGCCTCTACAAAAATCCATCTGATGAGCATAGAACAAAACATGGAAATATTCAATCTAGAAAAATGTTGAGATTTAATCATGTATCTGAGAGTTCCTTATTAAAACCAATAAATAAACATACATAAGAATTTTCTTCATGGAAGAGGTGTGATCTTCACTAGATTTAGCTAGGAAAATGTTATTGTGACATAGTTTAGAAGCTCTATTTTGAAATTCTAGGGTCTTGGGAAGGAAATAAGAAATCATCAAAGTCTTATTTTCTCTATTATTGGGTCTAAGCAAGGAGTAGAGTGCCATGTTTCTTCAATGTAGGTTTAAAAAAATGACAATAAAGGTGGGATTGGACAAGGCTTTCATCTCAAAATACTGTAAGCATGGAGTCTCTCTCACTTCAATTACACAAGAAGTTGCCATAGATGCCAATGCACAAGAAGCATCATACTAGCCCTAGCATAACTTTTACACTATCTTCAAACTTGATAAGTTCAATTTAAGTTATGAAATTTCCATATAATAATGATCTATATTTATAATGGAACTTAAATAGAAGGATTTTTCAACCTTAAAGTCATTACTCTAGGCATAATTTAATCAAGCTATACTCATTTTTTGTTGATAAATTGGATCTTTTGAATTTATACATCTTATATACAATTTTTTTATATTTATGTGGTAATGTGCTTATGTCATGCCTAAGTAGTGTGGGTACATGTTCTTAGGGATTGGATTTTCCGTACCCATACTTATACCTGAGCATGTATCATGGACACTCGAGATGTAAATATATCCATCCTTGTACCATGTGGTATCATATAACACTACCACGTGCTGAACAATGCCCCATTTGACTATGGGGATGCATATTGATTGAAGCAATGCCAGTTCTGATTTTAGCAAAAAATTCATTAATAATATTAAAAATATGCTATTAAAGTTGTATTTAAGGTGGCCGCACAATGACACCCTAAAACAAATAAGTTTTTCCCTCTTTTTATACCTGTAATCCCTAATTTCATGTTCACTTTGGCATCTTTAGTTTCAATTTGTGAGCATGAAAGACACCAATAGAGAAAAAGATAAGTATGGAATTGCCTGTTATTTTATTGTATGAAAGTAGTGTGGAATGATTCAAAAATAAGCATTCTTCATAATTATTGACATACTTCACTCCCCAAGTCTTCACATTTTAGTTTTAGCAAGTTGTGAGTTTTCAAATTTTCATTTTTATCATTTTCACCCCATCTCTAGAAAGGGAAAGAATATCAATGTTCATTGTTATATCATGAATGCTAATTGATGAATGGTGGACATTGAAATTATTTCAATCTAAAAATGAATACAAAACATTGCTCATTTATATTAATTTTTTTTCTCTTTTTATTCCCAATATTACCGTATATAAATTTGATATATGCACCTCTCATATAAGCTTGTCACTTGTTTTGAAAAATGTCATACCTAGACCAATACCTTGTCAACTTAGTTTGATGTTGTTAGTTTTATATTGCTAAAAATGAAAAAATGAAATTATTTTGTATTTTTTAATGCTTGTCATAGTTTGCCAATTTTTTACATGATGTTTTCTAGGTCTCGAAGTCAAGACCCTTAGTGACTTTTTTTCTAATATTGAGGTTTGCAGCACTAGGAAAACATCAAGCTAAGTGTGAAAAGGAATATCACTAATTTGTGGAGCTCATCACTAAGTGCGTGAAATTGGACTTCCTGCTCACTAGCCATGTGGCCCATCTCATTAATCCTTTAGATTTTTTAATTTCTTTCTATTTTATATATACATGTATATATATACAGGATATTGAAATATATTTTTTTATTAATATATTTTTAAATTATTTGTCAACTTCATATTGGGCATAAAAGTCTCTTTCACTTAATAAATTTGAATTGCACCTGCTATAAATTTAATTATATCATAATTCTCAGAGACATGGGTGGGATAAGTTCTTAAATGGATAAACGCAAGTTTCCATCTAGAAATTTTCTCCAAATTTTAATAGAAATGTTGTTTCAAGTTTCTTAGTTTTGTTTTAATGAGAACTTTGATCACAAAAATTATCTAAAAAAAAAATTAAATCAATGAAATTTCGAGAAAAACCAATAGCTCAAGGTAAAACTTTTGGGGATTTTTTTTTTTTTAATTGAGATGTTATATCATCTTGATAATAAAGATTTGAGGTTTTTTTGTAATAATATGTTTTAGAGTTGTTTGGGACATAATTTTTTGAGAGAAAATGTTGTAGTACTGACTAGGTTGAGCCACGTTGAAAGACACCATCTATGCCATTGCTTTCCAAATCAACTAAAATCCATGGCCACAATGGATAAGCATTTAAAACATTTCCAATAAGGTTGTATGACAATTTTTGCCTCGTTTATCTCTGCCATTGTTGGTCATGACTTTACAATTATAGTCAAGATTTATTGTGATAATGTTCCTGTTGGATTCCCCACCAAGATCTCACCTATTCTTGGTAGGTTATTAAAATTATCACCTTTTTTTTTAGTTATTTTCATCTAGATCCTTACAGTGGGTTATTTGAAGTTCTAAAAGACTAGATATAGCACTAAATAATATATATGGTATTTATATTCTTTTTGGAGAACGTTATGTTTCTCTAAATAGATTTATTTATTACTTTGATGCACATAATTCTATTTTCTAGTGTGCTTACAAGAGATTTAGTTTGGAGAGTTACCTTTCACTTGGAAATCCAACACAACAGTGCACCATAAACCATAATCGCATAAAGTGAGAACAACACAACAAATTGGTATTTGATCATTCTAGTCAAAACGTAAAAAAAACTATCTTTAATAACTAAACCAAACAAACTGCATATTAGACATTTTTTTATTCCTAATAACAGATCATAGCACGTACTTTTCACATGCCATGCTTTTTGCTGAGTGCAGGGATCATGATGGGAAAAGTGTATTCTATGATGAAGGACCCACCGATAAAAATAGGATTTTAAAAACCCTTGTAGAGGGTGAACACAAACATGAAGGATGTGAGGCATATAGAATGGGAAGTCCCGCATCATGCGACTTTCCATTAGAAAACAATTGCGGTATAATATGTTTAACACAATACACTCACATTGATTCCAATGAAAGAACACTTGTGCCTAATTCCTTAAGATCTAGTAAGAGTTTTCATGCTTGTTAGGTTGTAATGGAAAAATATAATATTCATTATGAGTAGGTTTTAAATCATTCTGATTGCTTGGTGCCATATATCATAGATTATTATGACATATAATTTACGCTATATATAGGTATAAAGGTTGCATTATTTAGTTTAATGATTTGTGCATTGTGATTTTATTCATTATCTTCACTAATCTAAGATTAGGGTTGTAGAAATTTGGATTAGATGTCATCTGTACCACTTATTTTGCCCTATATTTCTATGCTTTTGACTATTATATGCCCTAAAGTGGTTACGCTTAGGGCTACATGGCTGATCCAAAACAAAATATTCTAGCTATTATCTAATCCAATACATTATGAATCATACCTCCCTTATTTGCAGGTGTTTTGTCCCCAAAGATTAAATAATTTTAAGACTTCAGTGCATGCTCAATGTCTCGATCTGGTGCTAGTTTTAATTAGGTCTCTCATCTCTAGCATGTAACTAGAGTCTCGCTCACTCTCCTTTCGTGGATCTTCTTAGGGTCCTTTTTTTTTCTTTATTGAAGCTATATGCTCTTGCTCAATAGCTATTTATTTTTTTTTCTCTTGTTTTCAATAAATTTCCTAGATCTACACTTTTTTTTCCTTCAAACTATGTTGGTCATAGTTAATTAGTTCCTTGGTGTCTATGACAACAAAATATCACACTTCTTGATATAATGTCCAAATGCTCAAGTTTGATATTCACTCACACAGACATCACTAGGGGAGCAATACCATACTACGGGCATTCATTTTGGGATATATATATTGAGGAAAAAATGACATAATATATTGAAAATATAATAGGGGTAAATGGTTTTTATATGTTTTGTATAAAAATAGAGCTAAAAGTTAATGAAAAAATATAGAGTGTAAAAAATATTAATGAAAAAATGGATACCTGCAATATCAAGTGAAAGTAGGGCTTTTTTAAATTGGGAAGGTATATTGGGTTTGTATTAGTATGGGGTCAAATAAAGTGATTTTTAAAGGTATTTTCCAATATGCAGTCAAATTAAGGGTATTGTTTAATGTGCCACAAACACACATGCTATCTCAGAGGTTCATTGAGTGAAGCCTGGGTGGATTCAATACACTGTGGAGGGGGACAAATTCACCTCACCAACCGTCTTCTCACTTTGGGAAATATTTCCTTAGGATGAAGGGGAGTTATCCTTGTAGATCATAGATATCTAATGGCCTAGTCAAGCCAAGTCAGGAGATATCCGAGGCTTATACTTCACACTCCACGGATCAAAAGATCTGATCAATTTGGGTTTAGGTGGTAGATAGGATTGTTAGGTTTCTTTAGGGTTATTAGAGTTTGAATTCAATGGAAATACCCCCAAACATACACAACCATAATATTCCTTAGAGAGTGGAACCATATAAAAACATCGTGAATGACTTGCAAAAGGCATAAGGTGATGGAGAATCAATGATCAACATCTTATCTTATCAACAGAATTATGGGCATATGGAGTGAGTGGGAAAGTTTCCAAGAGAGATCATGCATGAGATTCACAAAACAATGTTGAGCATCAAGGGTGCTAAATGAAGGTCTCCCACCTTGTCATTCATGAATCTAGGGAAAAAATAATAGGAGAGCTAAACGAAGGTCTCCTACCCTTCTTAACCTAGGAGACTCAATTTTTGAGATAAATGAAAAGAGAAAGAGGTAAACAAAAGTCTCTCAGTAATTAAAAATTTTGACCATGAATACCAAGATACTATTGATCTCTTTTAAAGCTTGCACAAGTAACCCCCAATCTCCTCCATGTGGATGTGTAAGTCCACAATAATTATATTCCAAATAAACCATTGGTAAATATCTTACCATTGGTTTGTATTTCCTTGGCAAAGGAATATGATTTTCAACAATGTGGACTCGCCAAGTTATCTTGTAGGTCAGCCAAATCTTCTTTTATTTAAGGTCACTTGAGGAAAATATGGACACATTAGCTCCAATTAAATCAAAATGAAGATCCGTGTAGGTGAGTCCCACGCCCATCATAGGTGAGCCAGTCAAGTTTTGTTCCATGTTCAAATGTATGTGTATATGTTATGCAAATAAAAAAAGTTGTAATGTTATTAAGATATAAAAGTACATATAGTGGATGTCATGGATACTATTTTGCTGACATAGCCTCTTATGAGTCTTCAGAATTCTAAAAAAGGGAATTCTAAAAGTACTCCCTTTATATAAGAGGGATAACAAAACATCATCAAAATCCTTAAAGTAACAAAATAATAAGGCCTGAAGGTTGTTTCAATATCAGTGCCATCGAAAAATATAACATCAACATATGTCAAAAAGGTACATATTATCTGCTATCAATATATCTCTATGATAGCTGTCATAATGGCCATGTTCCTTGAGAGAGTCCATGATGTTGTTCATCTTTTACTTTAGTGATTTTCTAGTATTTTGGTTCTAGGTCCAATCCTACCTTGGAGAGTCTATCATCATCACTATTTTTTTCCCTTTATATCTGATCATAACTTTACAACTGTTAAAAACCAATTTATGGATCAGTTGTCTTAGACAATGCATTAAAATCTTGTAATGAGGGTAAAGAAAGAGATTTTTGAGCTATATCTCCTGCTGCAACAAATCATGTTGGTGATGCAAGGTATTCACTGAACATGGATGAAAGGCAATCACATAACCATAATAAGAGGCAACTCTATATTCTATAGATTCGTATTCCATAGGAGCACAAATTGAAAGTGTGAATTCTATTTTAAAATTTGTTGATGATGACATGTACAAACCTCCAACCAAAAATTAGTCATCTTAAATATATTAATATAACCATATTCTGTCCCATTTCACTATTTAGACTCCATCCTATCATATATCATCCCTACTTTTATTTTTTAGCACAGCTGGTTTCCCCTCAACTTCAGCATTACATATTAGAACACTGCACACCCAAATGCTCATTTTATTTTCTTTCATGGAAAGGCTCATTTTAAGATTTTGAATGTTTTCATGTTCAATGCTTTTGTGAAGATGTCTTCAAGCTTATTTTCAATTTTGTAGCACATAAATTCATGTTCTTTTCATTTCATATTTTTCTTGATGAAGTGTTGTATGTGCTTAGTCCTTGATGAAGTAGTGTATGTGCTTAGTCCTTGCATGAAGTCAGGCATCTTCATGAGCTTAAATACAGTCTTATTATCATAGTAGAGGGGTGTGGCTTGAGTGTTTTGAAGGTTTTGGTCACCTTCAACCATCCTTAGCGATTTTGTTATATTGATGGTTACATCCTCTTTTCTATGCGTGTCCTCAAACAAAGCCATCAAGGATATATCTACTATCCTATGAAATTTATTGTTGCACCTTTATTGAATTTATATTGCCTTCTCTTCCTTTTAGGAAAATTGTAAAAATATTTCATAGATTCCAAGTACCTTTGTTTTTTTGAAAAATATGCCTTATAACTACAACAAAAGTATTTACAATGGAAATGCAGAACTGTATGTGTGTGAACTTCATAAATTCTTCTTCACAACCACTAGAGCATAGATAAAAGCAAAATTCTCTATCTTATCGAAATATTTGTCTATGTGAAGGGAGAAAAGATCCATTTTCCAAAGGGGAAAAGGCTAAAGCTGATGGGGTACCTCCTCTTTTGAGAATGTATGAAAAGTAGATGGAGAGAACACTTCTTGATTAAAAACAAGCATACACTTGAATTCCATGGAAAAAACAACACTAAGGTCCATAAGAAATTAAAAGGACCTAGAAAATAACTATGGAATGGCCATCACTGTACAAGGCATCGGGCCGGTGCACCCTGCCCTGAAGTAATACATCATGCTGAGTAGTCTCAAACAAGCCTCAACCTCAATTGGAAAAAAAACACAATACGCTTGACAGTATCCAAGTTCTTTCAAATTGGGTAGAGTCTATCTGATAACTCTTCACCAACCTAGCCTTGAAAGGAATTCATCGATAAATGACACACCACCCAAAAACTTGCAATGCATAGGAAATCTGCACCGTCCAAATTCTATGAATATGACAAACCCAATGTTCTTATAGATACTTATATATCACTTTTGTGTTAAGAATTAGGGAAAGAACATGTTTGTAATTAAGCACTAAAAACATCCTATGGGCGTGACATTGAAGAAAGAAGTGGCCAAACCTCCACTCCCAGTCCCCCCAAAATGGCCCAGGATATTAATGTTCTTGAAAAACTTGAATCCTATAATAAGAGCTTGCAACTCTATGATCAAGGGGGAAACAACAAGTGAGAGGACCATACTCCTACATAAAAGGTTGCCACTCCTTCCAAGCATGAGTGTTAATATCCCATAATTTTCACCAGGAAAAAAAATTCCATTACAACTCAGTCTGAAGTGTGGCATCTTTGCAACACAATTACTATTGCCTTTCAATTTTTGGAGAAGATCTTTCTTTATTAGCTTTAAAAATATATTTAGATAACCTGTACTAGGCAACATTGAAGCTACTCTCTGTTCACTATAGTCATTGAAAAATTAACCGAGAAGTTCAAAAAATAGAGAAATAAGCCATTGAAAAACATAACTTAGAAGCATTTATGGGTCTTGATGGAATATATGGAAGATAAGTTGTGAGTTAATTGTATGCCTTACATCTATTTGAGATAGTGATTGCTTAATAGGTTGAAAGACCAAATGGAACATGCAGGAAGCTTATTTGTTGGAAAAATAACTTTTTGGTTTCACGACTTCTACTAGTAGTTTTCTTCCTTGTTGGTTTTGTAATCTACGATAACTATAAATAAGTATGATAGTTTGTGTTTATTTGTCGGTAATTTTTACAGATTTAAATTTGGCTAATTTCTGAAATATTTTCTTGCTCAAGAACACAATGTTTTGCCTTAGAATTTACTACTATTAAGTATTTTTCATCAATTCCTAGAATGAAATGCATCTAAGGATCGCTATTTTTTTTTTTTTTTTGCAAACCCACTCTCAGAAATTAGTTTTTGTTTCAATCTTGGATTTCTTAATTGTTTCAATGTTTCTTATCTAAGGAGAATAACATATAAACCTACGTAGGTGATGGGTTCATTGGTTAGACTGTGACATCGTTTATAATTACCTCAATTCACATTTCCAATAATCCCACACATTTGTCTTCATGTGGCATGTGATGGAGCATTGTTGGATCTCTCCAAATACTGTGGAAATTCCCAAGTAATGGTGGTGAGAATATTACCTTTAAGCCATCAACTTCGCCACCTTAATGTCAAAAAACCAACTTCACTCTCCTCTTCTTCCTTCAAACTTGTTATGTTTCACTAGTGGGGTGGATGAAACCAGGCTTCCCAATGACATGGCTAATGGCTATATCCCTCAATAATATATTCAATTCTAGTTTGTGTCTAGGTGTAGGGTTCAGGTCTCGATCACCCTATTTCCCCTTCCACGCACTAGTATAGACCCATGGCACAAAATTCCACAATACAATCCTCCATTTATTGACATAACCAGGGCAATGAAGAGGTTGCATATATTGTTGGGTGCATAGATGCAAGAAATCACTTATGAAAAAACAAGCGAGAACACATAGAAGTATTTTGTTGGTTTAGAGGTAGCTTAATTGACAAGCATGTTGTTTAATATGGTGTGCATTCTTAGTGTGTTTATATTTAATGTAAAAGTAAGCATGGTTATAAGTAAGCATTTGTGCAAGAGCTTACAATGGTTCACTTTTCTTTTTCTGAGCTTATCAATTTGACTAATTAGACTGCGAATTTGGATCTCCACAAATTGACTCTTTGAATAAGAGGTCCATTGTTTGTTTCTCTTGTATAGTCTCAACACTGATGAAGACTGTAACTAGGTGCAGTGTGTAGGCTTTAAATTTTCAACTGGTTAACAACATGGAAAAATATGCTTCATTGTTTTCTTGTTTCTATTTCCGAGTCATGAATGTGCATATGAATACCATAATTTAGGGCCAACAACAAACATTCAATGTCAATGACAATTTGCATTGGACTTTGATGTCAACTCTAAACTCTAACTCAATGCATGCCTTAATTACCCTGAGAACTTGGCTAATGATAATTCAATTTTTTTATTTGTTTCACATTTTTTATTTGAAGTGAAGACTAAATAGAATTACTTTTTGTAACATCATAAATTACAACCTTTAACCAAGCTCTCAATAATGAACCATGACAGGATGTAGGATTGTGATGCTAATGGCAGTATACTAGTATATAATCACATGTCACCTCAACTATTATTGAATTGATTTTGAATCACACACATGTTCGTTCAATTACTTTTCTTATGTTAGAATAAATAGTATAACAACACCCCCACAAGACAATTGGTTTATGAGACCTTGAATTATAATATTTTAGAAATAATGGTTAATACATTTATAACTTGGAGTTTTGATTTTAAATTCAACGAATCAAATTGTATGAAGTCAACGGTGCTCATAAGTATGTAGTCCGCAATTAAATTCATTAGGGAAATTCATATGATGATTAACATTAAATACTCCTCGGAGTGTTTGATTAGTATTGGAGTTATGTACTTTATTGTTACACTAAATTGTTCTCTACTTTTATTTCATTCGAGTCCTATCTATTGTTTATCGTTTCTATGAGTTAAACCTTAATTGTTTTGTGGAATTTTAATTTTTTATCCTTATAATCTTTTATGTAGTGGCACCCACATTCTAATCTAGGAGAAGGATATGGATATGTTGTTATGTTATAAGTAGTATCCAAGAAACAATTTTTCCTGTGATAAAGTAGGAGCAAAAGAGGGATGAATATTGTGACTGCAAATGGGAAACAATGTTCTAGAAAATTTTGTCTAAATCCCGCCATCCATAAAGCATAGAAGTGAGTTCTCCATCATTTCATATGGCCTCATTGATTAACTTTCTCCACCTTCAATTCAACTCAGTTGTCCTGCATTGTTGATTTTTAAGTCAAAGATTCCTGTAATTGTTTCCACTGACATGTGAGTCCATTTCAAATTTGTTTGGTGAATATAATATATGTTAATATAAAACACTAATGTAGAAAGTAGAAACTTGCCAGAGAGAATTACAACCACAACCAATTTAAAAAACTGTATTCAAAAGTGTTGTTAGCCTTTCCAATTTATTGCAAAAACATGCCATAGATCTCAAACAACATTCTTATCATTCCTATATTTATTTTATGTTTGTTGATCTCGCTATCCTCTTTGGTTAATCCCTCTAGTAATATTCAATGAAGGGTTGAACTTGTTGGTTGAATGACTTCGAAAGATCATAGACTGTAATGGTGGAACATTCATTGTGATTTTATGCATTGTACAATACTATGTGTTGGTTGTAATTTTGTAGAATTTCCAATGCAGCAATAGGGGATGTCTGCTGATGTGATTCAAAAACCCTTTCTAGCAATGGAGGAGGGGATTTTATCTCTTCCTACAGAGGCATGCCCTATAGATCCATAACTTGCAGCAATTGGGAATTTTTTTAATAGGCATGCTTTGTAGTGGGGTACTGTATGCTGACAATGTGGGAGATTCATGTGTTATTTTGGGACTACAAGATAATTTTTTTCCATGCAATTGTCAGTAGGGCCTAATGCAGGTATTGAGGCTGTGGGGCAATAGCTAGAATCTTTGCATCAAGATGACCCTCATATTGTAATTCTAAAGCATGGGGTTTGGTGTGTCAAGGTTGTCGTTCATGTACATTTAATCTTTGCTTAATTTACTGTTTTAGTACTCGATAATTTTTTTCTCTACTATTTGGTTGATACAGGCATTCAATGTGTAATTGGGTTCGATGTAAAGTTTTGAATGCTTATTTATCTATAATACTGGAACCTTCTTGAAGAGTTTTTATGTTCTACTATGTTGCTTCTTTGTAAATGCTTGCGCTGAGTAAATAAATAGCGCAAAGGTTACCTTGATTATATATTAAAAAAAAATTAAAGTATATGTCCAACTTATAGATCATCATGAAATAAATGACATGTTATAAACACTTATATTTTGTGACTTTTGTGTATTTATTTTGGCTACAAAAGGAAATTTCCATGATTGATAAATCACAGGAAATCTATATATTCGACTAGTTATGCATGTATTGTCTAATAGAACAAGATATCAACATGATAATTTACTCTGTTTTTTCAAACAACTAGGAAATACATATATCATCCAACTTTATTTGAGAGAATGGATTTTCTCAATGGGTTACTCAGTGACACCAATAAATTTGGATTTTGGCTCTCATAAATATTCCGAGGTATTAGGGAGTTTCACCCATATAGGCATGGCAGAGGTAGGTGTATTTTTAGGTCAAAGTATATGAACCAAAGTTTTAAAAAGAGGCAAGACCTCTTGCAAAACTAGGGGCCATCTTTCAAAGTTCAAGATGTGTTCTATCAATCATATTTTTGAAGTATCTGATGTAAAACCTTTTAGAACAAAAGCTAATAGTGACAACTTAGGTCCAATTTACTTGTATTGAAGGCACTACATCTTCTTAGGGCCATATGTCATTAAATCGTCTCATCAATAAGAGCTTCTTGATTATAGATTTTACAACTATTATGCCATTATGTGTTGAGCATTTTTTAAAAATCAATGCTTATATATGCAATTCATTGCCATAACTCTTTACATAATCTTTTGGAGAGTGCTAGCTCAATGTAATAGCACCTTGCCTTACTAAGCATGAGGTTGGTGGTTCTATGCCACTGTGGGCTAACATGAATTAAAAAACAATATTGTAGTTTTTTTAAATTAAATACTTTTTATATTGATTTATTTCAATGGAGAGATATTTTTCTCAATTCATTATTTTATATGTTGTCTCTAAAGACACAAAAGTGATATTGTATTGTATTTAAACATAATTTTTTTTATTGCTTGTAGAGAGACAACAGCTAGGATAGATAATGTCTTTAATCACAACTATTGCCTTCGATAGGCAAAATTTAAATTGTTTCCTAAGACACAATAATGCTTGTGTTATATATTGCCTTTATAGATACAATTGTTTAAGACAATAATTTGAGACACAGTGTTAAAGACAATATTTAAGACAATACACAAGCTTTTTTTTGTCTCAGGTTAAGACAATTTACCTAAAAGTATTTCAAATATTGTCTTAAAACTTCTTTTTAAATGCACTGATAAGAAAATCAAAGATCCGCGTACAGTGATGTGTGGTTTAGCGGTAAGTCACTTGAGCGAAGCCTGGGAGATCAAAGTTCAAATCTCATTGACTACACTGACCTGCTGTGGTGGAAGCTAAAGGGGTGGATTCCCCAATCCCATCTTGGCGGCATACCAACTTGCACAAAAATCGAAGATCAGCCATTGCTCCCAGTGATATTCAATTTGCTCAATAAATTTAACCCCGGAAATAAGACATCCTTTTCAACATCACACGGTGGGTGGATGTGAGTCAAGTAAATCCGTGAACAAAGCAACAGAAATATGCAGAAGCTGACGTGTAGAGAACCGGGGTTGAAATGCCGGGTTAAAAGGCAGAGATAAAATAGAGTATGTGGCGTGGAAGCAAAAAACCGCGTTACGATAGCGCAAAAATATTTCCTGAATGCTATGTTTTTCTACGAGACCCGGAAAATCGCCCATGTAACAAATGAGTGGTTTCTTTACCAAAGTGGCCGTGTGAACGGGACCACGATTGAAAGCCGGAACGCTAATTTCTCCACATGCATAATGAAAGAGAAAGAACAACAATGGAAATATTGGTTATCATATAAAATTGCTATTTAAACTATATAATTACATAAAGCAAAGATCTACATAGTACATATAAATATGCATAACGTAAAGATAAATGGCATCCCCTAGTAGTGGAGGAATAAGACCGATTTCTCAATTAAAATAACGCTGAGATACTAGACGTTTATATTTAATGGAGGATAGTGGTGTCTAGAATATTGTTTGCTTCCTTCACATATTTCATGTTTTTCACCTCACCAACATGTGTTATGAAATGAAGGCGTATTTCACAATGTTCTCAAAAGTTTGAAAAGAGAATGTCGAAAAGTTTTTTTCAACTTCACGATTAGAATTAAGTGTGCTTCAAAGACAAATACAATAATCATTGCGCTATAGCTTATAACCAGTATGGTGCATCTTGGGGAAGGTAGCATGTAAAGTTATGAATTTCTAAATTCAAATTATTTTATAAGGATAGAAAATGAGATTCCCTAAAAAGATATAGATATGTTTTAAAAGTAACGAAAAATATTTTAAAAACAAAAAAAATCACCCCCGAACACAAAAGGAAAAAACATAAAAAGAAAAATAATGCAGAACTTACAAACCATCTCCCTCACATGGGCTAAGCATTTAAAAAAAAAAAAATTAAGATGGGATTGTAAACCTTACAATTGGCACACTTCGAATATCACAGGTAACCTCCAACATAGGTAACCTCCAACAAAGTACATCTAAATGAAGTTTACAAGGAAGACATTATATGAATTATCATATTAGCTCTTGATACATACCAAAAAAGGGTTTTAAAGGTCTTTGGTGCATGCGTGTTTTCACATCACATTCTTTAAAATAAAATAAAGAATGTTTCAAGTTGATGAGGAACCCAAGATGTCCCCGACCACTATATGATAATAAAGAAAATGGATTTTGGGAATGCCCTAATATTCCTATGATAAAATCGGTCATAAAAAATATTCATGTGTAATATTTCTAATTTATATTTTTCTTATTTGTTTACGAAAATCTTATATTATTTCACTTTGTTTTTTCAACGAGAGTGGGATTTTTATTTATGGTAGTAATTGGAAATTATTTTTTTAACTGAAAATTTAATTATAAATTACAATTTCAATTTTTACTATAAAAATACTGCCTAGAATAAAATACTAAAAACTAAGAAATTCTAGCATAGACACAAGAAATTTGACATAGTTATTTTTCGACAATTGTCTTAGGAAAAAAAAAACAATGCAGGAAACCAGTGCAGTAGATGAAAGTTTTATTATTATTCTTCTAGAGAAATTCTGAGTACACTAATTGAGATGCCCAACTACCAATTTAATATGAGGAAAACAATCCCAAAGTTATTGTGAGAGTTTTCTCTCACCCTACAACTAATTTCTGCCTCCAAAATTACCTCCCTAGCCTCTGTGCTGAGCCTCCTGTGTCACCCTCTACGCAACGGAACTTCACTCAATTAACCCCTAACGTATCACATGTGTTCATGACATATTAAATAAAACCCCTATTTGACTACATATTAGAAAAATACCTTTAAAAATCACATTATTTAACCTCCTACCAATACGAACCCAATACACCTTCCCAATTCAATAAATCCACACTTTCACTAGATATTGCAGCTATCGATTTTTTCATTAACTTTTTTTATACCCCTTTATATTTTTCTATTAACTTTGAGCTCCTTTCTTATACCTGCCAATATAAAAACCATTTACATCTAATATAACCCCCAATATAAATATGTAATTTTTTCCTCAATATATATCGCCCAATATGAATGCACAGGGCACCATATTGCTCCCCCATTAAACCCCTTGTGCTCTAATAAGAGCTTACATTGACCCTATGAGAATTATCTCGTTTGTTCTTTTGAGTCTTCCAAAAACTAGAAACCTTCCTTCGAGAATGCTACTACCCTCCTCTTCCAGCTACTACTAACCCTTTGGCTCTATCTTCTCTGCTGAGTTGCTACTACTAAGAAAATTGAAATGCCTGGGAAACTAAGTATCTTCTTTGGTCTATTCTCCATCACCACAACAATCTCCTCTTATAATTCACTATTGGAGTACCAACGACCAAATTTAAAACACAATTGATGGCTAGTGTCATCTCTGGAATGATCCATGTGACTTTCTAGATGAATATTGCCTTGACATAGTTATAATTGATTAATTAACTATATTCCCTAACTTTAGACTTAGGAAATATTTAAAAACTAGTTAGTAATAAAATCAAGTCATTTCTAAGCAGAATTTTCAGAAATGATTTTTGGGTTTTGGATATCTCATGTACTCTAACATTTCCACAAAATTTTCTAGCTTGAACATGTTCGATGCTACAAAAACTAACACCCCCTCTTAGTGATGAATGTGTTCTTGGGCTACACATAATTCCACAACACCATGTCTCTGCATCATCTCCTATCACGCTGTTGTTGTTTGGCCTTACATCCCACCACCACTGTGTAACTCTGGTATACATTGCATTTGTGATGTCGTTGACGTTATCATACTGTTGCCAATAGTGCATTTGCACTACAACTCCCTCTTAGGTGTTGGTGTTGCAACTGAGAATGATCCAAGGTAATCTTCCTCTACTACTGAAACAGGTTCTCCACCATACCCATATTATCTCTAAAATTGACAAACTTATCTCTTCCTATAGTTTTCATTAGTATATTTGCAACATGCACTTCTGTGGAAACATATTCTAGCTGGACTCCTTCACATCGTACACAATCCCTGATGAAATGACATCGAATATCTGTCTGTTTTGACCTGTCATGGAACATTGGATTCTCAGAGAGCTTTATGCAACGTTGATTATCATAGTACACACTAGTCGCCTCCATCCTTTCACTAAATAAGCTCACTAGTAGCTTTCCAAGCCATATGGATTTGCATGCAACTATGCTTGCTACCATATACTCTTCTTTTGCATAGCTTAGTACTACATTTGTTTGCTTCATGCTCACGTGCTCATGCTCATGTGCATTTGTGGTGAATTAAAAATACCCTTAATTTGACTACATATTGGAAAATACCCCTAAAAATCACATTATTTAACCCCCTACCACTATGAATGCAATACAATTTCCGAATTTAAAAACCCTTACTTCCACTAGATATTGTAGGTATCCAATTTTTCGTCACATTTTCTATACCCATTTATATTTTTTCATTAAATTTAAGCTCCGTTTTTTATACTTGCCAATATAAAAACTCTTTTCCACTATATATCCCCCAATATATTATGGAATTTTATGCTCAATATATATCACGTGGTATGGTGTTTCTCCCTCAGTGAAGCCCCATGTTCATGCTACACGAAGAAACTATCGCTGATCCAACATTGAAGCAATACCTAGACGTACTCTTCCTATCCACCAAACTGCTTGCCCAATCCGCATCTGTGAATCCACATAATCTAACATCATCTCCTCTATTATATCTCAATCCATACTCAACAGTGTCATGCACATACCTAAGAATCTGCCCTGCTACTACCCAATGTACCCTCTTTGGCTCTACCATGAACTAACTAAGGGTATTGACTGCGAAGTAAATATCAAGCCTAGTATTGGCTAGATACATGAGAGATCTAATAAGTTGTCTATACAAGGTGGGTTGACATCATTATTATCTGATGCATCTATCTTATTCAAGTTGGTGATTATGGGTGTAGACATGGCCTTGCAATCTTGCATTCTTAACCTCTTCAAAATATTTGTAGCATATCTTCATTGCCCAAGGAACATATCCGCGTCCTTCGACCACACATCCAATCCTAGGAAATAGTGCATCAACCCCAAATCCTTCATGTCGAACTTTGACGCTAGGTTACTCTTTCATTCCTCTATAAGCCCTGATGATCATGTCTGAAAGAGATCAACCAAGTAGTAAACTAGGATGAGTAGCTAATTCTCTACCATCTAATAGTAAAGGTTGGGATCTGCATCACTCTTGTCGAATCCCATCTATTGTAAGTAGTTGTGAATCCAACCATACCACGCCCTAGGAGCCTGCTTGAGTTCGTATAGAGCTTTCTTCAGTATAAACACGTGAGTGTGCCTTTCATGAGTCTTGAAGCCCTCTCGATGTTCTATGTACATGTCTTCATCTATCACTCCATTCGAGAAGGTTGTCTTGATCTCCATCCGGTGAATCTGCCATCCCATCTGAGTTGCTAGGGATATAAATGTCTAGATAGAAGTGTATCTAGTAACTGGGGTGAAGATGTCCTCATAATCTATCCCTTGTTTCTGTGCATACCCATTTTCCACAAACCTAGCCTTGTATTTTTCCTCACTGTAATCCACAACATATTTATCTTTTAGATCCATATAAAAGCTACAACTAATCTGTCTTTCCGCCTTGAAACCACCTCCCAAACATCATTCATCATAATAGAACTATAATCTTCTACCATACAATCTACCCATACTTGATGTTGTGTAGCTTCCTCAAAGTTGGAAGGTTCTTCAACCTTAGCCACCAATGCCTAATACCTGTCAGGTTGTCTGAGTTGTCTCTTCTTCATCTTAGGAGTTCCAATAAACTCATCTGCATCTCTCAATGTTTGATGACCTTGCTACTAGCTTGACCACTTATCGTGGGAGGTTTAACCAACTCTTCCTCAACCTACCTCTACTACTCCATCTGTTGAGAACTACCCATATTTCCTACACCTGAGGAAATACTAGTACTGGTCACAATACTCGATCCCTGTGATTGTCCTCCTGCCTATCCCACTGGATGCCCTTATCCTTGCCCCTAATGGTGGACCAAATGCGCTTATGCTGACTTATTTTGATCACCTCCAAGCATCTCATGAGATCTCCTAAAATATCTATCTTCCATGAACTTTACATCTCGCCTTACTATAATCTTCCTATTGCTAGGAATGTAGATCTAATATACCTTTGAGGTTTCATTATACCTAATGAAGAACTTCCTCTCTGCAGTCTAATCCAATTTGGTACATTTTCCAGCTGGGACATGGCAACAAGAAACGCTTCTATAAATTCTAAAGTGACTAACTTTTGGCTTCTTCCCTTTGAGGACTCCTTTTGGCATTTTGATGAGCCTCATAATTTGGTAATTATATGGGCCTCAATTCACCTCCTAGCTTAGTCAAACCAAATTTTCTCACAACTTCTTGCATGTTTTGATTGTATTTTGTTTAATGAGATAAGTTAAAGTGAGATATTATGCCTAGTGGACTAATATGCCTTGAATGCAAGTTTGGAATTAATTTTGGCTGAGGCTAAGGTTTGAAACTCGAAAGGGACAAGGGAGAGAGATTCTAGGAGGTAAATTCTCCTCATTTACTCTTTCCTCATTCAAATATTCCTTCATTAGTCCCACCAGATCGGAGTGCAAGCAGCCAAGCCATGAAGATTAGAAGGCACTTGAGAAAGTGATAGACAAGGAGTAGTTCATCTCGATTTTGGGAGTCAAGCCTCCCTAAATTTAAGGAAGTCATTGGACACTTCAGTTGTATAGGTAGAGAGGCATAGTGTTATGAAACCAGCTCAAGAAAAGATAGAAAAGATAGATCAACGCCTTAGAATTCAGCCTCTTCGAGGGGGCAACCTCCTTTACATTACATAAATGAACAATTCTTGGGTGATACAAATGAAAAGACGTCCTTTCTATATATAAGAGTCTAAGGGGTTATAACATAATCAGAGCCAACATAACAATAATAATGTAAGGGCACAATAATAACAATAGTGGGCTTCTATGGGGCACAATAGTAACAATATGGGCACTACATGGGTACATCAATATAATAAGTGGGTTATACTAATAACAATAAGGGATTACACTAGTAGTGTAGGGGCCTAACATGCCCCTCTCCTTCAAAAAGTGTTGTCCTCAACGCTTGAGTAGTTCTTGATGCTTTTGTATAAAATTCTTGTCCTCCCATGTGGAATATTCAGCGGGTAAGTTATTCCACCTGATGAGATACTCTGAAATTGATCGATTTCGTAGCTGTCGGGTTCTTGTTTCTATGACTGCTCCAGGTTCTAATTTGATTTTTCCTTCCTCTTCAATTTCTGGAAATATTGTTTGAATTGGGATCTTTTGCAACTTTTGAATAAGTGGCCATACTTCTTCGTCCTTCTTCCATTCATCCCTTGCTTCGTTTATCCAATCTGGTCGGATAATATAAATAACACAAAATAATGGTTCCACATCCTCATCCTTGAAGAGTCTTCCCATTCGATAAGGTCGCCATTTTTTAAGTGCATGTAGTATTGCCAACATTTCCTTCTCATAAATAGCTTGCTTGAGATGTAGCAGTAAAAATACCCAATCACCTACATCAAAACATTTTTGACTAGGATGTTGATCTACCTGTTGTTTCGTTTGATTTTGCACCAAAATGGTCTTATCCTTTAAAAGTTGGAAAAGTTGTTGTTGATGCTCGATGTG
This sequence comes from Pinus tabuliformis, assembly GCA_031772625.1. Taxonomy (NCBI): domain Eukaryota; kingdom Viridiplantae; phylum Streptophyta; class Pinopsida; order Pinales; family Pinaceae; genus Pinus; species Pinus tabuliformis. The sequence continues at coordinate 1,139,214,535 of CM062818.1, read as the reverse complement.
ATCTTTCACTGCTTGAACCTTTTTCTTCTTGATATGTCCTTCTATCTCTAGAGTTTGAGGAGTGGTAATTTCTTCCAATCCTTTACAAGATATGGTCGGATTCATTTCTTGATGCTTGATGTGATCTTTCAGTTCTTGAACATTTTTCTTCTTGATACGTCCTTCTATCTTGATAGTTTGAGGAGTGGTAATTTCGAATAATGAATTACAAGATATGGTTGGATTCATTTCTTCTTTCTCGATGTGATCTGTCACTTCTTGCACCTTTTTCTTCTTGATATGTCCTTCTATCTTGAGAGTTTGAGGAGTGGTAATTCTTGCCAATGCTTTACAAGATATGGTCTGATTCATTTCTTCTTTCCCAGGGGTGGGGTCCTGGCGTATATCTTCTTCATTTGATGTTTCTTGATCCTTTTCTTCCTCCTCTTCATATTCTATGTAGAATAATTTCTTCTCAACACACTTATGACCTTTAGTGCATTTTCTATCACAATTGTAACAAAGCCCTATTTCTATTTTTTCTTCCAATTGTTGTGGTGTAACCCTTGTAGGTTGTGGAAGGCTAGGAGAAACAACACTTCCATATTTATAGTTATGAGGGGTACGCTTCCTGGTTTCCATAATTTTGCTTTCCACTATGTCACAAAGCCCTTTTACTCTTTCCAATTTTTGTAGTGTTGCTCTAAAGAAGGTGTTTCTCTTTGTATCCTCATGATGTGCTATCATTTCCTCTGTGAAAATTGACCACGTAACAAGTCGTTTACGAGAACAAAGCCCTTCATACCATAAAAATTGATCAGGTTCTAAATATGAAGATGCAATACATACCTTTTGTAACAGTGGTACACACCTTTTGTAACAATGGTACACCATGTAGATCAAAATATTGCTCCATCTGAAGTATCCAATTTACCGGATCCTTGCCATCAAACTTCCTCATCTTGCTTTTTCTTGATTTTAGGAGCTCGATCTTGAAATGATTGTACCTCTGTACTTTCAGATCTTTAAGTTCTGAAATTGTGACCTATATTAGCCCTCTGTGTCCTCTTTCCAATGCCACCAGTCTGATCTAAATTGGATTCTCTAAGAAAGAGTTATGCACAATCTCCCAATATGACCTAATTATAGACCTTTCGAGAAGAGCGAAATTGTATGAAGTGCCACCTGTCACTGTTTCAACCTTGGGATCTGAAAAATGCATACAAGAAGCTACAGTCCGTCCTCTTTCTATACCTTCTTATGAAATTTCAATCTGATCCCCAAAGAGAAAGTTATGACGATTTTCCCCCGGTCACCTGTTTGGAATGTAATTCAAGAGTCTGCAAAAAGACCAACTTCCTCAGATCATATCTCCGCATATATAGCGCAAAAAGCTCTGAAATTCGGACCCGGGGTTCAACGTGATTTCTTCTCAAACGGGTTTTTTTTGAAACTTTTGAAATGTCGCAAAAAAAAAGTTATAGTGAAAATTCCACGATGGCCTGTTTGGAGCAGCAAAACCCTAGAATCCAAAGCTCTGATACCAAATGTTATGAAACTAGCTCAAGAAAAGATAAAAAAGATAGATCAATGCCTTAGAATTCAGCCCCTTCGAGGGGGAAACCTCCTTTACATTACATAAATGAACAATTCTTGGTTGATACAAATGAAAATACCTCCTTTTTATATATAGGAATCTAAGGGGTTATAACATAATCAGAGCCAACATAACAGTAATAATGTAAGGGCACAATAATAACAATAGTGGGCTTCTATGGGGCACAATAGTAACAATATGGGCACTACATGGGTACATCAATATAATAAGTGGGTTATACTAATAACAATAAGGGGTTACACTAGTAGTGTAGGGGCCTAACACCTAGTGCCTCATTAGGATTTGAAGTTTTTGTTGTAAAATTCTAGCTATTTTTTGAGCTCCATACTTGTGGACGACTTTTTAATGTAATTTTCTGTTTTGGCAATAAGAATGAGTTTGTTCTTGATTGAGTACTGAGTTAACTTAGAGGGACGAAGCTCTTGGGTTAGGGCCCAACTCTAGCATCAAAGGCTCCTCTTCTTGTATCTTTATGCTTAGCTTAGTTTCATAGATTCATGGTTAAACTATTGTTGGAAGTATTTCATTGCAAGTAGTTTAGATTTTATTAATTGTTTATTAGTTCACTTCCAATTGTGCCTTACTTTAGTAGTAGGTTAGAATGGATAAAAGAGGTTCCAAAAAGATGTGAGTAGGTGTCTTGGCCTCACTTCTCCCTTCTAGGATCATGATTTGAGGAAAACACCCTTGTGGAGCCCAAAAAGATAGATTTTCATTTCCTTCATGATATTTAGAATTTGTTCTACTTAAGCTAGCATTTGTTCAGTTTTTAAAAGTAGGATTTCGTTTCCATCTCTTGTATATTCATTCTTGTAGTATATCTCATCCATGAATCCATGTTATTCAGCAATTTCTTCATGCATAAGGCAAACCCTTAGTTCATTAAATTATGCTTTTCTAGTTCATGAGAATTCTTCTTGTTTACATGACTTTCTGGAAATTACACATGTTTGATGCAGAGAAGACACTTCAGAAGTAGACAGAAATCTCATAGCAAGAAACCACCTTGCAACTTCATTCACCCTTAGGCATTCCTCGTTTTCATGAAAACCTTCACCAATTTCATCATTTTACATAGAAATTTCCTCAAGCATTTTGAGCAAATCCAACCATCTCCTAAACCTAGTTTTCGGTACTCAGGGATCCCAGGCCTCTTCTAACTCCATTCCACCTATCAACTACCTTCCCTAATCTTCCCATCGCCTCCAACACCTATTATTTTTCTCACAGTTGCATCATGTAGGTTTCTAGTACATCCTGTAGGTTTTCCTGTAGTGGCCTATTTTGAGGCTAAATTGAGGAAAAACATCTAGGAAGCCTCCTAGGGTCACCAAAGGGTCCCCCAAACCTTCCAGCCATCCATCAACACCCCTAAACCACTTTCCACATCACCAATAGAGATTAGTTTGCACACTTGACTTTTCATGAAAAGCATAAAAAGACAAAATAGATTTTTTACAGTCCTTTACGTGAATAACAATTGTGTTTCATGTTCTTAGCTTCCATGCTTAGGATAGTAGCATTTTGTTCATGTTAATTTAGCATCATTGCAAAGCATAACTCTTAGCAGTTAATTAAGAAATGATGTGCCCTAGCATTGAATTTCAGTCTCTTACATTATTACAGTAGATCAGCTCTCCCTTAGAGTAGATTTATATTTCTTTGATCAACTAACCAAGATTATTCTAAATCCATAGAAGTCTGGCTTGCAAACCCTACTGGTCCCTCGCCAGCTCAACAGTGACAAAAGGCAGAACCATCATGTTTACTTGTGTATACATCACTATCACCTCCATGTTTGCACAAACCCTGGGTTGATAAAGTAAAGTTGGTAGCTCCAGGAGTTGCAGCATTCTTGCAGCAATATTGGTGCTCATCAATTTTTGGCATCATTGTCGGGGAGATGTCTCAGTAATATTTCATTACTGCTTTCTTTCTTCTACTTCTTTTTTTTACTATTCTGCCATTAGTCTCATTTCTGCAAAAGTAATTTAGTTTTCTCTTCATTCTTCATTCTTTGCTTTCCTTTCCATTCTGCAAGTTAGATTTCAAGTAAGTAGCTAGTATTTTCATTCAGTCAGTAGTTCTCATTTATTCTGCAATTTTAATTCTGCAAGTTAGATTTCAATTCAGAAATTAGTTTTTCATTCCGTTAGTAGTTTTCATTCAATCTGCAGATTCAATTCTAAAAAGAAATTTCGAAATTTGAAAAAATCACAAAACAAAACCAAAAACATTTCCTTTCATGCCTCGTAGGAATAGGGATAACTTAGGGAAATTTTTGCCAAATACCCCCACTACATCCAACAACCAACCTTCCCTCTTCTTTGATGGCTGTGAACTAGAGGAAGCCTTGTGTGAGCAACTAGACATATTTGAAGAACCTACAAGGGAAGAAGAAGAACCCATTCCTACTGAGCCAATGGCTGAAAAAATGACAAAGGGAATAGGGAGAGAGTTGAGGGTGCCTTCTCCATTAGTAAAATCAATGGGGACACTAAGATGAAAAATATAAGCCCCTATTCCCTTCCTCGTTTCCATGGCCTGAGCACAGAAGACCTCGACACTTTCCTATTTGAGCTTGATGCTATATGCCAAACCTATGGCTATACAGATGATGAGCAAAACTTGAAACTATTTCCCTCTATCCTCAAGAATGCAGCTCTACGATGGTTCATGAGTTTACCTAGGGATAACATCACAACTTGGGCACAAATGAAGCAAGCCTTCAATAATATGTATTGAGACTATTATAGGTCTAAGGATACTAAACAAGAAATTTTTAGGATGACCTTAGGTAATGATGAATCCCTAGAGGATTATAAGGAAAGGTTTTAGCATAGTAACAAAAGGGCCAGGTGCACACTTGACCCTGAGTCACTGAAGTTGGTCCTACTTACAGGAGTAAGGGAATACCTTTTGGATACCCTACACTTGTTAGTAGCACGAGATATATGCCAAGTACCTTATGAGGATATCAAAACTATCTTTAGAAACCATTCTAGTGCAGGTAGGAAAAAGTGTAGGGGAAGTCAACCTATTCTCATTACATCCTCTTCAAATTCATCCATCAAGGGTGAAATTGGAAACATGCTAGAAGATTTCAAGAGTGAGATGTTGCAAACCCTTGGCTTACAGATGGACACGATGGACATTAGGAGAAAGCAGGAGGATGTTGAGATATCCTTAGCCATTTTCATTCCTAGATGCACCAGGAGGCACCCTAGGAATCAATGTCCATTGAATTCTATTGAAATTTTCCCAATCTATGAAGAAAACCACTCCACGCACAAGTGCCCTTCATTGCCTGGACTCAAAGTCGTATATCAAGGAGCTGAAGGGGTCACTGAGCAGCTATGTTACATAAAACAAAGGAGACCTCATGGGCCCAGGCCATACTAGTAGGGCATGCAAGGGTCATCCCATGCATATTATAACCCCAACCAGACCACATCCATAATTTCTTGGGGTTCGCCCGCTCATCCTTCCTGGTCTTCACCTCCTCCTTGGTCCTTTACATCTCAGTATCATTCCTAGCTAGCTAGCCAGTTATTTCAATCATATGCTCTACCACAACCTCAGTGGAATGTACCACCCTAGGGGTGGAGGCCCCAGTACAACAATGTTCCAGCTTTATTGCCTTCACCACCTCTCCAACCACAATTATTACACTCTGCTCCACCCAAACAACCCCATATACCTACCCATCCAAATCCGATCCCGAACAACAGACATGCACGATAAGTATACAATGGAGAGACATCCTATCCAACTTATGTTGTGGAGATCCAAGAAATTAACTTGAGATATGGGAGAGTTATTTGAGATAACCAACCTCCACCTCCTCCTAGGGAGGTTGAAGAAGAAAGAGAGGAAAACATTCTTAAAGTAAATCAACCCTTTCCTGAGAGATTAACTCAACCACCCTAGCCTACCCCAGAAGAGACTGAACTTCTGGGATAATTGAAAAACCTATGTGTCAAGATTCCACTTCTCCAAGCCATCAAGGATGTACCTATTTACAACAAGTTGATTAAGGAGAAGTGTTTCAAGCATCCAGGGAGGTGAAAAAGAGATGCCCCTACCATTAGTGTCATCAGAAAACTGTCCGACTTAATGCTAGGGCAAGTAATTTGTCCAAAGTATTTGGACCCTAGAAGCCTTATAGTAGATGCGCACATCAATGGCACCATTGTCCCACACACTTTGATCGATCTTGGAGCTGCCACTAAGGTGATAACCAAGGACACCATGCTCAAGCTCAACCTCGAAGGTTCATTTAGAAAGACCACAACAGTCTTGCAACTTTCAGACTGCTCCACAATTACCCCTGAGGGGATTGTGGACGATGTGATGGTCCCCATTAACTCTTGGGAGTACCCTGCATATTTCCCAGTTATCCATCCTAAGGCTAAGCTTACTGGTTACCCTCCCATCGTTGGGAGGCCCTGGTTGGCCACTGTCAATTCTTACATCAGCTCCAGAGCTCGGAATATGACCATCAAGAATGGGCATATGTCCAAGAAGTTAGTCGTATACCCTCCTACTCAACCATCTCTAGAACATGATTTACCTTTATGGCTAGAAGAGGAGGAAGAATATGGAGTTTATACTGCCCAACTGTATACCTTAGAAACAACCATGTGAGGAGGACAATAGGATGAAGAAAATTTGATTGAACACCTCCTCCAAAGTCCAACTCCCAGTATATTGTCCCTAGAAGAAGTAATAAAGGAAATCTAGAAAAACCATCCAATGCATCTTTACTTCAATGATTCCAATCCTCTCCATGTCAAAACCATAGAATTTGGCCCTGAGAAAACTCTGAAAATCAATCCATCTCTTTATGTTCTCCAAGACGGGAAGTTGTGCAACATTCCAAAGGAACATCTGGATGCCTTCACTTCGAGTGACAAAGAAATAAAGGGAGTACACCAGTCTATGTGTACTCATCGTATTTATATGAAGGATGGTTACAAGCTGGTCCGGTAACCCCAAAGGAAGATGAATCCAGCTCTTAGAGATATAGTAAAAGAAGAACTGAAAAAATTGCGAGATGCAAGATTCATTTATCTTATCTCCAACAGTGAGTGTGTCTCCCCTCTGGTGTTAGTTCCCAAGAAAAATGGTAAGTGGACGATTTGTGTGAATTATAGGGAACTAAAAAAAGACATAAACAAGTACCATTTCCCTCTACATTTAATTTACCAAGTGCTAGATGGCCTTACAGGGAAAAGGTTTATCTCTTTCCTAGATGGATTCAATGAGTACAAACAAATCTAGATTAGCTCAGAAGACCAAGATAAAACCACCTTCACTTGTCGTTGGGGCACTTTTGCTTATCGAGTCCTTCCTTTTGTCCTATTCAATGCTCTGGCCACCTTTCAAAGAGCAGTCGTGAGTATCTTTGTTGAGTTGGTCCATGATGTGGTAGAAATCTATATGGATGATTTCACACCTTATGGGGGTGACTTCAAGGAGGATTTGTCCAACTTAGGTAAGGTACTACACAAATGCATTGAGATGAACCTATCTCTCAGTCTCGAGAAATGTGAATTCTTGATGACTGAAAGGACCGTGCTGGGTAATTCAATATCTCAATAAGGAGTGTAGGTGGACCCCAACAAAATAGCTATTATCCAAAGGGCCCACCTCCTGAAAAGCAGAGAGATGTTATAAGTTTCCTAGGATTAGTTGGATACAACCAAAGGTTTGTAAAGGACTTTAGCAAGTTGGGATCTCCTTTATTGGGGTTGTTGGCCAAGGACCTTGAGTTTATATGGTCAAAAAGCTCTCAAGAGACGTTTGATATCCTGAAAAACAAGATGACCACTGCCCCAATTCTTTGAGTCCCAATATTGGTCCTTCCTTCTCACATTCATGTTGATGCCTCACACAAAGCCATAGGAGTAGCCCTAGTTCATATAGATGAAAAAATTGCCTTATGCCATTTACTTTATTAGTAAGAATCTATCAAAGGCCGAAATGAACTACACAGTGACCGAAAAGAAGCTCCTGGTTGTCATACATTCATTGAACAAATTTAGGAATTATATTACAGGATATCAAACATTTGTCCATACTGACCATGCTAAAATCAAATATTTAATGAGTAAACCCGATGTTAATGCTCGTATTATAAGATGGTTGCTTTTATTACAACAGTTTGATCTAACTATTGATGATAAGCCTAGTAAGGAAAATGTTGTTGTAGACTTTTTGTCCAGATTAACTTTGCCCGTAGGTGAAGAGGGAATGGTTGACGACTAGTTATCGGATGAGCACTTGTTCACCATTTCAATTCTCTCTCCATGGTTTACTAACATAGAAAATTTTTTGGTATCTGCACAGTTCCCACCAAACTTTTCCTCCAAAGAGAAAATAAAGATTGCAAGGAAGAGTACCCCCTTCATTTGGATTGGGGGCACTCTCTTCAAACTTTTCCCATATCAAATCTTTAGAAGGTGTGTCAGGGAGGAGGAAGTCTTTGACATCCTTCTCACCTATCATGGTGGGCCTTGTGGAGGTCATTTTGTAGCAAAGAGGACAACATTCAAAGTGTTACAAGGAGGCTATTATTGGCCCACTCTTCATCAGGATGTGAAAAGATATGTTGGTCAGTATGATTTGTGCAAAACGATGGGAAAGCCTACTCCAAGGAATGAAACGCCTTTGCAGCCTCAAGTGTCTTTCGAGCCATTTGAAAAGTGGGGCATGGACTTCATTAGACCTATTGGCCCTCCATTCAAGCAAAAATAGTACATCATTTTGTGCACTGACTATTTGGCTAGGTGGGCTGAAACCAAGGCAATTAAGGAAGCAACATAGGAGAAGGTTGTTGAGTTCTTAAGGGAGATTGTATTTTACAAATTTGGGTACCCTACAGAACTGGTAACTAATCAAGGCAGCAAGTTTTACCTCCAACATGATTGAAGACTTTCTCAGCCTACAAGAGATCAAGCATAGGACCTCCATGCCCTATCACCCAGAAGCTAATGGGCAAGTGGAGCTTACCAACAGATTGTTGGAGGGAATATTGACCAAAGTGGTTAATAATAGTAGGAAAGATTGGGTAGATAGACTAGTTTAGGCCACTTGGGCCTCTAATACCACCTAGAATACCACCACTAGATTCACACCCTATGAGCTAGTCTATGGGAGAAAGGCCCTGCCATCCATTGAGTTTGAGTATAACACACAAAAGATGATAGTCCAACTAGATCTAGATCTCAGTAGAGCACAAAAAGAGAGATTGATGTAGTTAAATGGTTTAGATGAGTTCATAATGCAAGCCCTCCTGCACAAGAAGGTAACCCAACTTCAGAGGAAGATATGGCATCATAAAAACATCAAGGATAAACAATTTCAAGAAGGTGATTGGGCCTTGTTATATGATTCTAGATATAAAGACTTTAAGGGTGTTGAGCACAAGATGGCTAGGACCTTATATTATAGAGAGATGTCATGATAATGGTTCAGTGCCGATCAAAACCATAGATGAAGAGGCCATTCCTTTACTTGTTAATCAACACCAATTGAAAGTTTAAAAAAGACCATTCTCAAAGGAAACATTCATTGATGGTATCAATAAAACAATGATGGTAGTGGAGAAAGTTTCAGCTCCCGCCTCACCAAATCACTGAGCAAAAAAAGGAAAAGAAGGATTCACATGAAAACCTACATGAGGCACCAGAGTCCCACTATTGGGTTGAAAACCTCTTAGGGCAGCCCAATGGTGTAAAAAAAAAAGGGAAAATAAAAATATCCTTGGGAGAAAAACCTCTCTTGAGGCACCCAAGGCAAATAGCTGGGATGAAAACCTCTCAGAGGCAGCCTAGTTGTTTAGAAAAAAAGAAAAGAAAAAAGATTATGAAAATTTCTATTTGTAGGTCAGCAAGGAGGACGATCAGAGAAAAAAGGAGGATAAAAAAGGGACCTATTTCAGTCACATTTTTATTTCTCCACTCATTGTGATTCATCACTCCATGATTTCTTCCATTCTTTCACTCCTTTTCTTCAGTTTACAAGGGGACTATGTTCTCTACAGGATCCCCTGAAAACCTACAGGATGGTCCTGTAGGAATTACAGTGGCTCGGGAATCCTACAGGAAGTGACCCTAGGGAAAAAAAATGACCTTCTATGTAAAAGAAATAGCACCCCTACATTTCCATTTCATTACCATACCGTCCACTTTCATCACGCCTTAATTCACCATAAAAAAATCAGTTTAAAAAAAAATATCTTTGTCACAGTCTTCAAGAAAAAAAAAAGAAAAAGAAAAAAAAACATGAAATAGGGAGCAGAAGGGAGCAGCACCTGAGTATGTCTCATTTATCCACACTCCTAGTATTCCTCTCAATCCATGTCACCATCCCCAAAATCCCAGCAAAGTGTGTGATTAAGAGTTCTAAGGGAGAAACAGCTACAGGACATCCTATAGGAAATCTTGTAGTAGTCTATCCCACAGAATACAAATCATGATTGCAGCAATCTTCCAGCCTAATGATCCAAGAGCATAAGAAGCAACAAAGCAGCAGTGGCACCATCATCTTCAACACCAGGTACCTGCACATCAAAGGAATCATCAGAGAGAAATAAAAAAAAGGGGGAAAAATAGCATGCATCCAACACACAGCAAGCACCTCTGGTCTTCAACAACTATAGCAAGGGTTAGCACCACAGGTAAGTATCTCTCTCACTCTCTCATTTGCATAATGTATTCAAAATATGTAAAGGTTAAGACTAAGTTGGTTTATAATCGAAAGGTGGCTAGTTAAATTGGTCACCTTCGTTCAGTCGATAAACACAAAACAGATGGTCCTCCCACACGTGGAAATGGTCAAGTCAAAAAAGGAGAACAGTAAAACAAAATCAATTAAGTCTACGTAGGCATGAACTGGGAGTTGATTACAATGAGGGGGAAATGATGGGGTGTTAGTGGAGACCAACGGTAAAAAAATAGAAAACATACATCCGCTACCAGCACACCCCCTCACCTAACTCGACCATAAGAAGAAATATTTTTTGATCCCCATGCACTCATGCATGAATTTCCTTGAGGCTCACTCTTGGAAAAGTCACTCTCATACCTAGGCAACCTACAGAAGTGGAAAATTCCATCTATCTCCTTCGCAGGACTTCCTACAGGATTGCACAGGAAATCCTGCAAGATCGCATAGGAAACCTACATGATATAGATAGATAGTCGATAGGATTGGCTGAGAGGAGTTCCAGAGGGGAAAACATGGGGTTTGGCTACAATGAATGCTATGAAGAGTTAGGCTCTATAATTCCTTCCCTTTTTAAGAGAGAATTGAATGGAGATTCTATTAGTGGAGATTGAATTTGGCCACTGTGTAAGGGAATTTTCTCTGCAGTTCTTTTAGTTATTTACTTCTTCATTAAAAAAAAGAAATCAGCCATCACATCTCCTCCAAATTCATCAACAAAATGATAGGGGGGTTCAATAGAAGGTAGCCCATTAATACTGTGAGAATCCACCAACACCCTCAGGTGTTATAAATCTTCACAAGACATAATTGGATGGGGTATTTTGAAAAATTAAGAGGGTATGATGATGATGTGGCCTGAGAGTTTCCTCTCTCCCTCATACCATTGACTAGAATTCATGCCACTATTGTGGTGAGAGGCCTCCCCATAGAGATCACCCCTGAACTCATAAGCAGAATTACCACACTTCCCCTAGGAGTGCCTTCGAGAAAGGAAGACAAGGGAGATAACCAAATTTCCAAGAAGAAGTTTTTTTTAGAGGGAGAAGAGCCCATTGAGGACAAAAATGGAGTAAGGAGAGAAAGCCTACCATACCCCTGGAATGAGGTTAGCTTCCAGCTTACCAAATACATCTCATGGGAGGGTAGGTATAGTGTGTGTTGGTCACTTTAATTGCTTATTAATCCAAACAACTAAGTGCTACATAAATTGTCAACCTAGGGAAGTTTTTTTATTTCAAAGGCAACTACACACTTTATGTGCTCAATCTCAAAAGAAATAAAAGTTGTAGAAATAAATAAACTAGTCACACCTCGCTTAAAGAAAACTGAAGCTCCACTCTGAGTTACAGCAAAAATAATCTATTGCAGACAATTACCAAATAATGCTTAATTTCATCAAAAGAGTAATCTAATGGAAAAGGAATCAATCTGCAAAGGAAAGCACTAGCTATGTTGTAACAGAGAACAAGACCCTATTCCCAAAGCAGGAATCTTCAGCACCTGTTTCTGATTACCATGCTTGCCAACTCACTCTATAAACTCAATTTCCAATGGAACACTCATGAATTAACTATAGATGAACTAGATAATGCAGCAATCAATTGGAAAAACAGAGTTCAGCAACAATGAATAAGCACATTCAGTAAATAGAACTTTTAACAAGGTATGGATAGGAAACACACTTAACACACTGCAGAAATATAATGGGTGAATCTTGTGATGAAGGTGGGCCCTGTCCTTCTCACAAGATTCCCCAGGAAATGAGAACTAGAAAGAAATGTTCAGAATAGTATTTTATTCATCCATCAATATGTCATGTTACAAAAAGATTCTAGTTCTTCTCCTTCAGCTAAACTTTCCACAGTCTGTCTGTCCCCCTCTAATGTAGATGTCTCCTCTTTTTAAAGAGGAGACATCTATTACAATTGATTACATTGTAAGTCCTATCTTTAACCCAATATACCAAAATAGGGAAATCAGTTTTCCCATTAACAAAATGTTGTTACAATGGTTATGGTAATGCTGACTTTGGAATGTGGTAGTTACAGCCAATGTAGTAGCTCCTTCGATGATCTTCTTCTGTTGCTATTGAATCTAGAATTCAAATCATGACTGCTTCAACAACAAGATTTGCTTCTTGTTCTAATTGTTACAACAACATGACCTGTAATAATAACCCTGCAGTCTTCAGGCTGTTTCAGCAACGTAGACTGCAATGATAACTGTTTCAGCAACTATCCGTTTCAATCAATAAATTATGAAAGTAATGTAATTGTATGTAAAATAAATTAAACGTATAGTAATGAGAAGAAATATTGTATACCTTTGGAAAAGTGGGTTAAAGCAATAACAAGGACTTTAAATATGGGTTGAAAATGGATGACATAATAGCAAAATATATGGTCAAAAAGGGACAATGTGAGGTCCTAACATCCCCCCCAACTGAAAGGGTTGCATGTCCTCATGCAACTTTTACTCTGAATCTGAGTCCGAGTACTGGGACTTGCAGTGCAAATTACTTAGGCAGTAAGTATAGAAGGTGCTATCAGCCAAGTCTCTGAAACCATGAACATTCTGTAATCTCTGCCATGCTGCTAGCTCCTCCTTTTTGGACAACCTGAAGTAAGCCTTATATTCTTGTGCTGGCAGCCATAAAATAGGGAAATGAAAATGATATCCTAACCATTTTTCGACACACTGTTGAATGCATTTGACATAGTTAGGTAGCCGTGAAATTTTTGTTTCAATATTAAGAGGGTTAAATGGCCGTGAAATTGTTGTTTCAAGATTAAGAAGGTTAAATGGGTGATATTCCTTCCTCTCTTTAGAGGACTGTTCTTAGAATAGGTTGTTTGATTGTAAGGCAACAACTCCCTTGACTTTGACATAATTCTGGCAGTCTTTTAAGACTGCCACCTATAACTCTCTGATATACTCGGTCATTCCTAGTTACTTTAAAAACTGATGATATTCAGCAATGAAAATGGTAGCATTCTGTGGCTTGGATCAAATCCACAGAAGGCGATTATATTCATTGTGTCTTGCTGAAAGGAAGGCATTCTGCCACATGATCTGATTGGAAAGGAAAGAGACAAAGGCTCTAATCTGAATGTCACAAACCAGAGGGTTCAGATTGAGTTTCCTATCCTTAGGGATGGCTTCATTATGGAGATACAATTCACAGAGTAAATTTTGTTCACTGGGAGATGCTTCTATGAAGGTTTTCACAAACTGTTCAGGTGCAGATACCTCATGAGGTCTACCATCTCTAATTTCCTTTATTTGGAAGAACGCTAAGTGTTCTGCAAGAAAGAGAGAGTAATTGGAGGATGGTTTCCTGATGGCCAGTAATATTTGAACCAAATTAAACATGAGGAGCAATCTAGTTTTTAACTATTTATTTTCCTTGTTCTATGCATGAGACTGTTCCAAAACTTCCCAATTTTCATATATATGATTTTTCCACGATAATTTGTGCTGCTGTAAGATCTTCTCTTGCTACATAACATACTCTTTCTTCCATTTATCCATTTATGCTTGAGTGTTGTTGGTCTGAGTGAAGACATTTTTTGTAGGCTGGGGTTCACTCTGAGTAAACACAGTCTCTGTAGGTCGGGGTACAAGACTTTCAGTTTTAACAATCACAGTAGGCCAAGGTATTTGTGGTTTAACCTATTTTTCAAAAATCTTTGAAGGCCTTGCTGGTTCTTGTGTGACAACAACACATTCCTATTTAATTGCAATGGAAGTAGATGCAGAGGTGGCTCCAAGCAGTGGAACTTCAACTATTTTATAACCAGCTTGATGATAAATATTACCACATTGGCCGCACATATATTCATTATACGGGTCTTTCTCTGTACTCTTCTTAGCTGCAGATGCTGCATGAGCTAAAGTATACAAATTAAGTTCTCCATCATAGGCTTCCCTTGCCATTATTAATTCCTACTTGTAAGCTTCGAGTTCTGATTTTAGAAACTTGTTTTCTTGTGGAAGGGAAGCCAAGGTGACTGGGCTTTCTGTAGCAGTCTTCGTCTCAGTAGCTGATTCCAGTGAATGAAAGGCCTGTTGTTTTGCAGAAACTTCATCATTTGGAGCCTTAGCAGGTGGTTCTTGTGTGGCAACTGTTGAATCATCAACTGGTTCTGTAATAGCTACATCATCCTAAGCATCCAAATTTTGCATATCAGCAGATGGTTCTTGTGTGGCAGCTGCTGACTCGGTAGCTGGTTCTTGTGTAACAGCTACAGTTTGTGCAATATCCTGGTTATATATGTTTTGCTCATCAGCAGTTGGTTCTTGTGTAGCAACTGTTGAATCGGTAGCTAGTTCTTGTGGGGCAGCTACACCTAGGTGGTCTATTTTATGTTCATCAGTAGGTGGTTCTTGTGTGGCAACTGCTGAATCAGTAGCTAGTTCTTGTGGGGCAGCTACATCTAGGTAGTCTATTTTCTATTCATCAGCAGTTGCTTCTTGTGTGGCAACTGTTGAATCAGTAGCTGGTTCTTGTGGGGAAGCTACAACTTGGTCGTTTATTTTCTGTTCATCAGCAGTTGGTTCTTGTGTGGCAACTACTGAATCAGTAGTTGGTTCTTGTGGGGCAGCTACATCTAGGTTGTCTATTTTCTGTTCATCAACAGTTGGTTTTTGTGTGGAAACTGTTGAATCAGTAGCTGGTTCTTGTGGGGTAGCTACACCTAGGTGGTCTGTTTTCTATTCATCAGCAGGTGGTTCTTGTGTGGCAACTGCTGAATCAGTAGATGGTTCTTGTGGGGAAGCTACATATAGGCCATCTATTTTCTGTTCATCAGAAGTTGGTTCTTAAGTGGCAACTGCTGAATCAGTAGCTGGTTCTTGTGGGGCAGCTACATCTAGGTCATCTGTTTTCTGTTGATTAGCAGTTCGTTCTTCTGTGACAACTTCTAAATCAGTAGCTCATTCTTGTGGGGTAGCTACATGTTGTACATCATCTTGGGTATCTAAATTTGGTGGCTCAACAGCTGGTTCTTGTGTGGCAGCTGCTGAATCAGTAGTTGGTTCTTGTGTGGTAGCTACATTTTCTTAAAGAAATGATGTCACAAAATCCTAGGCATATTTCATTTCAGTACCCAAGGGTGAGATAGATAAAGGTTTAGGGCCTTGGGACTGTGGTGGGGTATGGGGTTTTAGGGTAATAGGTGGGGAATTTGGGATGGTGGTAACAGTCGCTCCTTCAGTAGACATCCTGATTTGTCTTCCAGGTAAAAAGGCAGGTAAAGCAGTGGTTTTTCTTTTGTGAGTGGTTTTCTTCAGAGGAGGAGGGTCATGATGGATGGTAGCTTCTTTGGTTGAGGCCCTTGTTCGTCTTTTTAGTAGGGAGGCAGCCTTTTCTTGCCTTTTTCTTTTTAGCTTAGCAATGGGAAGGTTATCATCAGAATCATCACTAGGAATGTGGACAGTGGGACTGAATGATTCTGCTAAATTATGGGATGAAGTTAATGTGGTGGGAGGGTCAATTGGATTAGCTGATGCGGGTGGTGGAATTTCTGGGGGGTCAGAAATGCTCCCTGGTTGTTGTTCAGAAGGATTTTCAACTTGCTGAGGGATTCCAGGAGTTTGTTGAGGAATTTCAGGGGCGGGCTGAGAAACTTCGGAAGTTTCAGTGACTTCTTGGGGAATTTCAGCTGTTGTTTGAGGAATTTCAGTGGCTTCTTGGGGAATTTCAGCTGTTGTTTGAGGAATTTCAGCGGCTTCTTGGGGTTCTAGGGGTGGGTTGTTAGGCGGGGGAGGATTCTACTGAGCCAAACCTCTTTGAATTAATAACTGGATGAGACAATGATGGGTGAGGGAAAGGACTGGGTATTTTGCATGCATACAATAATGCGACATATTCTCTAGACACCCAAGTAGATAATATGGAATATTTAACAGTCAACCATGTCTCAAATGATTTAACAGGACAAAATCATGCTGATAGACTACCTGGCAGTGACCTTCGCAGGTGAGATAGTGCTTGACAAATTAGGCAACCGTCAGCCATGGAAGTGGTAATGAATGAAGTGTGACACCCTCGCCTTTAGGCTCGACCCACTCTCCTCGCAGAAGAAATTCCTATTGTGCATTAAGAATGATGCGTTTACGACTAAACCATCGAGTGCCAATGGCTAGTAGGCTTGAAACCTGTGCTATATCATCCTCTGAAACTAGAATTCAAACTCCTTGAACGGTAGAGTAGCCATCTCATAAATTAAGTGCAAATTCAAGGACTTGCTGTGGATCAAATCCCTAGAGCCTCTAAAAATAATCTATCCAACCGGCGCGCTGAAAAATCTGATATACCTCTGGGTGTAATTCTAATAAAGCTATCAAGCCGGGCTCATATCAAATAGCAGGTCCTCCCACAGTTACCAGCCTCAGTAAAATGCATAGTGACAAACCGAGTTACCGCACCCGAGACAGAGTAAATTTGCAAACGAGTTCATGGAATAATAAGACAGAGACGGGCTAATGAGACGTGATCGTGGGTAAAAAACGATGATGATTGGCGTGTTGTGAAATGATGGCATGATGATTTTGATATTGCCCCCAACTACGACTGGAATAATGAGTTTTAAATGTACAGAGATCGTGGTAATAATGTCGTAATCTTCTCATTTGACTATAGTTTAATAATATTTACATGTACAAATACATACCTCATGTTTGCCTTTGATTGATATTCGGAATATGAGGGTAATTATATGAAAGGCCTATATAATGATAGGAGAAGGCAGTGAAAGAACAATGAAATAGATGACTCTCACAACTGAAAGTAATGTATAATCCTTCGTTGAGAAGAAATGGTGTTTCAGCAACAGGGAAAATGGGTAAAAGTTGGTTTTTCAGCAACGGGAAAAGTGGGGGAAAGGTTGGTGTTTTAGCAATGGGAAAATGGATGGAGATTGGTGTCTCAGCAATGGGGGCAATAAAGAAGAATGTTGCTGTAATAGGGAAAATGTTGCTGAAAAACGCTTATAATAAGAATGGGAAAGATGTTGCTGAAAAATAATGGGGGACATAAGGAGGAGAAAAAGGAAAAATGATTAAAATGGGGAAATGAATTGTGAATTGGAGTGAGATGACAATGCTTCACAAGATGAAGCTTAAATCTACTTCCAGTAAGATTGTTCTTTTAAACCAGCCTCCCTATGTCTGAGATCTACAAAATAATCAATTGTAACATGCCAACCCTTGACAAGGATTATTAGTTAAGAAATCTAATCTAATACTAAAAAGAATACAATGCAGAAGCTAAATGCAATGAGGGGTAGCAAGCTCCCCCAAAAAGATATAAATGTGAATCTACCATGCAGGTAGCTTTAAAATCCTCTTTAGAAATGGGCTGCTGGTAGGGACGAAGCCGATACCCATTTACTAATAATGGTGTTCTAGAATCATCAATTGTTAGGAGCCTTACTGTTCCATTGGGAAAAACAATATCTATTTCGTAAGGTCCCAACCATCATTTTCGTAATTTCCCTTGAAAATTTTCAAACCGAGAGTCATACAATAAATCTCAATTACCTTTTTGGAACTGCTTATGCCTAACAATTTTATCATGCCACCTAGTTCTTTGTTGTTGAATCATAGTTGTTTGGTGGATGGCATCTAACCTCTTTTCATCCAATTTCTGAAGTTGTTGCAACTTGGTTGTATGTGCATCTGTCAAATTAAGGTTAACATCTAAAGAAGTTCTTAAGGTTTTAATCTCAAATTCCACAGGAAAAATAACACTTTTACCATAAACCAATTCATAGGGAGAAAATCCTGTAGTGTTCCTCCAGGTAGTTCTGTAAGCCCATAATGCCTCAAGCAGCCTTTGAGACCAATCCTTCCTATTTTCCTTCACTGTTTTTGTTAAAATAGCTTCTATGACTTTGTTTGTACTTTCCACCTCACCATTGGCTTGGGGATGGTAAGGTGTAGTCATTTTATGATGAATATGATATTTTTGAAGCGTGGCTTTAAAACCATGAGAATTGAAAGGAGGTCCTCCATCTGTAACTAGTTCTCTAGGAACTCCAAATCTAACAAAGATTTCTTCAAATAGAAAAGTTAAAACAACTTCTTCATTAGCTCTAATAAGTGCCTTAGGTTCCACCCCTTTAGTCATATAATCTGTACAAACCAATATGTAAACTCTTTGACTGGACAGAGGATTGATGGGTCCTATAAAGTCTAGAGCCCATCTTTCAAAGGGTTCAAGTATTACCTGGGGATTCAATGGCATTTCATCTCTATGATTAGGTTGACCTGTTCTTTGATAGCTATCACAAGCCCTAACATATTTCTTTGCATCCTTGAAATGTGAGGGCCAATAATAACCTATTCTGAGAATTTTTGTGTTGTCCTCCTATTAGCAAAATGCCCTCCGCAAGGGCCATCATGACAAGTCTTTAATATATCATAAACCTCATATTCTCTAATGCATCTTTGGAGTTCATGATCAATTCCTGTATGGAAAAGACACCCACTTATCCAGCTATACCGAGCACTTTTTTGAATGATATTTCTTTTCTCTCGATGTGACAGGTGTGATGGTAGCTTCCCTACAACCAAATAATTGGCAATATCTGCATACCAAGGTGAGTGAGCAGATACCGCAAATAGATATTCATTAGGAAAGGAATCATCTACTGGAGTATTATCATCAGTTTTTATCCGAGAAAGGAAATCAGCAACTACATTCTCTTTACCTAGTTGATCTACAATTGTAATATCAAATTCTTGTAATAATAATAACCGCCTGGTCGCTCAAGCATTTGTGGTAGATTTGGTCATTAAATACTTAATAGCCGAGTGGTCAGTATGAAAAAAAGTAGGGTAACCAGTAATGTAATGTCAAAATTTATTAATAGTAAAAATGACTGCTAAAAATTCTTTCTCAGTAACTGTGTAATTGAGCTCAGCAGGAGTCATATTCTTACTAATGAAATAAATAGCATAAGGAAGATGATTTTCTTCTTGTCCCAAGATAGCTCCAATTGCAGTATCTGAAGCATCAGAGGATATATGAAAGGGAAGTGCCCAATCAGGTCCTCTTAGAATATGAGTTGTAGACAACTGATGCTTAAGTTCATCAAATGTTTTCTGGCAAAGATCAGTCCATTAAATTCAACATTTTTCATAAGTAACAGAAACAAACGAGAAGCTATTTTAGAAATTTGTTTGATAAATCTTTTGTAATATCCAACATGTCCTAAAAAACTTCTTACATCAGATATTGTTTTAGGGATAGGAAGGGTTTGAATCACCTATACTTTGGATGGATCTACCTGAATCCCTAGGAATGAAATGAAGTGCCCAAGTACACTTCCTTTGTTCAACATCATATGACATTTTTCGGTACTTAAGGAAAGGTGAGCTTGTATACAACGTTTAAGTACTTTTTCAAGGTTTTGTAATGCATCTTCAAAAGTCACAACATAAGGAGTAAAATCATCCATAAATATCTTCATAGATTCATTAAGCATATCAGGAAAGATTCCTATCACTGCTCTTTGAAACGTTGTTGGAGCATTACATAGTCCAAATGGGAGAAATCTATAAGCAAAAGTTCCCCAAGGACTAGTAAAAGTGGTCTTGTCTTGGTCTTCGAGTGCAATTTTGATTTGGTTATATCCGCTAAAACCATCTAAAAAGGAGAAGAATCTCTTCCCTGACAAACGTTCTAGAACCTGATCAATGAATGCCAAGGGGAAATGATCTTTTTTAGTGGCTTTGTTTAAGGCTCTATAATCTACACACACTCTCCATTTCCTATTTTTCTTAGGTACTATCACCAACGGAGAAACCCATTCATTGTCATATATGGGGTGTATAAACCCCGCAGTAAGCAATTTTTGAAGTTCTCTTTTAACAATTTCCCTCAAATTCGGATTCATTCGCCACTAGGGTTGATAGACTTGTTGACACCCTTCCTTAATATAGACATGATGAGTACATAATTCAGGAGAGATCCCCTTCATATCTGTATAGTCCCATGCGAATGCTTCATTATTTTCACGAAGTAACTTCATTAGCTATTGTGTTTCAGCATCTGTTAAGTTGGGGTTTATGTTCAATGTTTTGCCAGGTTTGATTTCTACTGTTATACTTCTAGAGGAGATGGCAGTTGATGTTTGAGGTAAATTTTCAGATTTAAGCTTTTCTTGGGTTCAAGTTCCAAAATTGTAGTCAACAGGTTATATGTTTCAGAAGTGATTCAGGAGGGTTCGGAAATAAAATTACTAATTACTTCATCCTCCATGGTATCTTTAAGAGTTAAGGCTTGTCCGATAGTCAAAATAGGTTGAGTAGCATTATCATCATAATCCAACCATACAGAATCATCATTATTAATCATAGGTGTGGCATGAGGATAAAGAGTAAGTTGCCTAGTTTCACATGCATTAGAAATTGTCATTGAACCTGATCTACAGCTGATAAAAGCATTTGCTGTAGCCAGCCATGGTCTCCCCAAAGTTAGGGGATGTCCCCCCAACTTTGTTTTAGTCTGTAATACAACAAAGTCAGCTGGGTAATTCGAGGATTCCACTGAAATAATCAGATATTCAATAACTCCTTCTGGTTTGATTGTGGAACGGTCAGCTAACTCCAGGATCATTAGTGTCTCTCTGATTACATTCTTTAGCTGTAATAGTTGTGAGGTTTCAAGGGCCATAATATTTATAGCAACATCTAAGTCTACTAAAACTCGTGAAACAATAGTTTTTCCAATCTATACGGTAACCGTAGGATGGCCGACGTCACCATATTTAATAGGACAAGTTTTTCTGGACATTAAAGCAGCTAGATCACCCATCACATGAGCTGTAAGGGGATATTTAGCTTTCCTACCAGGTTTCTTAATACAAATATCTCTGACAGTTCTGGCTTAAATTGATACATCTTTGAGTGCTTGTAAAAGTGGGATTTTAACATAAAGATTCTGCAATTCCCCTAAAAGATTAAAAGCAGACGGATTTGGTCTCTTAGTGAGAGCTAGACACTCAGGGAATGGTGTCTTTGCTGTTTCAGCACCTTTATTAGAGGGTGGTTCAACTGTTTCAACACCCTTATTAAGTAAATTATTCTTTTTTGTCTCTTCTTTATCAGAGTCAGAAGAGGTAATATCATCAATAATAGGCTCAACTATTCTCCTAGATCACAAATGAATATCATTACACTACACAGAGTAAATAGGAGATATAGGCTGGTTCTGAATATTGATGACTTGCACAACTTTATTATTATTAGGGTTAGGGTTTGGTTGTACAGGCAACTGGGGTCTTATTATCTGATTATTTGGGGGTCCGAGCACCTGATGGTGGAGAGAGTGGTTGCTGAAACTGAGGAAATTGATTTGGGAACGAGATTTGTTGAGCTCTCCAGTTTGGGTTCCACTGATTAAAATAAGACTGTTGTGGAGGCCAAGCAGTTCACATTGCAATGTCTACAAAGGGAGGGTTTGTTTGTTGCATGGGTGGGAAATTCATTTGATTAAAAGGTGGGTATTGCATTTGGTTGAAGGGCGGGCAGTTTGCTTGATTAAAAGAAGGATAACTATTCCAGTGATTAAATGGCATATTAGAGTTCATACCTTGTCCTCGTGGTTGCTATTGCCTCCTTTGTGTCAGCAAATAAACTACTTCAGCTTCCTCCTTGGTTGGTTGCAACACTGCTTTTATTCCTGGTAAAGAAGGGCATTGTTGAGATTCATGGTCCTTCTCACAATTGGTGAAAATTGGTACCTTGTCCAATGGGCATTCCCTTAGTGGATGTTTTTCTCTGCATTTAGGACAGAAGATGGCCAAAGTAGCTTCTGTGTCTGCTTGTTTCTTCTTAACCTGCAAGGTATCAATCTGTGAAACAAAAGAGCTTAACATTTCAGTTTTGAATTCCTCAAGTAAATTACCTATTTCAGATCTTTTTGCTCCTCCAGTGACTGATTTTTGGACTCTTGAATATGTACTATCCCTTCTTTTTGATCTATTTGCAGCTCCTCTTGAACATCTCTTGCAGGGGTTAACGATTTCATCATACGATTCTTTAGATATGTCCCCTTTACCAAGCATGTCCAGCATGTATAAATAATCATCCCTCACCCACTTCAAAAATATTGTCTTGAGAATGTCCTTACTTACATTGGGGTGATTGGATCTCTGCAGATTGTATTGTAGTCTTTCCACAAAGTCCTCCAGATTTTCATCGTCCTTCTGAACCATCTTAAATAATTCCTCCCTTTTTTCTCTTGTCTAGCAGTAGTCTTGATATTTGGTCAAGAAATTCTCCTTCATTTGTTCCCATGTCGTAATTACTTGACTTCCCAGACTCATAAACCATCTTAGTGCATTTCCTTTTAGTGTTGCTGGAAATAGCTTCAATTTCTGAGCATTAGTAACATAATATTAACTTCTACACAATATATCAAACTCAAAAAGAAATTCATCAGGATCTTCAGAAGATAAACCATGGAAGTTAGGTAAGGCTGAGAGTGGGATATTATTCATGGGAGTTTCCCCCCTAGGAAGATCCCCTGTAGGAAATCCCAAGGTAGAGAAAGAATTTTCCCCTCTTCCTTCATGTCCTCCATTATAGAATCCTTCATTATTCTCTTCCATTGGTTGATCTCCCACTGCACTTGCTCTGTCTTCAATGTTTTCTGTTAGCTCCCCAACATTCGTAATTGGTTCCTCAACATCCTCAATTGATCCCTCAATGTCTTCAGTTGCTTCCTTGAAATATTCTGCTGATTTTTCAATTTCTTCTACTATTTCCTCAACTTTTTGAGGACCCACAACTTCCTCTGTTTCATAGTTTGTTTGGAGGGAGAGCTGAGGCTTGGGCTTCCGAGAGCTCAGCCTCTTAGAAGATTTATCCTTTGATATAATATCATCAATAAAGGTCTTTCTTCCTCCTCCTTTACCCGTGCCACCTGTATGGTTGTTTTTCTTGTGTCGTATCATGCATTTTGCATGTCTAAAAGAAAATCCTTAATGCTTTTAAAATCTATGATTGCCTTCCCCGGCAACAACGCCAAAATGTTGGTCACTTTAATTTCTTATTAATCCAGACAACTAAGTGCTACATAAATTGTCAACCCACGGAAGTCTGTTTATTTCAAAGGCAACTACGCACTATATGTGCTCAATCTCAAAAGCAATAAAAGTTTTACTAATAAATAAACTAGTCACACCTCGCTTTAAGCAAACCGAAGCTCCACTATGAGTTACAACAAAAACAATCTATTGCAGACAATTACCAAAGAATGCTTAATTTCATTAAAAGAGTAATCTAATGGAAAAGGAATCAATCTGAAAAGGAAAGCACTAGCTATGCTGTAACAGAGAACAAGACCCTATTCCCAAAGTAGGAACCTTCAGCACTTGTTTCTGATTACCATGCTTGCCAACTCACTCTGTAAACTCAATTGCCAATGGAAAACTCATGAATTAACTGTAGATGAACTAGATAATGCAGCAATCAATTGGAAAAATAGAGTTCAACAACAATGCATAAGCACATTTAGTAAACAGAACTTTTAACAAGGTATGGATAGGAAACACACTTAACACACTGCAGAAATATAATGGGTGAATCTTGTGATGAAGGTGGGCCCTGTCCTTCTCACAAGATTCCCCAGGAAACAAGAACTAGAAAGAAATGTTCAGAATAGTATTTTATTCATCCATCAATATGTCATGTTACAAAAGGATTCCAGTTCTTCTCCTTCAGCTAAACTTTCCACAGTCTATCCATCCCCCTCTAATGTAGATGTCTCCTCTTTTTAAAGAGGAGACATCTATTACAATTGATCACACTGTAAGTCCTATCTTTAACTCAATATACCAAAATAGGGAAATCGGTTTTCCCATTACTGAAATGTTGTTACAATGGTTATGGTAATGCTAACTTTGGAATGTGGTAGTTATAGCCAATGTAGCATCTCCTTCGATGATCTTCTTCTGTTGCTGTCAAATCTAGAAGGCAAATCATGATTGCTTCAGCAACGAGATTTTCTCCTTGTTCTAACTGTTACAACAACATGATCTGTAATAATAAATCTGTAGTCTTTAGGCTGTTTCAACAACGTAGACTGAAATGATAATTGTTTCAGCAACTATCCATTTCAGTCAATAAATTATGAAAATAGTGTAATTGTATGTAAAATAAATTAAACGTATAGTAACAAGAAGAAATATTGTATACCTTTGGAAAAGTGGGTCAAAGAAATAACAAGGACTTTAAATATGGGTTGAAAACAGATGACATAATAGATAAATATAACGTCAAAAAGGGACAATTTGAGGTCCTAACAGTGTGGTTTATGTGTATCACCTTAGGCTTCTTGAAGAATTATGGTTTGGTGGAGAAACAACTCCTCACCATAGGCTCAAAATACCATACTTCCTTTTGCAATCACTGGTAGACACAAGCATAAAAGTGGAGGGAAATCACAAATAGTTAGCCCACCATGGGTTAATGAGAATCATCATAGAAGATTCCCTCCACAACCTCAGAATTCCTATCCAATTGGAAATTTTCAGAGACATCAGGATAGAGGAGGTTGTCAAAGCCCTCGCATATGACATCAGTCCTACTATCAGTGAAGAGGATGAGGAAGAAACTAAAACACAGGGAGAAGAAGCAGAGAGGGACGAAGGTGAGACATATGAGGAGGAAGAAGAGGAGAAAGAGAAGGAAGAGGATGAGGAAATAGAGGAAGATGAAAAAGAAGAGACTGATAAACAAGATGAGTTGCTAAAAGGAGAACAATGGAGGAATAAGAGAGAGGAAAATGGCAATGAGAAAGAGAAGGAAGAGGATGAGGAAATTGAGGAAGATGACAAAGAAGAAACTAATAAACAAGATGAGGAGCTAGAAGGAGAAGAAGTAGGAAAAATAGAGAGGAAAAGGGAAATGAAAAACAGGAGGCATAAGACAAGGAGGAGTAACCTAGAGTGTTTCCGGAGGCCACTAAGAGAGAAGCATCAGCTGCCCTCACTTCTCTTAGCACCCCTATCAAATAGAAAGGTAAAAGACATAGGCAGATCCCCTTATATTTCAGGACAAAGGAAAAACATAAGGATAAGGTAGGGCAAACCCCAAACAACAACCAAAATTCCAATTGTGATTGAGGGCTCACCTAAATAGTAGGAGAAAATGCCTCCTCCTAGTTCTCCTATCACCTATGTGAGAAGGCCTATAACTAGATCCACCTCATTCAATGGAAAAGAAATCCTATAGGATACACT
Organism: Pinus tabuliformis; assembly: GCA_031772625.1. Lineage (NCBI taxonomy): Eukaryota > Viridiplantae > Streptophyta > Pinopsida > Pinales > Pinaceae > Pinus > Pinus tabuliformis. Next base: position 1,139,188,951 of record CM062818.1, on the reverse strand, counting down.
GCAGGACCTACAAGTAGCTGAAGCAGTCCTACAAGATACTCTGTTAAACCTACAGGCGACTCAATAATTGGATAAGGAGGGAAGCCTACAAAAAGAATCTAAAGAAGAGGACCCAGAGTTAAAGGAACCTAGCCCCCAACCTAACCTTGACTCTTACTAGATTTATTGAAGTGGGCAGGATATTTCCACAAAAAATTGCTATTCCACTATTCTTTGAGCTTGAGAAGGAGAGAGCCAAAACTCATCGATGGATGTAGATTGCGAAACAAAGACCCTTATGATCAGAGCTGAGTAGTCCAATCCAATGGCCCTCATCTACACACATAATTTAATTGCAAATGATCCTAAGCTTGCACCCAGATATCTTGCTCCCCAAGAGAAATCAATTTCACATTTTTAGGACATGTTCAGGTTGTTAGGGCATTACGGCATACATGCTTGCCTTAGGAGATGGAACACATTGCCATACAGTTTAAAGATAAGAGAGTACCATGCTAAAAGAACCTCAATGAATGAGAGAAGCACTGAACATGACACTCATGTACAAGAAATCCATGCAAAGGCTCAAAGTCAATTGGATTGCCTTGAAACTCATTCCACCACTGCTCTTAGGAATGTTAGAAGGAAGGAAGGAAGAAGAAGAAAAGAGGCAGTGGGATGAGGCAGAAAAGAAAGCAGGCTTCTATGAACAAGAAGAGGAAACCACAGCAGAGGCATGGGATGTCAGGGAGGCCACTAGAGCTATGAAGGACATGGATATTGATTGAGTTTCTCATAGGATGAGAAAAACTTTCGGTAGGGGGGTGATGATGAGCCTCATCATTGGGTAATTATATGGGCCTTAATTCACCTCCTACCTTAGTCAAACTAACTTTTCTCACAACCTATTACATTTTTTGATCATATTTTGTTTAACGAGATGAGTTAATGTGAGATATTATGCCTAGCGGACTAATATGCCTTGAATGCAGGTTTGGAAGAGAAAATCAAGGAATTTTATCAAAGACTAAGGTTTGAAACTCGAAAAATACGAGCGAGAGAGATTCTAGGAGGTAAATCCGCCTCCTTTACTCCTTCCCCATTCGAATATTCCTTCATTAATCCCACTAGCTCACAGTGTAAGTAGTCAAGCCATGAAGATTAAAAGGAAGCAAAGAAAGTGATATAAAAGGAGTAGTTCATCTCGAGTTTGGGAGCCGATAATCCCTAAATTTAAGGAATTCGTTGGAGACTTCAGTTGTATAATTATAGAGGCCTAGAGCCTAATTAGGATTCAAAACTTTTGTTGTAAGACTCTAGCTATTTTCGAGCTCCAGACTTGTGGAAGACTTTTTGATCTAATTCTCTGTTTTGGTTGAATGAGTTTGCTCTTGATTCAGTACTTGTTTAACTTAGTGTTTTGAATCTCTTGGTTTAGGTACCAACCCTAGAAAAAAAGGATCGCCTTCTTTTATCTTTATCCTTAGCTTAGTTTCATAGCTTCATGGTTAAACTGTTGTTAGAAGTATTTCAATGCAAGTAGTGTAGGTTTGATTAATTGTTTTTTAGTTTTCTTCCATTTGTGTCTTTCTTTGGTAGCAGGTTCCACAAAGCTATTAGAGGGTGTCTTGGCCTCACTTCTTCCTTCTGGGATCATGATTTGAGGGAAAGACCCTTATGCAACCCAAAAAGATAGATTTCCATTTCCTTCATGATATTTAGAATCTATTGTACTTAAGCTAGCACTTCATGAGTTTTTCAAAGTAGGATTTCATTGCCATCTCTTTTATCCTCATTCTTGCAATATATCTCATCCATGACACCATGTTATTTAGAAATTTCTTCATGCATAAGGTAGACAATGAGTTCATTAAATTCTGGGTTTCTAGTTCATGAGAATGATTCTTGTTTACATGAATTTTTGGAAATTACACATGTTTGATGTAGAGCAGGCACTTTAGAATTAGAAATAGATCTCATATCAAGAAACCACCTTTCAACTTCATTCACCCATAGGCATTCCTCATTTCCATCAAAACATTCACCAATTTCATCATTTTACATAGAAATTTCCTCAAGCATTTAGAGTGAATCCAACCATCTCCTAAAATTATTTTTGGGTTCTGACTGATCCCAGGCCTCTTCTCACTCCACTCGACCCATCAGCCACCTTCCGTAAGGTTTCCATCACTGCAAACACACATCATTTTTCTCACGGCTGCATCCTGTAGAAATAAAGGGAATCCTATAGGTTTCTAGTACATCTTGTAGGTTTTCCTGTAGTAGCCTGTCTTGAGGCCGAATTAAGGGAAAACCTATAGGAAGCCTCCCAAGGTCATGTGAGGGTCCCCCAAACCTTCCATCCATCCATCCAATAGGGATTAGTTTGCCCAATTGACATTTCATGAGAAGTGTAAAAAGACAAAATTGGTTTTTTATAGTCCTTTACATGCATACTAGTTCTGTTTGATGTTCTTAGCTTCCATGCTTAGGATAGTATCATTTTTTTCATGTTAATTTAGCATCATTGAAAGCATAACTCTTAGCATCTAATTAGGAAATGATGTGCCCTAACATTGAGTTTCAATCTCTTTCATTATTGCAGTAGATCAACTCTCTCTTAGAGTATATTTCTCTTTCTTTCATCTAGGAATGAAGCTTCTTTTGAATCCATAGAATTCTAGCTTGAAAACCCTAGTGGTCTCTCGCCAACTGAATAATGACAACAGGGAGAACCATCATTTTACTTATGTATAAATCACTATCACCTACAAGTTTGTATGAACCCTCGTTTGATATAGTAAAGTTGGTAACTCCAGGACTTGCAGCATTCTTGCTGCAATAATGATGTTCATCACATTTTCTTCCCCATTTCTCAATCAGGACTTCTATTATAGATATAAAATGTCATGTTACCTATCTCTTCCCATAGAAATCTAGGTAAATCATGGTCATATAACATGTCCTTTGAAACTCCAACAAAGGTTCTATTTTTCTACTCTGCTACACCATTCTGCTGTGGATTGTATGGAATTTTCAATTTCCTCTTGATGCCTCCGTTCACAAAAATGTATGTGAAATATGTATCAATATATGCTCCAACATTACCTGAGTGAAGCGCCTCAATATTCTTCCCTATCGCATTCTCCATAAGAGCTTTAAACTCTCTGAAATGATCGAATACCTTATCTTTGGTCTTCAAGAAGTAGATCTAGGTTTTCTTGTAATGCTCATCAATAAAGGTGAAGAAACATTCAGTAGCGTTGAGAGTTGTAATGCACATCAGCCCAAAAATATTTGAATGTATGATTCCTAACACACCATCAACTCTTTTTTCACTTCTCGGGAATGTTGCCTTAGCATAGTTCCCAAGTACACATCCTCTGTACACATCATCGTGTTCTGTGCCAAGTTTTGGAACTCTTGTTACTATTTGTCGGAGCATCCTGAGTGCTCCATGGTGTAGATGTCCCATTATCTTATGAAATAACTCATTTATCTCCTTACCACTGTTATTTTCACTCCCTATTAGTTCCATTTGAGAATAAATTTGTAACCAGTACAACTTGTTATTTCGAACTCCAATTTGTCTTACCTTTTTCTAGCTTGGTTGTTTGACATACTTTTTCTTCCCTAAGAAGTGAATATCATACCCTTTATCATGTAACTGGGATACTAAAATCAGGTTCATCCCCAATCTCGACACATGCAATACATATGTAGCGTTGGTTCTTGCTCAGGATGCCCTATGAAAATTTATGTTACCTATCCCTACATGAGTACATTTTTCTATGTTTCCCATAGTAGTCTAGAAGTCCATCTACTCCTCCTTGTAGCTAAAAAAATATTGTCTAACCCCTGTCATGTCAGTTGATGCTCCAATTTTTATATAGAAGACACCCTATGAAGTTGATCCTAACAAGAAAGAAAATCCTTCCTCCAATCTAGAAGACAAATTTGAAGTCCCTTGAATGCTAATTTTGTCCATGGTTATGCTGAAGAAATTATAGTGTGATATTCCTCTTTCACCTGACATTGATTCTGCACTAGAAAATTGCTCAAAACCCTATTTTCTAGCTAGATATCTGCCTAAAAAAATATGAGATGATCCCATTTCCTCTGGAATCACCCGATCTTTAAGGATCATATTTTTCTGCCGCTCTCGAAATAATCAAATTTCCTCAAGAAATTTGGCCTTGAGGAAAAAATATTGCACTTCCCTTTGGAATTTTGGCCTACTTCCCTTAATGAGTAGCAAAAGTTCCTTTTCTATTTTGAGTTCTCGAGCTGATCAACTGCGTTCTTATACCATATGAAATTTTTATATATTACAACAACCATAAATTATTCTTCTAATTGAAAATTTAACTATGTAGTTTATTTTCTATGACAAACAACGAATACAATCACAACTGAAATTTTCACCATAAAAATACTACGAAAAATGAAATACTGAAAAATAATAAATTCTAACACATACACAAGAATTTTGACACAGTTATTTTGGGACAATTGTTCCGAGAAAAACACAATGTGGGAAAACCAGTGTAGCAGATGAGGATTTTATTATTATTCTTCAGTAGAAATTTTGAGTATAATAATTTAGATGCCTAAGTGGAAATAATATATGAGGAAAATACTAGTAAAATTATTGTGAGAATTTTCTCCCACCCCACAACTAATTTTTGCCTCTGAAATCACCTCCCTAGCCTTTGCGTTGATCCTCCTCAATCACCCTCCACGCAGAGCTTACATTGAGCCTATGAGAATTTCGTATTTCCTTCCTTTTCCTCTTATGGGATGAAACGTTCCTCTTAGAATGCTTCTACCCTCCTCTTCCACCTGCTACTCACCCTTGGGCTCTATCTTCTCTGCTGAGCTACTGCCATTGACAAAATCGAACTAGTTGGGCAATTGAGTATCTGCTCTAGTGTGTTCTCCATCACCACATCGATATCCTCTTATTATCCACTATTAGAGAACCAATGACCAATATTAAAACATAATCGATGGCTACCATCATCTCTGGATCGAACTGTGTGAGTTTCTAGATGATTCTCGCCTTGAGTAAATTAATACAAATTAATTAACCATATTCCCTAAGTTTATACTTATGAAATATTTAAAAACACATTAATAATCTTATTAAGTCATTGCTATGCAAAATTTCTAAAAACAATTTATGGGCTTTGGAGATGTCATGTATTCTAGCCTCTCCACCAACTTTCATAGCTAGAGCACATATGATGGTATGAAAACTAACAAATGATTTATTCACTTCTTCTATTCTATCAAGTTCACTATAAAATTAATGTTTCTATGGCATGCATTATGTTTTAAAGAGTTCGTTCATTATAATTGAATGACTTCATGGTTATTGTCTACCCATTCCTTCATTGGTAACTTTTTTCGAGTTAAAATTTCCATTAAAAAACAAAAGCAAAAACAATCCAACTACAATTTTAATAATTTTGGTTTTAATATGAAATTGATAGAATATTTTAAATTGTATTAATGTGGAGAAACCTATTCTATTGAAGCATACTTTTTACAATTCAAATGGCTTAGACATGTTGTATATTTTTACTGTAGATTCAATAGTTTATGTGATATGCTAAGACACGAGACGAGAATCTACTCTACTCTTTAGCGGAAACCGAAATTGATAGATGAAAACAATAAGCAAAAAAGGAAGAATATTAATTGCATACAACACAATATTTTTTTATCAGGAAAGAAACTGCTCGAAACCCCGACTATCTATATTGCATTAAGTAGAATTATCGGAGAAAAAAATACAATGCTTGTTCATCCTGAACAATTCATGCACTAGTAAAATCTAACTCTCTGCCTCACAAGCCATCTCAAGCCAACACATAAACAGTTGTGTTGCCTGTTAATCCCTTAATTCCTTGCGCAATCCATAGAGGAATTAACCCATATTAAATTGGGAGATACACTCCCCATAACTGCGCAATCCAAACATAGGTCGTCAACTAGTTGAATGCACCATCTGTACAACTTGGAAAATTATACAACTAATAGTACACTATCCCTGAACTCTAATCTCAGTTGGGTCTTCCTTTGAACTGAAATGCATGATTTATTTATGGTTGAATATTTAGTTAACTGGTATGGTACTTTTTATGTACTGGTGCACTACTCAACTACTAGCCTTTACTATTTCCTCCAACAATTAGAACTAGTTTAACTAACTATAACTCAATTAGATTGAGTTATCTAATTACAAATCAAAAGAACTAAACCTGTGACCCTAAAATTTAAGGATCACTCTACATGACTCTAGAAAGACTTCCAACTTGAATTTCCTAAGTCAATTAAGTCAATTTATCTTAATTAACTATTACAGGTTGCAATGAGAACATAATTAAAATTTCATTCAAGGACAGATTATATTAGAATTTCTTGTTTTTATTTTTAACACACCCTCTCAACAAGAAATGGATTCTCAGATACCATGATCCCAACTTTGTGAAACTTAAATTGGAATCTTGACAAAGACTATTCCAAAATATCTGTATCCTGTTTCTCTGTGGGAACCTACTCCAACAAAATAATTCCCCTCTACACACAATCTCAAAGATAATGATGTCGGATATCAATATGCTTCGACTAATCATGAAAAAATGGATTTTTAGAGATTTTGATACAAATATGATTATCACAGTAAATAACAGTTGGATACACCTACTGATCAAACAAACTAACCAAAATGTTCCTCATCCAAATAGCCTCACAAGCTACTTGACCTATACCTATGTACTTTACCTCTACTGAACTGAGTGTAACTGATCTTTGTGTCTTATTGTACTAAGAAATAGTTATAGACCTAATATTGAAGATCCCTCCTAATGTTCTCTTCCTGTCGGATGGAATCCATGCCCAATATACATCGGTGAAGCCTTGAAGCCTCACTCCCTCTGTCCATCTGTACCATAAATCATACTGAGTGGTGCATCTGAGGTATCTCAACACATTCTTTGTTATCTTCCAATATAACTTGGTCATCATAACCATCGCTTGACAAAGATGGTTAACTATAGAGCACATGTTTTGTCATGTGTTCACCAAATATCTGAGTGAACCCACAACTTACCTATAAATAGTATCTTCCACTACTTCACTAAAGGTAGCATCCTCCTTCCTCTACTTAGCTGCTAGAGGAGTCTCAATGGGTTTAATGCTCTCTCTCTGAAACCTTTCTAGTATGACATTGACATACTTTCCCTCAGAGAGAAAAACTTCTTCATCACCTTTCCATACCTCCATGCCCAGAAAGTAGTGCATGAGCCCTAATTCCTTCATTTCAAAGCCTCTTTCAATGTCCTCTTTGAAATACTTATTCAACTTAACATCACCTGTAAGAATCAAATCATTGACGTATAAAACAATAATCAACAATTTACCTTCAACCACAATATGGTAAATGTTGCTTCACTCTTGGTAAATCCCAATCTGATGAAGTAGCTATCAGTCCTGGTGTACCAAGCACAAGGTGGTTGTTTCAACCCATAGAACACTCGGTTAAGTTGGCACACATGCGCCTCTGTCTAAGGTCTCAAGACCTTCAATTTTATCAATATACACCTCTTCCTCAACCATGCCATTAATGAAGGTTGTGTTTACGTCCATCTAAGGTGTCTTCTATTCCGTATGCAATCACAGTGCCAAAATGGATCTGATTGTTGAGTATCTTGCAATAGGAGAAAAGGTCCCATCGTAATCAATCGAGTCCACCTGAGAAAACCCTAAAGCTACAAACATGGCCTTTTGTTTCTCTACACTACCATCCACTGCATTATTTACCTTGTAAAGCCATCATGAACTCACCACTAACTTGTCTGCCGGTCTTGGGACCACATTCCAAACATTTTTCTTGAAAATGGAGTCATAGTCCTCTACCATGGCATCAACCCAAACTTTTCTCTCCACTTCTTCCTCAAAATACAATGGCTCTGTTTCAACACATCTGCTCATAATATCCATGTATTGAGTGTACCTCTTGGATAACATCCTTTTCCCACGTTGTTATCTAGGTTCTCCCATATTCTCTTTCACGTAATGTAATAACCTCTCAGCCTCTCTGGTGTGCTTTCTCCCATCCTTGGAAGACTCTACATGAGTGGGTGTCTCCACTCCCTCATCCTCTGCATGTGGCGGCTCCACATCAATCTCAGGTTCGTCCTTAGGAGATAAAATCTCCTCAACTAGATGTAGCTGAAGCTCCCTCTCAAGGGAACATCTCATGGCTTTCTCTTCATCGAATTTTATATCCCTGTGGAGCACTGTCATCTTGTTGGTCAATAGGGACACCCAATAGTTGTGATGTGTATCCGTGTACCCCAAAAATATCACCAACTTTGTTGTTGGTGCCAGTTCTTCTGTGCATATTTGGTTACATTGAAGTAGACTGATGAACCAAAAACACTGAAGTGACCCACATCTAGTTTCTTCCTTGAAAAAGACTCTTCCTGTGTACTCATCCCAAGAATTCAAGGAGGGCTTCTATTCTGCAAGTAAACAACTGTGTTGCATGCTCTAACCCAAAAGTGTAGTTGTAGGCCCTTATCATGCAACATCGTCCATGATGCCCCTAAAATTATTCTATTATTCCTTTCATCCACTCCATTCTATTGTGGGTTATGAGGTTCTTTCAACTCTCATTGATTTCCTTCATCCACAAAGAAGTTTTTAAACCCATTTGACACATACTCTCCACTGTTATCACTACTGAGACATTTAACTTTTCTACCACTATCTTTCTCGAACAATGCTTTAATTTCAAGAAACTTTGCAAAAGTTTGATCTTAGTACTACATGAAGAAGATCCAACATTTATGAGAAAAATCATCAACAAATATAACATAATACTTGGGCTTGGCCGTGGATGTTGTTGATAACAGTCCACACACATCTATGTGCACTCGATTGAGGATCACCTATGCTCGATTATCTTTGTCGTGAAAGGAAGCTTTTGTTTATTCTCCCAAAGTATGCCCTTTGCATGTGTCAACCTAATCTAGTGTAGCTTTGGGAAGATCGGTAGAAATTTTCTAAATGATTTTCAAAGCACCATGATGCAAGTGACCCAACGACTTGTGCCACAACTCACTGATGTCTTAGATTTGTACCTTCTCTAATTTTTTGCTCAAGGTAGCATAGTATTATACCTCCAAATTGTAGAGATTCTTCACCTGAACCCCTGTCCTATTTACCTATCTCGTGGTTATGTGGCGAAGGAATGCCTTTCCCTTACTAAATATCACATCATATCTTCTGTCCTCCAACATCGCACCAAATACCAAGTTCTTCTTCAAACCAAGAACATACATAATATGTCACAAACTGATGGGAACATTTGACTCCCTCTAAAAGCTAATTGTACCAAGCCCGGTAGCACTGTACCTCCTGTCATCACCCATCTCAATATGCATATGGATATCCTTCTCATCCGAGGTATTGAAGAGCTCTTTGTTACCAGTCATGTAGAAATAAGCTCCATTGTCCAGGTACCATACACTACCCATCATCGATGACACCATACATGAGATGAGGGTAAATTCTAGTTTGAATTGTGAGGCAAGAGCCTCACCTCTTGTCATTCCTCCAGAGGGATTCTTACAGGCCTTCTTGAGCAAACACATTGTGGCAAAATGTCCTAGCTCATGATAATGAAAGCACTTGACTTTTGACATGTACTTCCTCTTGCCACCATGACAAGACTCAGATTTGGAGTGGGATGAATTTCCCTTCCCTTTCTTTTCCTTATCCTCTAAGGCACAATTTTCCTCATCATTAGCCTTTGATGAGGATCCATCTCTAGTATTCCTACGATTCTCTTCCTGTACCAAATCCGACCACATTTGTTCCCAATCTGGTAGCTTTTCCCTCCCATTGACAGAGTCCTGCTACCAACTCTTGGGAAGTCCTTGAAAAGATAGTCTAACGGTATCATCCTTGGCAACATTAATCCCCACACCTCCAATCTCATCCCGAAAATGGGTGAGCTTGGTCAAGTACTTCATAATAGAGTCACCGTTCTCCATTTTGATCTTTTTGAGTTTGTCCTTTAGTGTCAACTTCCTATGGTCATTGCTATTTTGAGACATGTTTTTCAATTCCTTCAACATTTAGTATTGAGTATCCTTGTCGTGGAGACTTGAGAAAATGTGGTCTCAATCTCTTTCTATGATATTCCTTCTACCTTTTTCCACACACTTTCTCCATTCAGCCAAAATTTAGCATCCAATTTTGGAGGCTTAGGAATGTCATGATTTATGAATTCCTTGAGGCGATTGTCTTCCAGCACTATCTCCATCTTGTCCTTCCAATCTATGTAATTCGAGCTACCCTCCAATGCATACTTATGTTGGAAACCATAGAATGACATATTGCTGCTATGAAATACGAACTTGTAGATTCAATTTTCACCTACACAACAAACTCGAAATCTCCTCTTCTATAATTTCTTCAGCTCCAGTATGATGTAGATTTTTACTATAGATTCAACAACTTATTTTATATGCTAAAACAAAAGACAAGAATCTACTCTACTCTTAAGGGGAAACCAGAATTGATCGATGAAAACAATAAGAAGAAAAGGAAGAATACAATCTCACATAATACAATATTTTTTTATGGGGAAAGGAACTACTCAAAACCCCGACTATCTATATTGCATTAATGAGAATATATGAGAAGAAAATAAAATTCTTGTTTGTCCTAAACAATTCCTACAATAGTACAATCTAATTCTCTGCCTCACAAGCCAGCTCAAGCCAACACTTTGCCAATTCTGCTACCTACTAAGCCCCTACTTCCTTGCGCAATCCCTAGAGGAATCAACCCATATTTAATTGGGATATCCACTCTACATAACTACACAATCAAAACATAGGTTCTCAACTGATTGCATGCACCACCATCTCTATGACTCAGAAAATTATATAATGGAAGGTACATTGTCGCTGAAATCTAATCTCAACTGGGTCTTCCTCTGAACTTATATGTATTAGTTATTTATGAGTGAATCTTTAGTTAACTAGTGTGGTACTGTAGATGCACTCATGCACTACTCCACTACTAGACCTCTACTAGTTCGTCCAACAGTTAGAGCTAGTTTAACTAACTATAACTAATTTAGACTGAGTTATCTAATTACAACTCAAAATAAGACAACCTCGGCCGCTAAAATTTAGGGATCACTTTACATGAATATAGATACACTTACAACTCAAATTTCCTAGGTCAATTAACTCAATTTAACTTATTTAACTATTACAAGTTTCTATGGGAATATAATTACTATTTAATTCACAATTTAATTCAAGACAAATTAAATTGGAATTTGTTGTTGCTATTTTTAACTCATCTAC